>ML664176.1:14331977-14413252 GCA_007570785.1 Antilocapra americana | reverse complement strand
CACACACACACACACACACACACACACACACACACACACACACACACCAGAAAGCAGTCCTATTCTCCATCCTCTTTCTTCTCTCCACCTTTCTCCAACCACAAATCTTACTAAACATGCTTCAGAAAATGAGAAAATAAGAAAGATATTTGACAGACCAGCATTCTCTCCTAGTCTTTCCCTGGCATAAATAAGTTACATAACACCATTATGAAAAATCAAAGTTGGCCACGAATTTTAAATTTCTAAGTTGAATGCAGGAATCCCTTACTATCCAAATCAAATCTATCCCTAAAAACCTCTTAGTGAATTTTTATAGTAGGAGCCTATGCTTCTTTACTTTAAATATGAATAAAACAGTACCCTGTGTTCCTAACCACTTTCCCCTATTCTCACTAAAATATTTTGTGACATCTACATAACAGTTTCAGTTAGTCAGTTCAGTCGCTCAGTCGTGTCTAACTCTTTGCGACCCCACATAACAATTTACCCACTGTCTAATTATTTAATACTTATTGCACACCTCAGCAGGTATTGTTATATACCCAACCCAACAGTATTGTATAGTTTCAGATTTTTACTGCATTTTCCTTCTATAATGCAATAAATATGTACCCTAATATAAAGAAACTATTAAGCAACAATTTAAAGATAGACAATGAATACAAATAACAATTGCAAGAGGAATTTAAAGAGAAAGGCAGATTTTACAAATCGTTGTTTACTGACTACAGACTTGCCTGAGTTACCATCAGATACCTCTGATGACAAGAGAAGGCTGCTTGATGAGAGGTGAGGGTGACAAAGAACCAGCTGGTAAAGAAAGTCAGTGTGTAAGGCTGACCCACAGCCGTATGAAAGGAACGGATAGGCAGCCTTCTCCTGGCACTTGAGATCCCAGGAGTGGTGGCTGGGGTCCAAAATTTAGTTGTGGTAATGTGTGATCGCCTCTAACCTCTTACTAATGCATGGTGTTCTCTAAGGCTATCAGGCTCACTACTTTCTTTACAAGTTTGTCCATCTCCTTGGAATGACATTATATTTCATAATGTGGGGAAGATATAAAGGGACTCAGAAGTATAGTATTCTATGTGCTCATAAGCAGAGAAGAAATGAATATTGATAACATCTAGCAACATAGGTTAAAATAAAATAGGAGAATGGATAACATGCATGTGTGCATAATCAAAAGTAGGTGGGTTTATACCTGAAGGAAAAATTAACCCCAGAGACCTCCATCAGCTTTCCAGGATAGTAAAGAAAATAGGTCATTAGACAAAAAGGAGGACCCAGTCAACTGTAGAGCTGTAACCAAAGGCAACCATAATCACAAATATTCTGGATTCACAATAAGATTTATGCTTACCCAAATGACATCATCTTACTGGTCCTTTAAAAACACCACCAGAATGTAAGCAGGTGTTATGGGCTGAACTGTGTCCTCCCCCCAAAATTCATGTGTTATCCTCAAACACAGTACCTCACAGTGTGACTATATTTGGAGACAGGGTCCTTAAAGGAGTAACTGGTGTTAAATGAGGTCATTAGGGTGGACTTCAATTCAATGTGACTAGTGTCCTTATAAGAAGAGAAGATTAGGACAGAGACACAGACAGAGGGATGTGACCAAATGAGGATACAATGATAAAGTGACCATCTGTGAACCTGTCAACACTTTGATCTTGGATTTCTAGCCTCCAGAAATGTGAAAAACTAACATTTTGCTGTTTAAACCACCTAGCCTATGTTGTTATGTTATGGTAGCCCCAGCAAACTTATACAGTAAGGCAGTTAGTGTTCCATGCAATTTAAATACAAGAACATTATAGATTCTAAAAAATCAAAAGACTTGTCTGAGTTTTTACATTTCAATGTGAAAAATCGTATTAGGACACCAGCCTCAACTCCTGGCCTTGAGCTCTTTCCCCTGCACCAGGGTAAGGACACATGGTGGGCTTTGTGGCCCCTCTTTAGATCAAGGGTCTTAAGGAAACTATTTTGTCTGCATTTTCCTGGGAAGGGGAAATGTTGAGCCCTTTTTTGCATTTCCATTTTGTCTCCACCCAGAGCAGCTTTACCTCTGGCATCAAGTGGCCTCTCAACTTCTTTTTGTACTTCAGTGGTGAAGTTGGAAGGAACCAAAAAAGGAGAAGATAGAGGTCACCTGCTGCCTGTATGCTCTAGTGTCGTCATATCAATTTTGGTTAGTGCCTCGATACTATCAAATGAAGTAAAGTTGGCTTATTTGGGGGGACAGGAAAATAAGCGAGTAGGAAATCATATTAGAAAAGCTGTTTTTATATTTTCTTGTGATGAGTTCCCACAGTTTCTACATCCCGTTCAGATCTGAGAAAAGTGAAAGGTGGGACTAGATGCATGCTCTAGTCCTTTTTTACCTTAAAATTCATGATGGCAAGTCAGCAATAGAAATTGCAGCTGGAGTCACAAAATTTTCCTTCCCAAAGTCCACAGTGACCACACATTGCCTACAGGTTGAAGTTCAAAATTCCAAGTACTGGGGACTTCCCTGGTTGTCCAATGGTTAAGAATCTGCTTTGCAAGGCATAGGTTCCATTCCTGGTTGGGGAATTAAGATCCCACATACTGCAGAGCAACTAAGCCTACTAACCATAACTACTGAGCCTGCACACTCTGGAGTCCAAGGGCCACAACTAGAGTCCATGCACTGATACAAAAGATCCTGCATGCACAATGAAGACCCTGAGCATCACAACTAAGACCCAACACAATCAAAGAAATAAATATATGTTTTTAAAAATTCCAAGTACTGGTATAGAAAGCCTGCCAGAATCTTGCTCTCACTGATGTTTTTTGGTCTCATCTCCATCTGTCACACCGCATGTTCTTAGCAAATCTTGAATGCTCATAGTTCTCTGAAGATGTTATGCATGTTCTGTGTGCTTTTGTTCATATTCTTTCCTCTCACTTCACCACATTATGTGATGGGACCCCATTTATTATTTAAAATTCAGTCTCTTGGTCACCTCTCGGTCATCTTCAAAATCTTTCTCCATCCAGTCTAATCAAACACCACCTTGGCTATCCATTATCTAGTTTGAGGCTTCTTCCTTTGTTCTAGGGTTAACTATTTATATGCCTCAACCCACAAATTCAACTCACATGATACCACTTCATGTGGACTATGATCTTTATGAAAGTGGGGACACAGCTGATTTATTTTTAATATCCTCAACCCCAGCAAAGCCTATGCCATTTTCCCTCCTAAATGCAATGGATCTAGTGTTATTGTTATCTGAGGTTCAATTTCTTCCATAATTGTTTTGGAGAGGAATACAAGTAGGATTCAAAAAGTGTGAACATCTACATATTTGTTGAACAAAATCATTCATTAACTGTCAATATATTAAAACAATGGAAAACCAAGTTCAACCTGTGTGTCTCCAACTCATGCCTCATGGGCTACCACTGCTCTGAGTGAAGCACCAATTAACGTTGATCAAGCGGATCAAGTAAGGAAAAGGAGAAGATCTTCTAGCCACTTTGAGTATTAAGAATGACAGTTAAGACTAAACCCTAGTCCAAGGACAATACGCTTGAATGCACTTTATATCAGATCATTGAGAAAGAATAGATGGGAAATCCAAAATACACACAGTTTTGTCTTCTACTTTGATAGAAGATGCAGTGTAAGCAAATGTATAACCCCTCATTGCTAAGCTAACTTCAAATGATCTCTCTCTCCCATAAGCATGCCAGAGACACTGAAACCCTGAAGCAAGGAATTCAGCTGGGGTCAAAAGCTAAGACAGAGATCGGGTTCTAATTCACCTTATGAACAAAATATGCAAATGCTTTTGCTGAAGTATTTTTCATATAGTTTGTGATATGGTTCCTCAGCTTATTTTTGGCTTGTGTGACAGGAACTCAGAGCAGGGCCCTCTGTGGGGCTCAGTCATCAATGGACACTTAGGAACATGTCTGCGTGACAACCAACTTCCTGACAGATTGGGACTCCAGCAGCAGAAATAGGCTCCCAGTGACTCATTCACCTCCAGCAGAGCTCCTGGGATTTCCCACAGCATAGCAGAGCCCCTACACTGTGGTGTGAGGATACACTCTGAGAGCTGCACAGCTCTGACCCCAGGCCCTTCCCTGTGAAAAGCATTAATCCAGCTGGTGTCTCTCTCAATGGGATCTGACTCCCTCTGTTCTTTTGTCTAATCTTCTAGAAGATAACAGAAGGGTACTGCCTTTGCCCTGTGGGGAAGACATTTAGGTACATGTCAACTGAACAGTTGATAGAAGAAGTGATGGAAGGAGTATTGGGCTATATATGACAAGGCAACTGGAATGGAAAAAATGCAATCATCTGAGAAATTTGAAAAGCTGAACTACATAAATTACAAAACATTATGGCAGCCTGATGTGCACAGAAACATAATCTTCCCTAAATGGATAAGAGATAAAGAAATAATCACTAACCCCCCTTTTCTCACCACAGAAAAAACCTAAGCTTATTTTTATCTCATATAACTCAGTTCAGTTGCTCAGTTGTGTCCAACTCTTTGTGACCCCATGGAGTGCAGCACGACCGGCCTCCCTGTCCATCACCAACTCCCAGAGCCTACTCAAACTCATATCCACTAAGCTGATGATGCCATCCAACCATCTCATCCTCTGTCATCCCCTTCTCCTCCCACCTTCAATCTTTCCCAGCATCAGGGTCTTTTTAAAAGAGTCAGTTCTTCACATCAGGTCGCCAAAGTATTGGAGGTTCAGCTTCAACATCAGTCCTTCCAATGAATATTCAGGACTGATTTTCCTTAGGATGGACTGGCCGGATCTCCTTGTAGTCCAAGGGACTCTCAAAGAGTCTTCTCCAACACCACAGTTCAAAAGCATCAATTCTTCAGTGCTCAGCTTTCCTTACAATCCAACTCTCACAACCAAACATGACTACTGGAAAAATCATAGCTTTGACTAGATGGACCTTTGATGGCAAAGCAACGTCTCTGCTTTTTAATATGCTATCTAGGTTGGTCATAACTTTTCTTCCAAGAAGTAAGCATCTTTTAATTTCATGGCTGCAGTCACCGTCTGCAGTGATTTTAGAGCCCCCAGAAATAAAGTCAGCCATTACTCCCGCTGTTCCCCCATCTATTTGCCATGAACTGTTGGGACCAGATGCCATGATCTTAGTTTTCTGAATGTTGAGCTGTAAGCTAACTTTTTCACTCTCCTCTTTCACTTTCATCAAAAGGCTGCTTAGTTCTTCTTTGCTTTCTGCCATAAGGGTGGTGTCATCTGCATATCTGAGGTTATTGATATTTCTCCCGGCAATCTTGATTCCAGCTTGTGCTTCCTCCAGCCTAGTGTTTCCCATGGTGTACTATGCATATAAGTTACATAAGCAGGGTGACAATATATAGCCTTGATGTACTCCTTTCCCTATTTGGAACCAGTGTTTTTCCATGTCCAGTTCTAACTGTTGCTTCCTGACCTGAATACAGATTTCTCAAGAGGCAGGTCAGGGGATCTGGTATTCCCATCTCCTTAAGAATTTTTCACAGTTTGTTGTGATCCACATAGTCAAAGGCTTTGGCATAATCAGTAAAGCAGAAATAGATGTTTTTTCTGGAACTCTCTTGCTTTTTTGATGATCCAGCAAATGTTGGCAATTTGATCTCTGGTTGCTCTGCCTTTTCTAAATCCAGCTTGAACATCTGGAAGTTCATGGTTCACATATTGCTGAAACCTGGTTTGGAGAATTTTGAGCATTACTTTACTAGCGTGTGAGATGAGTACAATTGTGCAATAGTTTGAGCATTCTTTGGCATTGCCTTTCTTTAAGATTGGAATGAAAACTGACCTTTTCCAATCCTGTGTGGTTCACTGCTGAGTTTTCCAAATTTGCTGGCATATTGAGTGCAGCACTTTCACTACATAATCTTTTAGGGTTTGAAATAGCTCAACTGGAATTCCATCCACTAACTTTGTTCAAGTGAGCTTCCTAAGACCCACTTGACGTCACATTCCAGGATGTCTGGCTCTAGGTGAGTGATCACACCATCGTGATTATCTGGGTCATGAAGATCTTTTTTGTATAGTTCTTCTGTGTATTCTAGCCACCTCTTCTTAATATCTTCTGCTTCTGTTAGGTCCATACCATTTCTGCCATTTATTGTGCCCATCTTTGCATGAAATGTTCCCTTTGTATCTCTAATTTTCTTGAAAAGATCTCTAGTCTTTCCCATTCTATTGTTTTTCTCTCTTTCTCTGCACTGATCACTGAGGAAGGCTTTCTTGTCTCTCCTTGCTATTCTTTGGAACTCTGCATTCAAATAGGTATATCTTTCCTTTTCTCCTTTGCTTTTTGCTTCTCTTCTTTTCACAGCTATTTGTAAGGACTCTTCAGACAGTCATTTTGCTTTTTTGTATTTCTTTTTCTTGAGAATGACTTTGATCCCTGTCTCCTATACAATGTCATGAACCTCCATCCATAGTTCTTTAGGCACTCTGTCTATCAGATCTAATCCCTTGAATCTATTTTTCATATAACTATTTTTTATATAACTCAAGAGGACACTCAGTGGCCACTCTGTACTGCCTGGATTTGTATTAATAACAGAGGGTGTATCTTTGCTCCTTTGAGCAGCCTGGTTTTACTCATAGTGATATACCTTTACAACCTGAGTAGAGTAAATAACTGACTATCTCAGAGAGAAAAAGAGAATGCCTTGGATGCTTCTGATGGTATGCTCTGCTTTTTCCCACTGAGTTTGATCAGCTCCTTTACAACTATGAGAGGACTAGGTACTGTGCAATGTTTTCTATTCCAATCCAGTAGGCTTGTTTCTGCTCTTTGCTCTTAGCAGGGAGTTTCTGCATCTTGATCTCTACATACAAACAATACTTCTCAACCCAGATTATGGTGGTGTCACACTAGAACTTGTCTGGTGTTATAGGAATATGTGACATGCGCCATAGTTATCATGTTGGGAACATGCTGTTGAACCAAAGAGAGACTCTGAGTGTATGCGTCCAAATGACTATTTTCAAAGAATAGCTGGTTTGTAGCTGCAAGGAGTATCCTTAGACTAGGAAAAGGCTCTGCAAGCAGACTAGCTGTGGTCTTAGACAACTTACCTAACTTTTAAAAGATTTTGCCTCCTTATCCATGAAATCACAATAACACCAACTACCTTACAGAAATTGTTACATTTAGAGAGAAGGTATGTAAAATACGGGGAAGTTAGGAGGACCTCCATAAATTAGATTGATTTTATTTTTATTACAGTGGTTTAGTTCGAAAGCTATTATTTTACACACTGGCTTTTTTGTTGTTGTTTCTTTCTAGAAACATTTCAAGGAAACCATTCCTGGCCTCAAGCTCTCTTCTTCCTTGAAAAATTCTCCAATCAAGGCCTCAGGGAACTCTGAGGGTGAAAAGTAGAGGTGAACCTCTAAGAGTTGCATGTCCTGGGCCCATTTATTGATCAGTAAGGGTTATAGTAACAGAAAACTTTTCTCACAAAATGACAATCAAAGACCAAAACTTTAAGACCTCTCCTTAAAAGGCAAGAGTAAACTCTGACTGATATTCAATTTACAGAAAACTCGGAAATAATGGCCACTTGCAGGAGATGGAATTGCTCATAAATAGAGCTCAAATTTTATTCCAAGCAAGCTCATTAATAACTAAAGAAGGTTCTAGAATTCATTCACTCGATTGTGATGAATAAACAGAAGCACAGGATGGAAAATCCATATCACATTTCATGTCTACACAAATTTCTTTAACAAATAGGCATTCCTCTTGCATTGAGTTTTCTCCCTTATATGATCATGATCACAATATAAAAAGGACCATCCTTGTCAGTTCTCGTACTTGTTAATACATACCCCCTTGAATTTAGCACAGTTGTACTTGCACAAGTCTGCTTGCCAGCAGCTGGGTCTGAATTCAGAGTCCATTCTCCTTGACACACAGAACTCACCATCCAAATGATACCTTATCACAACCCACAGAGGCTTCAACCAAAAAAAAAAAAGTCAAATGCCTTCATAACAGCCCCTGCAGACTGACACTGATTCTAAAACCAAGGGAGGGTTCTATTTCTGATAAACTCAATTGAAGGATTTTAGGGGTTGTATATTTAATCAGGCAGATGATGATCTAAAGTGAAAGCCACTCAGTCGTGTCAGACTCTTTGTGATCCCATGGACTATATAGTCCATGGAATTCTCCAGGCCAGAATACTGGAATGGGTAACCTTTCTTTTCTCCAGGGGATCTTCTCAACCCAGGAACTGAACCCAGATCTCCCACATTGCAGGCAGATTCTTTAACAACTAAGCCACAAGGGAAGCCCAATAATACTGGAGTGGGTAGACTATCCCTTCTCCAGCAGATTTTCCCGACCCAGGAATCAAACCAAGGTTTCCTGCATTGCAGGTGGATTATTTACTAACTGAGCTATCAGGAACCCTATGATCTAAGGGATAATCCAGAAACATTTCAAGTGTCACTTCACAAAGTGTGGTAAAAAATAAAATAAAATCAGGAGTAAGAGTTTAAGCTTTAAAAATCTTCATCAAATGTTACTTGAATATAGGCAGCAGAAACAAATATGTTCTATAAATTCCAGCAGTTATACTTCTTTCTTGGAAGGTTCAAAATCCCTCAGCCCTTTGTTAATATATCTGATTCAATGGAGCCATTCAGAGATGTCCTTAAACTGACCTAAGAGATATCCTTTTGGGGGCTCATATTTACTGAGTAACAAGTATGAGGCTCAGAGAATGGTTCAGCTAGTTCCCTCTGGGGTGAACTCAGTGGTGGTATATGTTCAGACCAGCCAAGATTGCTGTTCTCTTGTTCCCTACTTGACCAGTATCTGCTTCATTTACACCATACTTGTAAGACTGACCTTCCTACATACTTTCCCCAGGCCCAGACAGTGATTGTTCTTACCCAAAGGGCAGTGAGCAACACGCTTCTCTGCTAGTTTCCCTGAAAAGTGATGAGCCACCCTGACATCAATTCTACCCCTTCCACTTCACCTAGACCTAATGAGTCAAGAGTGCCACCATGTCCTGCCCCACTACCCAATGCACACTGTGGGGTGTCACTCCAGTACTTTGCTTCAGACATGTAAGAGCCTCCTATCCGCTAAACTATTAATGTCTCTGCCACCAACTCCAAGTTCTTTCTTCAGTCTTGAAGCTTGCAAGTACAGGGCTCAGAGGCCTGTGAGATGCAGACCAACAGGTAGACAAAAGCAACTATTCAAGCCAGATACTTAAAAAATATCCCTTTATCAGATCACCCAGAAACCAAAGAAACTCCTTCTGTGGGACATTTTAACACAAATTGTTTCGTGAGCTAAGTGAATTATATTGTTTATTTCGACTCAAATGTGATCTCCTATATTTACCTGTTTCAAGCATGTATTGCTTTTATTAACTTGCTTTCATTAGCATTATTTACGGAATTATTTACCATAGTAGTGGACTGTGTACTTTTTTTTAATTAATATTTGTAGAAGTAAATTAAACTGAGGCACATTCTTAGGAGAAACAAAGGTGAAGCTGTCAACTGGGACTCACTCTGGTGCCAGTATTTTATTTGATTTTCACTTGCCTTTAGAGTTTCTTCAAAAAGGGGTTATGTCAGTAGTTTAACACTCTATAACCCAAATGACTGAGCTTTGACACAGAAATCAATCTCCAGTTTAGAGGATATATCTGAATGTGTCTTATGGGCAAATGGTGCCTTCTAAATCAACCATCATAAAAGTGGAAGTAATTTCACACACCAGAGTCCAGTTTAAGTTCTAAAGTGAGACAGAGGATTCTAATCCAAGCCCTGCTACTTGCCAACACTATATCTACATGCAAATTGCCAAGCCCTTTAGGGCTCACTTTTCTCATATGTAAACTAGAAAGAATAATGGTTCTATGTATGGAGCTGCTTTGAGGATTAATAGAGAGAGTACATGTGTATTTCCAGAGGAACAGAACTAATAAGATATACAGACATGTATGAAGGGGATTTATTACGGGAATTGGCTCATGTGATTATGCAAACCAAGATGTGCCACAATACACAAGCTGGTAACTTAGGAAAGCAGGTGTTATAATTTAGTCCCAGCCTGAAGGCCTGAGAACCAGCTTTTAACAGTCAAAAGCTCAAGAATCTGGAGCTCCCATGTCCAAGGGAAGGAGGAGATGGACGGGACGATCCAGCTCAAGAAGAGAGAATTTGTCCTTCCTCCACTTTTTTGTTCTGTTTGCATCCTCAGTGGATGGAATGATACCCACCCACACTGGTGAGGGTGAATCACATTTACTCAATCCACTGACTCAAACACTAATCATTTCCAGAAACACCATCACTGAAAAACCCAGGAATGAGGTTTTATCAGCTATGCGAATATCCCTTAGCCCAGTCAAGCTGGCACATAAAACTAACTATCATAATAGGTAACACACTTAGCACCAATCACATAATAAATACCCAATTAATAGTGACTCTCATTCTTTTTTTGTATATATTTATTTATTTATCTTTACATTATTATGTTGGTTTTGCCATACATTGACATGAATCCGCCATGAGTACACATGTGTTCCCCTTCCAGAACCTCCCTCCCACCTCCCTCCTGATTCCATCCCTCTGGGTCATCCCGGTGCACCAGCCCTGAGCACCCTGTATCAAGCATCAAACCTGGGATGGCGATTCATTTCCCATATGATAATTTACATGTTTCAATGCCGTTCTCCCATATCATCCCACCCTTACCCTCTCCCATACAGTCCAAAAGACTGTTCTATACATCTGTGTCTCTTTTGCTGTCTCGCATACAGAGTTATCGTTATCATCTTTCTAAATTCCATATATATGCGTTAGTATACTGTGTTGTTGTTTTTCCTTCTGGCTTACTTCATTCTGTATAATAGGCTCCAGTTTCATCCACCTCAGTAGAACTGATTCAAATGTATTCTTTTTAATGGCTGAGTAATATCCCATTGTGTATATGTACCACAGCTTCCTTATCCATTTGTCTGCTGATGGACATCTAGGTTGCTTCCATGTCCTGGCTATTGTAAATAGTGCGGCAATGAACATTGGGGTACACGTGTCTCTTTCAATTCTGGTTTCCTCTGTGTGTATGCCCAGCAATCCTGGCAGTTCTTTTTCCAGTTTTTTAAGGAATCTCCACACTGTTTTCCATAGTGGCTGTACTAGTTTGCATTCCCACCAACAGTATAAGAGGGTTCCCTTTTCTCCACATACTCTACATTTATTGCTTGTAGACTTTTGGATGGCAGCCATTCTGACTGGTGTAAAGTAGTACCTCATTGTGGTTTTGATTTGCATTTCTCTGATAATGAGTGATGTTGAGCATCTTATCATGTGTTTGTTAGCCATTTGTATGTCTTCTTTGGAGAAATGTCTGTTTAGTTCTTTGGCCCACTTTTTGATTGGGTTGTTTATTTTTCTGAAATTGAGCTGCAGGAGTTGCTTGTATATTTTTGAGATTAACTGTTTGTCTGTTGCTTCATTTGCTATTATTTTCTCCCATTCTGAAGGCTGCCTTTTCACCTTGCTTTTAGTTTCCTTTGTTGTGCAGTAGCTTTTAATTTTAATTAAGTCCCATTTGTTTATTTTTGCTTCGATTTCCAACTTTCTGGGAGGTGGGTCATAGAGGATCCTGCTTTGGTTTATGTCGGAGAGTTTTTCGCCTATGGTTTCCTCTAGGAGTTTTATAGTTTCTGGTCTTATGTTTAGATCTTTTATCCATTTTGAGTTTATTTTTGTGTATGGTGTTAGAAAGTGTTCTAATTTCATTCTTTTACAAGTGGTTGACCAGTTTTCCCAGCACCACTTGTTAAAGAGATTGTCTTTTCTCCATTGTATATTCTTGCCTCTTTCGACTAACTCTCATTCTTACAGCCAACTCTAGCCTCACGTTCCAAACTTAGGTTCAGTTTGTTGATTACAAGAGTCCCAGGTGCCAGCCTGAAGACAAGGATCTCTTCTTTCATCTCATTCATTTTTTTCCTCTAAGTGTTAGGACAAGCTCTTACTAAAGTGAGTTGCTCTTAGTAAAGCATAATGAATGCAAGGAGCAGTAAACAGAAGTGTCCAGATTATGAGGGGAACACTCAAACAAGCCTTGAAAGACTTGACTAGATTATAATAAACCAGAACGTGGTATTCAAAACTGAAATCTAACCTTCTCTAGCCCACTGCTGTGCAGTCTCTAAACATTACTGGGTTAGTAAACATTGTAGACTAATAGGTGAAAATAATAGCCCTTACTTTCACAGTTTAAAATGTTTGATTATTTGGTTAATGCATCAGAATGTGGCTTTGATCCATAAAATTCTGTTTGATAGTTGAATATCACCCATGTTATAACCCCAAATCCAACACGATACATCCACTTTGTTCCTGAGGGTACAATCTCACATGAAAATACTCCCTTCACTTCTCACCTCAGTCTTCCTGAAATTCCCTCTTTGGCCCTTATAGATACCCAAACAAGACTTTTTTTTTTTTTCTCTCTCTTTCAAAAGGGCAGCCTGGGTTTTCTTATTTCAAAGATGCCTGCTTTGCATCTGTCTCAAGTGTGTCCTTCCAGGAGAGCGGCTTGGAAAACCAGGGAGAATAAACACCTTTGGTTGAATTACCTGCCAAGACAATCTGCATTTTACACCTGGAATATGTTTTTAGAGTCACCTTTCCCAGATACCACAAGGACTGATCATTGTTTATAAGCTGGGCAAAGAGAACAACAATAAGATAATTGGTTTCAATTTCATAAACAAAAAAATGTTTAATGGATGAATGTGATCACAATTTCCCTCTCCTTCCCAAGGTTTTTCTTTTTTTTTCTGTTATACCTTTTTATAAACCTACCTTTTTTTTAATGTTCTCTACCGTAAGTTAATTGGCCTCAGTCCACTGACAGTAACAAAATAAGAATTAAAAAAAAAAAAAAAACCTTTCAAAAGTCATTTTTAAAAGTAAGTTGAGTCTTGATTTTCTTTTTGGAGGCTTCACTCCTCTCCCCTTCTTCCCTGCACTACATCCAAGGCTGTCTTCCTATTCACCTCCTTCCACAACAGAAAGGCATCCTCCTTCCAGAACTCAGACTGAATTTCTTCTCAGATCTTTGAGAAAGAATTAGATTTGATTTAGTTACAAATGTTCCCCAAACTCTTAAAAAAAGAAAACTGTTGAATTAATTTACAATGATCCAGAAATTATCTTTTTAAATCCTTCTCAAGGTTTGTGTGCACACAGATGGATTTCTCTCAAATGATGTCTTATCATTCTCTCTTCCCACATCCCATGTTATTTAGAGAGAACTCATTTCGAAAAGAGAAAAGTATAGACAGGAGGATTAGATTTGAGCAAAGTACAACTGCACATTTATTATCCTCATCCCAACCCCTAAATCACTGAGTTATTCTCTGTTAGACTTAGTTCATCCATAATTGCTAAGTGTCGGGGCACTTTTATCTTCAGTCCCAGGCTGCAGTGTGTAATGGAAGTACCTTTGCCAAGAAATATTGATACACAGAAGAGTCAGGACCAGGCAGGCAAAGCCCCTATCTGATGAGGCAAAGTACATTTTTGGCTCTGGTCTTATAAACACAAAGTGGGTTAAGAAAATGATGTGAACTTTCAAGACAGAAAAGCAAATAAGTTTGCACACATTTATGACAATAGCTACCAAGCATAGCTTGTTGCTACGGAGGAGAGAAGGAGCAGCCTTTTTTAGTATAAATGCCTAACTGGTCCTCTGAGAAGCTGTAAGATGACCAGGGAACTAGGAGAGTGCCCAGAGCAAAGATTCGTACATTTAGGCAGAAGGAAGAGAAAGAAGAATTCTGGGTACTTGCTCCAGGTCTAGAAACAAGCATTTAGTTCTGAGGGAAAAAGGCATTCCAGTTTGCAGCATTCATTCTCTCTCTTCCTCCCCACCTTTTTATCCCCGAAAGGAGCCGGAGACAGTTTCCCTGCCCTCGAGCTAAGAATTCCCCTAAGGTTAAGTCGTTGCCTCCAACGTTCTGGTTACCTGAACAACTGAGGTATGGAAAACAGTTGCAGTTCAGATAAAGCCCCAACAGAGGTTCACATTGTTTCCCCATGGAGTGTCCACCAGGAGGCATGCAGCAGTTCAGATTACATGCAGATTTCCATCCTCAATCAGCCCCTAATTAAAAATAGAGCCTCCCTCCATCTGCTCATAACTCTCACAAGCCCTTTTTTCCCCCTCTTTGGGCTCAACATTTTTAAGCTTGGTCTATACCCAAACTGTAGATTACTCTGACAAGTCTGAAGTGTTTTGACATGAAGTAATGGTGGGAATAGGTACTTATTTTTAAACTTGATTCTTAAAAACAGCAACAAAAATCAGTCTCTAAAAGTAATTCAAGTGAAAATAACTTCAGATGCTTGTTTGTACACTTTAAATGTTACTAGCTGAAAAGGACATCTAAAGAGCTGTTTGAAGCTCAACCGAACAGGAAGGCTCCCAGCAGACTCTGACACAGATGCTCTCTATTACACTGTAATTGTGAAATGCTGAGCAGGACTTGAAAGGGTGACGAGGTCACTGCCCAACCCTGCAGCTTGTGTGTAATGGTGGGGGTGCATAAAAACTATGGGGCAACTCACAAAGGCGTGGGGGAAGCAGTTTTTGTCCCCCGCTTAGAAGGGTTTTGTTGACACCCACTTGAGATTGCAGAAATACAAATTTGCTCAACACCACAATGACACAGCTCGGACAAACGGGGTTTCCCCTTTACTTCTACGCAATCTGCTCACTTTCTATGCAATCTGTTAACTTTCTATGCAATTTATTAAAAATCAAATATGACTTTAAAACTCTAATAGGTGGCTTCTAAGATCCTCTACTCCTCTGGCCTCCTACCTCACCTCACCTTCCCAGTAAAACAAATCAAGACAAACATTCCCAGAGCAGGTAACATTCCCTGTGGGCACGTGACCCGATACATATAAGCACAGAGCAACTGGCTGCTGGAAATACTTCCACAGCATTGAATAGATCTGCTTTTCTTTTTGTATTTCTTGCCCCAGTTTCACCATGTTTACCTCTTCAGGTGCTTCTCCTAGGAAAGTCCTACATATTCTGAGGATCTGGCAAGCTACTTTTTAATGCACTTAATTCAACAACATTATCCTTTGGGTGATCTATGACAGCAGTCCTCCAAGGAAGGGGACAGAGCGGGTTCCCTTAACTCAGATGCTCAATGTGGGGCCCAGCACTGATCTAGTCTCAGGACTAAAGCCACCATGTATGACTGCTTGCATGGCACCAGTCCCTCCCCTCTTCTCCCCTTCCCTTTTTTTCATTCCTGAAGCATTGCCTGAGCTCCTCTGCTGGGTCTGCCTCTATGTGCAGGTTCTAGGAATCCAGCTAGGAAAAGATAAACCGAGCAGTACCTAAATGTATACTGCTTATAATCTAGCAGACACCTGAGAGTCACTAAAACACCCCCAAACAGATAATGTCCCCCTAAACAGATAATGACTCAAATGCAGGAGCAGCTAACGTCTCACTCATCTAAAGTAGAAAACAGAAGTTCTTGAGCAGCAGGAAGCCTCCCCACCCCCCCCCACCAAGTATTGGTACAAGGATCCAAGATTCTTCTATTTTGTGGCCCTGCTATATTCAACATTTGGCTTTTAAGGTTGTCATGGTTATCTGCATCAAGCCACTGATGCAGATAAGGGAGGGGCAAGGGGTGGAATGGGGAGAATGCTGGACACAGGATGTATTTGGGTCAGTCCATAAAAACACTGGTCAGTCACAAGAAAGCTGGAAAGCGCAATCACCAAATGCCCAGGAAGAAGAAGAAACAGTTTTCATAAACAACTAACCAGCCTCTGCCAGGAGGTCAGGAGAGTGAAGAAATGGAAAAGGAGATTCCCACAGCAGAATTCACGGAGGGCAGAATTCAGCATAAGGAATAGAAGAGAAAATGGAAACCAAAGCAACCCAGGGTGTGCAAAACAATGACAGGACTCCAAATGATATCAGGAGGCATCCTGTGAGGCCTCCATCATGTGAACAGTAACATGTCAGATGAATCTTCCAGAGGATGATGGATCATCAGAGCATAGACAGCAACATGTAACAGCTGAAGACCAAAGACCATCAGGATCGCAGGAGATTAACTGACGTGGTGGCTGAAAGCCCATAACTTTAGCCCACGTGCTTTGCAGTTAAGCTAAAATTGTTCATAAAGAAGACTGCATGCCTGGAACAAATCAGTTTTATGAATTGGTGACTACATTCATTTAGATGTGGCAGAGGTGTGGTATAGATGAGCCACTAGCATGACATAAATTTGGGGAAATGTCACAGGAGAAATCTGACTTTCCAGGGTCTCTTAAACAAAAGATCCAGTGAGAATGATTCCTCATTCTTGAGAAGCAATAATCCAGTCACTCGGAGTTGCCACTGACCTCCTTCAACTGGGCCTGCTCTCTCCCACACACCAAAGCCCTACAGCATATTTTTACATCGTCTACCTGAGCCATGTAGACAATTTGTAAGCCCTAATGTAAATAGTTAAATTCTTACAAGTCAGGGACTTCCCCAGAGGTCCAGCAGTTAAGACTCCATACTCCCAATCCAAGTGGCCCAGGTTTGAACCCTGGTCAGGGAACTGGATCCCACATGCCGCAACAAAGCTACCACAAGCCACAACTAAGACCCAGTGTAGCCAAATTAAAAAAAAAAAAAATTCTTACCAGTTAGAAATATAATAGAAAGAACCATGTAACTCAAGATCCTGGGCATTTTCAGGGCCTGACAGCAGCCCACATAGAACACTGTTGTATGTACATACATACACACACACACACACACACACACACACACACACACACACACATATCTGAAAAGCAGCAACAATGAGACTTTGCTCTATATTTACTTATTTAAGTATCTATCTTCTTCAATTCAGTATGAATAATTTTGAAGACAAGGCTCAGAGTATCTGGCTCATATAAGGTATCAATTAAGTCTTTTGAAAGAAATCACAGTAAACTTATAACAAATAACCCCTTGAAAATGAACTGAAACAAAGAAATATGAGTAGGCACTGAGGCAGTATTACTGACTTGGGACAGATCCCACCAGGAACCCCAAATGCCATGTGGGGACTGATAATCCTGAATGTGCAGATGTGTGCCCTTACAAAGAAAGCAGAGAAGAAAAAAAAAAATCTGAACTGGAGACAAGAATTGAGAGAAGTGAGGAAGAAAGATATATTAAAAGGTTTCAACAGGAAAGGAATGAAGATATAGATGTAGAGAACAGACCTGTGGACACAGTGTGGGAAGGAAAGAGTGGGATGAACTGAGAAAGTAGCATTAATATATATACATTATCATGTGTAAAACAGATCTGATAGACAGAATGCCTGAAGAACTATGGACAGAGTACAGGGGGTGGTGATCAAGATCATCCTCAAGAAAAAGATGCCAAAAGGCAAATGGTTGTCTGAGGAGACCTTACAAATAGCTGAGGAAAAAAAAAAGAGAGAAAGAGAGAGAGAAGCTAAAAGCAAAGGAGAAAAGGAAAGATATATCCATCTGAAAGCAGAGTTCCAAAGAATAGCAAGGAGAGATAAGAAAGCCTTCCTCAGTGATCAGTGCAAGAAATAGAGGAAAACAATAGAATGGGAAAGATGAGAGATCTCTTCAAGACAATTAGGGATACCAAGGGAACATTTCATGAAAAGATGGATTCAATAAAAGACAGATATGGTATGGACCTAACAGAAACAGAAGATATTAAGAAGAGATGGCAAGAATACATAGAAGAACTATGCAAAAAAGATCTTCATGACCCAGATAACCACAATGGTGTGATCACTCACCTAGAGCCAGACATCCTGGAATATGAAGTCAAGTGGGCCTTAGAAAGCATCACTATGAACAAAGCTAGTGGAGGTGATGGAATTCCAGTTGAGCTATTTCAAGTCCTGAAAGATGATGTTGTTAAGGTGCTGCACTCAATAGGCCAGCAAATTTGGAAAACTCAGCAGTGGCCACAGGACTGGAAAAGGTCAGTTTTCATTCCAATCCCAAAGAAAGGCAATGCCAAAGAATGCTCAAACTACCACACAATTGCACTCATCTCACACACTAGTAAAGTAATATTCAAAATTCTCCAAGCCAGACTTCAACAGTACGTGAACCAAGAAATTCCAGATGTTCAAACAACAACTGTTGTATCAGAGAAAAGCAAGAGAATTATTTAAAAAAAAAAAGAAAGAAAAACATGTATTTCTGCTTTACTGGCTATGCCAAAGCTTTTGGCTCTGTGGATTACAACTCTATAGGAATACCAGACCACCTTACTGTCTCCTGAGAAATCTTACACAAGTCAAGAAGCGACAGTTAGAACTAGATATGGGACAACACTGGCTCCAAATTGGGAAAGGAGTATGTCAAGGCTGTATACTGTCACTCTGCTTATTTAACTTCTGTGTATAGTACATCATGTGAAATGCTGGGCTGGATGAAGCACAAGCTGGAATCTAAGATTCCCAGGAGAATTATCAATAACCTCAGATATGCAGATGACACTACCCTTATGGCAGAAAGTGAAGAAACATTAAAGAGCCTGTTGATGAAAGTGAAAGAGGAGAGTGAAAAAGTTGGCTTAAAACTCAACATTCAAAAACCTAAAATCATGGCATCAGTCTCATCACTTCATGGCAAATGGATGCGGAAAAAATGGAAATAGTGACTGACTATTTTCTTCGGCTCCAAAATTACTGCAGATGGTGCCTGCAGCCATGAAATTTAAAGATGCTTGCTCCATGGATAAAAGCTAGGACGAACTTAGACAGCATATTAAAAAGCAAAGACATTACTTTGCTGACAAAGGTCCGTATATTCAAAGCTATGGTTTTACCAGTAGCCATGTTTGGATGTGAGAACTGGACCATAAAGAAAGCTGAGCACTGAAGAACTGATGCTTTTGAACTGTGGTAATGGAGAAGACTCTTGAGAGTCCCTTGGACTGCAAGGAGATCCAAACAGTCAATTCTAAAGGAAATCAGTCCTGAATATTCACTGGAAGGACTGATGCTGAAGCTGAAGCTCCAACACTTTGGCCACTTGATGTGAAGAACTGACTCAATGGTAAAGACCTTGATGCTGGGAAAGATTGAAGGCAGGAGAAGGGGATGACAGAGGATGAGATGTTTGGATGGCATCACCGACTTGAAGGACACGAGTTTGAGCAAGCTCCAGGATACAGTGATGAACAGGGAAGACTGTTATGCTACAGTCCATGGGGTTGCAAAGAGTTGGACACGCCTGAGCGACTGAACTGAACTGAACTGAACTGACTAAGAAGTTACTATGTAAAACAGGGAGCCAAACACGGTGTTGTGTGATAACCTAGAAAGGTGTAGCAGGAGGGGAGGGAGAGTCAAGATGGAGGTGATATATGTATAATTATGGCTGATTTGTGTTACTGTACTGCAGAAACCAACACAACATTGTAAAGCAATTTTCTTCCAATTAAAAAATAAATTTAAAAATACAGAGAAAAAGATTCACGAGTCTATTTGGCTCAGATGATTACTTGGGTGGTGTCCTAACCAGCCCCTCTGGAAGTTTCGGGTGAACAAGCCATCTGAGCATCACTCCCCCTGCCTGGAACACCCTGGGATCTACAGAGCTGTGCAGTAGCAACCAGAGGTTCCCAGGGAGACAAGCCAAGCTCACTGCCACCTGTTAGAAGATACTCTTAACATGGCTCAGGGAACAAACACCATCAACCATCATTTGTCTCCACAGTAGGAGCTCAGAAAAGATTGGATTGGGCTGAATGGAACTTAAAGGACCTGAATTGATGTTACTGAGAACAACTCAGGTTACATGACAGGAAAGCAACTTGGCCCTCCATGAGCTCTGTGCAAACGGCCTGCCCCTGCTGAAGGCACCAAGAATTATCAAATCCAATCAAGCACATAAACAAGTCTCTCAGGAATGATTAATCCATGCTGTGAAGAGGCCAGGGGGTACGTGAGGCGCCAACAATTCTCTAGTCAACTCTGAAAGTTACCCATACAGGGAGACAGGGGCTCTGGCATCAGCACAGCCAGGCAGAGTGAGAAATGTTGGCAAGGTGACTGGTGGGGGCAAGCATGTCTGGGCACAAAAGTGTTAGCTCTGCCTCCTAATATTTTTCTTGGACAACAATGAAAGTCTTGATGGAAGTATCTTTCTATTCCCTCTTTTGCTAACTCTACTCTCTACTCTCCTAATTTTCCAAGGGGAAAAAAAGCAAAGCTGTCTCCTAACCTTTTCTGGAAAAACTAAAGTAGGGTGCTGTTCATCTTCTGGGACCAACACTAGCCCATCCGATCAATGTTGTTTGTTTTTTTTTTTATTAACAGCCTACCATATGCTAAGTGCTAGATGGAAAGCAAAGAATAAATAGAGATTTGGTAGTATATTTTCTATCTAGAGAGAAAGGCAGTGAACTAGTAAACACATACATCATAACTAACCATGATAAAAGTTTCAAAGAAAATGAGCATAGTGCCCTGATAGGAAAATCACAAACATTGTGGTGGAGGCTTTGAAGAGAAAGCCTTTGAGAAGAAACTGAGACCTGAAGGAAAAGAAGGATCCAACCAAGAGAAAAGTAGCTAGCAAAGACTGTTTCAGGTAGAGGAAACAGCATGAGAAACCCTCAGGTCTCTGAGAGGCCAACAGGAGGTTACCAAGATTTGGGTCAGAAGTATGTCCCTGAGAGGCACACAGACTGGTCTGAAAGAAATATATAGGAAGATAATGCATGTGTGGCCTTTTTGTAGCTCCCATGTGTTAGGGTCCACAGGGCTTCTGTGATTCTCACAGCACAGGAAACCCCTCCAGTGAGTGGCGCAGAGCAAACAAGGATCATGACCACCTCGGGTCATGCTCACATGGAAAGGCTCTGCTAGACTCAGGAAGCATCCTTCCTCCATGAGCCAAAGATTAAACATGGGTCAGAACCAGCCCTGCTAAAAGCAGCTGAGAGGAGGGTTTTCTCCGTTCTTCACCATCCACCTGCCAGACAGCCACACGGGTTCAGAAATGGCATCAGAAGGGTGCTTGCAGTGCTCTGGAACAGGCGCACATGGCCAGGGTAGGAGCAGGCTTAGCCACTGGCAGAGGTATGCCTCCTCACAGCTGGCCTTGGCCAAAGGTTCAGGATGGAAATTACTTAATAGCCAGATCACAGTTCACAGAAAAAAAAAAAAAAATCTATGATTCCTGATCAAAACAGACATCCAGACAGGGAGGATGTTCTTTTCACAATGAACAAGACTCATCCTTTTGGTCTGGCAACCTTCAGAGGCATTGTTCTTGCCATTTCCTTTATAGTCCAAGGTTGCTAAAGGTAGAGATTAATTTTCATTGCAGTGGTTACCTGCTAAGTGGATGCCTTCAGGCACTGGATGCATGTTACATTTTATTCTGTTAGAAGTAAATAAATTTCCTGAAGGATAATATAATCTGGCCATAATACCTATGTGATAACTTCAGGTCAACAAGATTGGACCTATTTCAAACAAGTACGTAGGAAGACCTTTCTGAAGAGGTAGAGCAGGGCAGGGGCACCTTGACAAACCCTAATTGTGAGCTGGTATTGTTTGGCAATTACTGAAAAAACATTGACTTTCTCTGGCAAAATGTGGACACAAATTCAGCATTATTCATATACTGAGCCTGAGCCCAGGCATTAAACTTCGGCCCTGAACTTTCAATTCTTCCTGTTCAGTTTTTGATGCAGAAGATAAGGTTCCTACCTTGAGCCAGGCTACACACTTACATCCACTCCATGTCATCACAAAGATAAGTTAAATCCAACCAGGATTAAATGGAAGCCCTTGATAAATAGGTCAGAACTGACTTGTTCAAGGTGATATCTCCAACTGACTTAATGCTACATATTTCTTTCATTATTTTTAGGAGTTATATCTGCATGTTGTTGTTCAGTCGGTTAAGTTATATATGAATCCTTGCGACCCCATGAACTGCAGCACACCAGGCTTCTCTGTCCTTCACTATCTCTCAGAGATTGCTCAAATTCATGTTCATTGAGTCAGTGATGCCATCCAACCACCTAATCCTCTGCCACCCCTTTTTCCTCTTTCCCTCAATCCTCCCCCGTATCACAGTCTTTTCCAACGAGTCAGCACTTTTCATCAAGTGGCCAAAGTATTGGAGTTTCAGCTTCAGCACCAGTCCTTCCAATGAATATCCAGGGCTGATTTCCTTTAGGATTGACTGGTTTGATCTCCTTGCAGTCCAAGGGACTCTCAAGAGTCTTCTCTAGCATTATAGTTAGAAAGTATCACTTTTTCAATAAGAAAACTTATTTTGACCGTATTTTTATATCTCAGTGAGGGGTTTCCCCCAACTTCCCTCACATGTGTGTGTCTATCTATCTGCCTGTGTTTAAGCTAAAGAAAATCTTACCACCCAGGTTTAGCAGTAATGCATTTGAGAAGCATGCATGTTTCATTCTTAAGAAGCCTCCAGACTCAGGCAGAAATTTACCAAATGTTTGGCTTGGTCCACCCTAAGGCGGTAAAACATGATTTTTCACAAACTTACTGAGCAGCACAAGACTGTCTACAAAGCAATAACATAACCCCAAACACATTAGCATATGCAACTTTTCAAGTCCCAGCATCTCCTCTTTGCAGTTCTAGACAGGAGTATTATGAAGCAGCAGATGGCTCCCGCAGTAAACAAGAGGGCAGTGAATGTTTAATGCCCTCCTCCCTCAGCGGGCAGCAATGCAGAAATCAGATGCAGAAGAAGTTTGGACCTTCCTCATATACCTGTGACTGATTCATGTTGATGTACGGAAGAAACCAACACAATATTTTAAAGTAATTATCCTCCAATTAAAAATGAATTAATTAATAATAATTAAAAGAAAAGGCGAGGCTTGACTCCATGCATTGTGGCCATAGCTACATTCACTGAACTCACTTAAAAAAATAAAAAAGTGGCTCAGCAAAAACATTTACGTCAATGAGCAACCCACTCTGTCATGCTTTGAGACACTGCAAGTTATCCTCACGTACCCAACCATGCTTAACATTGGAGACTGAGAAGGGGTTAAGGGGAAGGTAGTAATGGGCAGCTAAAGAATTTGACTAGCTTTTTTGTTTGAGATGTTTCATGACAAGAACAGTCAAGACCAGAGCAAGTCTGTTATTCACCTCTTTTCCCTCAAGGAACATTTCTTTACTGAGTCCCATGTAGTCATTCATTTGATCAGCAAACATTCATTACACACCAGGTGCTAAGCATGGATAGGAAGAGATACCCTAAGTCAAAACCAAGGACATCAGCCCTGGTGATTTCCAAGCAAGAGTCCAGACCCTTCAGAGATCTTTTATGTCTAATCTTTTTCCATGTCAGTCAAACTAAACCAACACAAAAGTTGCAACATCCACCTTCAGGGAGGAACTGTACCATTGCCCCTAACTGTTCAAGTTTAGTGAAGGATATGCACAAGTAACAGACGGCATTTCATCACTACGTGCAAAGTGGCCTGAGTCTTCAGCTTGCCTCTTCCCGGTGCCTTGAAAGAGGGATGCTGCCTGGCCCAACACTTTCCCTCAAAGCTGCATCTCCAGCCCCCTCTCTCTAAGCAGGCTCTTATCATTCATCTTGACAGAGACATTCCCTGCTTTCAAGCCCTTCTCTGATTAGCTACATTTCCAGTTGCATTTCCCCCTTTCTGAAAAAATTAAGTATGCAGTGATTGTGACATGTTCTAAAGAGGTTTGCTTTACCAAGAAAGTGCTGCACACTGGGCCCCCACAAGGAAATCAGAGTGAGTCAGTCAGGACTCTTTGCTTCTGCTTTTCAGGCTGTTAAATGCAAGCCGTAAGGCACCCCATGCAAGCCCATTTGGCTCAGCTGAGGCCTAAGAGCGTCACTCCGTAAACAGCAGATCATGAAGAAATAGCCAAACAGGGTCAGCCTGAATCCCATGTTTCTTGTTGTTATAATCTGAGAAAATGAACACTGACAGGATGAAGAGTAATGTCTATTGTATTTCATTTGAGTGTAGTTAGAAAGTAAACAATTGTTAGAGAAATTATTCCAACTCCTCTGCTTCAGCAAACATACAAGAGAGAGAAAAAAGAAACAAAGATAAACATTCACAGCTCTTGTCATCTTCAACACAATACAAAAACCCATGACATGAGTATCCAGCCAACGGCACATGGCTGGACTGAAAGCTTGGAAATCGAGTGAGAAACAAACTAGAGGCACTGGTAGTCTAGGAGTGACTGCAGGGAGAGCAGCAAGCTGAGTCTTCTGTTCTGCTTAGCTTGGGAGTGATCATGTTTTAAAGAAAGTCGTTAGTGATAAAGCAAAGCACAGTGATAGCAGTGAAGCTAGGCCCCAGCAGAGAATGAGGTTTGAGCCTTCACTAATGCTGACTCTGCCCAGACACTACTTCCTCTCTCTTCTCTAAGGTCCAGCAAAAGTCCCCCTCCTCCTTGAAGACTTCATGGGTTTCACCCACCCATATATACACCCTGTCTTATGAATTCCTGAAGCAGCTACTCTTTAATGTTCAAATTTTAGCGTAATTGCTTTACAATGTTGTGTTAGTTTCTGCTCTACAACAATGTGAACCAGCTATATGTATACATACATCCCCTCCCTGTTGAGACTCCCTCCTACCCCCACCATCCCTAGGCCATCACAGAGCACAGAACTGAGCTCCCTGTGCTATACAGCAGCTTTCTACTAGCTATCTATTTTACACATGGAAATGTATATATGTCAGTGCAGCTCTCCTAGTTCATCTCATCCTCCTGGAGTACCGATTTTCATGCTTTACAATATGGAGATTTTTCAGATTTTCCTTGACTTTGTTCTCTAGCTGATACACGTGTTTTCACCTCTAATCTCATGACTGGGTTCTGATTCTCTTGGAATAAGAGCTTAGTTTTTTTTAATTTTTCTTTTGGCTCTCCTACACAGCCCAGTTTGGAAATGAACATATCAAAAGCCTCTAATGTGTCTCTCTCTAGATGTTTCTGACAAGTTTTCCTAAGAGTCACCACCCACGGAAGAACCAGGAGAATTGACAACTTATTTATATTAACTTAGGAGGGGACTTTGTTGAGCACGTCCACTTGGACTGTGGGCCACCTGTTTGTCATTTACTTTCAAGCTGAAGTCTTGAATAACATATCAGACCTGGCATTCCTTGGTGTTTCTCCTGTTAGTTACCCATAACCAAGGCCCATATTCTGAGCAGGTGAACAACACAGTCAAAGAACACCTAAGAGTGACAAGCTAATAGCTGCAAACATCCAGACATGAATGCTCTGTTCATTTTTTAATCAAAGCTGGAGCCCACTTTGCTACTTTCAGGTATGAACACTGGCCCTCAGGTGGAGGGATGTGGAGGGTGGTGGCAAATTCGAACAGCTGCATCCAAATAGAATTTCATCCTCTGGAAACACAGTAGGGCTACTGAGTAGCCTGTGGATAATGTTGCTTTTCTCACACACATTTGCCTCAGCTGAAAAGGTTTGCTCCTTTGGTTAAAAACAAGCAAGAAAAGTTATATATGCAAAACGTTTATGGCAGGTGTTCTAATCAGTGAGGTTTGACATATACAAAATGAGCAACTGTTCTAATTCACTAGGACTGATGTGGTTTCCTAAGACATGGGACTTTCCATGCTAAAACCAGAGGAGTTCTTGACAAACTGGGACCAGTTATGTCCTAGATGACAAGAGTCAGCCTTCAGACCTTCAGCAGACTATGTTGTTGTTAAGTTGCTAAGTCATATCTGACTTTTTGCAACCCCATGAACTGCAGCATGCCAGGCTTCTCTGTCTTTCACTATCTCCCAGAGGTTGCTACAACTCATGCCTATTGAATCAATGATGCTATCCAACCATCTTATCCTCTTTCACCCCCTTCTCCTCTTGCCCTCAATCTTTCCCAGCATCACAGTCTTTCCAATGAATCAGCTCTTTGCATTAGGTGGCCAAAGTATTGGAGTTTCAGCTTCAGCACCAGCCCTTCCAATGAATATCCAGGGTTGATTTCCTTTAGGATTGACTGGTTGGATTTCCTTCAAGTCCAAGGGACTCTCAAGAGTCTTCTCTAACACCACAGTTCAAAAGCATCAATTCTTCAGTGCTCAGCTTCCTTTATAGTCCAGCTATCACATCCATACATGACTATTGGAAAAACCATTAGTATGGCTTTTGGTCTGTCTAGTCAGAGCTTTGACTAGATGGACCTTTTATGGCAAAGTAATGTCTCTGATTTTTAATATGCTGTCTAGGTTGGTCATAGCTTTTCTTCCAAGGAATGTCTTTTTATTTCATGGCTCCAGTGATTTTGAGCCCAAGAAAGTAAAGCCTCTCACTGTTTTCATTGTTTCCCCATCTGTTTGCCATGGAGTGATGGAATGAGATGCCATGATCTTAGTTTTCTGAATGTTGAGTTTTAAGCCAGATTTTTCACTGTCCTCTTTCACTTTCATCAAGAGGCTCTTAAGTTGTTCTTCACTTTCTGCCATAAGGGTGGTTATAGCATATCTGAGGTTATCAATATTCCTCCTGGGAATCTTGATTCCAGATTGTGCTTCATCCAGCCTGGCATTCCACATGATGTACTATGCATAGAAGTTAAATAAGGAGGGTGACAATATACAGCCTTGATGTACTCCTTGCCTGATTTGGAAACAGTGTTGTTCCATGTCCAGTTCTAAGTATTGCTTCTTGACCTGCATACAGATTTCTCAGGAGGCAGGTAAGGTGGTTTGTATTCCCATGTCTTTAAGAATTTTCCACAGTTTGTTGTGATATACACAGTTAAAGGCTTTGGCACAGTCAATAAAGCAGAAGTAGAGTAGGTTTTTCAGGAATTCTCTTGCTTTTTCTATATCCAAAAAATGATGGCAATTTGATCTCTGGTTCCTCTGCCTTTGCTAAATCCAGCTTGAACATGTGTAAGTTCATGGTTTATGTACTGTTGAAGTCTGGCTTGGAGAATTTTGAGCGTTACTTTGCTAGTGTGTGAGATGAGTGCAATTGTGCAGTAGTTTGAGCATTCTTTGGCATTGCCTTTCTTTGGGATTGGAATGAAAACTGACCTTTTCCAGTCCTGTGGCCACTGCTGAGTTTTCCAAATTTGCTGGCCTATTGAGTGCTACACTTTCACAGTATTATCTTTTAGGATTTGAAATAGCTCAACTGGAATTCCTTCACCTCCACTAGGTTTGTTCATAGTGATGCTTTCTAAGGCCCACTTGACTTCATATTCCAGGATGTCTGGCTCTAGGTGAGTGATCACACCATTGTGATTATCTGGGTCATGAATATTTTCTTTGCATAGTTCTTCTGTGTGTTGTTGCCACCTCTTCTTAATATCTTCTGCTGTTGTTAGGTCCATACCATTTCTGTCTTTTATTGTGCCCATTTTTGCATGAAGTATTCCCTTGGTATCTCTAATTTTTTGAAGAGATCTCTAGTGTTTCCCATTCTATTATTTTCCTCTATTTCTTTGCATTGATCACTAAAGAAGGCTTTCTTTTCTCTCCTTTCTATTCTTTGGACTCTGCATTCAGATGGGTATATCTTTCCTTTTCTCCTTTGCCTTTCATTTTTCTTCTTTTCTCAGCCTTTTGTAAGGCTTCCTCAGACAACCATTTTGCCTTTTTGTACTTCCTTTTCTTGAGGATGGTCTTGATCACTGCCTCCTGTACAATTTCACAAACTTCTGTCCATAGATCTTCAGGCACTCTATCAGATCTAATCCCAAGAATCTATTTGTCACTTCCACTGTATAATCATAAGGGATCTGCTTTAGATCATCCCTGAATGTTCTAGTGGTTTTCCCTACTTCTTCAATTTAAGTCTGAATTTTGCAATAAGGGGTTCATGATCTGGGCCACAGACAGCTCCCAGTCTTGTTTTTGCTGACTGTATGGAGCTTCTCTATCTTTGGCTGCAAAGAATATAATCAATCTGATTTCAGTATTGACCATCTAGTGATGTCCATGTTTAGAATCTTGTGTTGTTGGAAGAGGGTGTTTGCTATGACCAATGCATTCCCTTGGCAAAACTCTGTTAGCCTTTGACCTGCTTCATTTTGTACTCCAAGGCCAAATTTGCCCGTTACTCCAGGTATTTCTTGACTTCTTACTTTTGTATTCCAGTCCCCTATAATGAAAAGGACATCTTTTTGGTGCGTTACTTATAGAAGGTCTTGTAGGCCTTCACAGAACCATTCAACTTTAGCTTCTTCAGCATTACTGGTGGGGGCATAGACTTGGATTACTGTGATATTGAATGGTTTGCCTTGGAAATGAACAGAGACCATTCTGTCATTATTGAGACTGCATCCACGTATTGTATTTCAGACTTTTTTGTTGACTATGTTGGCTACTCCATTTCTTCTATGGGATTCTTGCCCACAATAGTAGATATAATGGTCATCTGAGCTAAATTCACCCATTCCAGTCCATTTTAGCTCACTGATTCCTAAAATGTTGATGTTCACTCTTGCCATCTGCTGTTTGACCACTTCCAATTTACCTTGATTCATGGACCTAAAATTCCAGGTTCTTATGAAATATTGAACTTGGCCCTGACCAACAGAATTGTCTCCTCTTGCCTACCATTTCTCTTGCATTCCACCCTAAACCCCTCCAGCATTCCACTGTCACTGATCTGGTCAGATCACTTGTTTGCTAAACACTCACAATAGTCACTTCTCCACTGTACTATGTCCAAGTCCTACGCACCCTTCAAACTCCAAGCGGTGCCTTCCCCATGAAGCATTGTCTTTTTCTATATAAAATAACCCCTTCTATTCTAAATGCCTTGGGTCCTTGACTCTTCCCTACTTTAGTTAATGTTATTATTTATGTGTATTATCTTCCTTTATAAACCAAAGTCCTTGAGAGCAAGAATGGTATGTCATTCACCTTTCTACCCCATTAAAAATAATTAAAAAATTAATGAATAAAATTCAAGTAATGTTCAACCTGAGGCATACTCCCTTGCATGGATGCTGTTGCTTGATTTTTGAAAGTTTTTTCTATATCCCTATGTCTTCCACCCCTTCCTGCCCATCTTGGTCAACTACAATCAAAGCCTGAGAGTTGGGGACAGCCACTCGCTTGCCTTGATGCAAGTTTTGTTACTGTAGGATTCGCACATGCCATGTCAGGCCAGCAAGGCTCAGCTAAAGGGACTTTGTCCCATAGGACTGTGAAATAGAGATTCCTTTGAGGTAGAGCCTGAATATTTTCCCTGCCCTCTGTCTTCACCTTCATAATTAGCACACTTTCCTAACACAGACACCAAACTATACTTTGTCCTCTCCTCCACATTCCCTAGGACACTATGGCTCTGAGTTTGTCCTGCTTCCTGACTCAAGAAATAAAGAAATGCATTAAACTGTCTCAGCATTTAATTATTTTAATATATGGAAATAAAAGAGCTGACTTAAAGGAGAGATGTCTGGAGGAGGCATTTCTCCTTATCCTTGTCAATTCATCCATCATGGAGCAAACATTCAAGAGTTTACAGAAGGAGAGAATATGAACTTGTCTTAAGTTGTTCTTTGCTCAGCTCCTCTTTTTCCCCCCTCCGTATTTCCTGGTTTGAATGCTGTGCTGTGCTAGTCACTCAGTTGTGTCTGACTCTTTGCAACCCTATGGATGATAGCCCATCAGGCTCCTCTGTGCATGCAATTTCCCACATAAGAATATTGAAGTGAGATGCCATTTTCTCCTGCAGGGGATCTTCCTGATAGAGGGATTGAACCCATGTCTCCTGCATCTCTTTCACTGCAAGTAGATTCTTCACTGCTGTACCAGTACCAGGCCTCAAAACCCAGTCATCATGGGAATGAATGGTGAACACAGTCAGAAAAAAGGCCTCTGGTGGGGAAGCACCGGGGCCCTTTGGAACAAAGGAGAAAGTCAGTGCAGCTCAAGTCACAAGCTGAGTCCCACTCTGTAGCTTTGTCTGTGTCTGTCAGCAACCATGCACTTCATGCAATAAATGTTCATCAAGCACTTAGCATGTAGCTGCTCTATGGTTACTAGGAGAGATACACAGTGTCATTCCAGATAGTCAAGAATGAAAATAACATAGGGATGATATGGATGACCGCCAGCATCCTGGAGCACAATTTGAAGGGCTTCACTGTGCCAGGATTCACTTCTTTTGTTGTCAGACTGTAGGGAGGTCCAGGGTTTTCAGATGAATGAACAGAGCAGCTGGATGGCAGAAGGGACACCCAGGGCCTTCAGGGGTCAGAAACTTGTCTGCTGGTATGGAAGGAGCTGTTTTCATGCCGGTACACAGATAGCAGTTTAGTAACTGACAGGGCCGTATCGGGGCCAGCCCACTGGATACAGTTATGTGCAATGGAGAAAGAGGTCTTTCACCCATGGATCACGCAGTTCAATGTAGGAGATACACAGTGCCATGCTCTGAGTGCATCCTGCAATAGATATACTTGTCTATCGAAATACTAACCCCCAAAGGTGACGGTACTGGTATTAGTAGGTGGGACTTTTGGGAGGTGATTAGGGTAGGGCTTTTCTGTATAGAGTTAGTGCTCTTGTAAAAGAGAAGCCACTGAGTTCCCTAGTCCTTTCCACCATTGAGAACAATGTGAGAAGTGTTCAACTAGAGAGGAGCTTATCTCATCTTTTTTACAACCTGATTGTCCTGGCACCCTGACCTTGGACTTCCAGGCTTCACAACTGTGAGTGATACATCTTTGTTGTTTATAAAAAACCAGTCTGTGATATTTAGTTATAGTAGCTAATGGACTAAAACAGCAATCAGATGATCATACAAACAAATGTTAAGTTCCCAGTTGGGTTAGAGACTACCATATAAACACAGTGTCAGTAAATACTGTTACAAAGATAGGAATCTAAGGCAAGAAGAACAATGCTGGAATGTTACAATACTGGGATTATAGCAGTTCTGCAGTATTGGAATCTGACCATTTCAGATGGATATAGGAGGTTCCTCAAAGAAGCAAGATTCTGGTTAAGATCTGAAGGAAGAGCAAGAGTTAGCAAGTCAATGAGGGGATAGAAGAGCATTCAAAACAGAGGAACAACATGCTCAAAAGTCCTGGGGCACAGAGCACTGAGAGAAGAGGAGAGAAAGTTAAGAGTAAGGAAGAAAGTGTATAGGGACCAGTGGTGGGCCTTGAGTTCTATCTATCCCAAGAGCAAAGACCTATCACTAAATGCTTTAAAGCAGTGGGGTAGGGACTTCTCTGGTGATCCAACGACTAAGACTCCATGCTCCCAATGCAGGGGGTCCAGATTCAATCCTTGGTCGGTGAACCAGATCCCACATGATGCAACTAAGAGCTCACATGCCACAAAGAAGATTCCACAGGCTACGAATAAGACCCAGAGGAGTCAAATAAATAAATAAGTGCTTTTTAAAAAGCAGTTGAGTGGCATTATCAGATTAACATTTTGAAAAGACTGTTTTCCTAGTCACCTGGGAAATGGCTGTGCCTGGAGTAGGAGGATGAGGGTGGACACTTCACTGGCCAACACCAGGGACCCCCTAAGATCCTATCAATATATATGCAGTGTGTTCCTCCGGGCTCTGATCTCATCCTGGGAGGGAAGAGCTCCCTCCATAAGACAAGGCTCTGACAGGTTCCTCCTATCAGTGAAAATAGAGTGAGTGTGCAGTAGGGGAAAAAACATATAGCAGTTTATAGAATGATATGCTCTCAACCTCTTCCTTAATTGTTATAAGCTGTCATTTATTTAGCACACACCCCAAGGGCCAAGTGCCTGCCTAATCATTTCTGCCCATTGCCTTCTTAACGTTCAGGCTGATCCAACAAGATAGGCATTACCAACTCAATTTTACAAGGTGGGCATTCACACTCAGGGAGTTAACTTGCCAAGGAATCGACACTCAGGTCTTTCTGATTCTTGTTATTTTTTTTAACCCAATACTGGTTATTAAATGTGAATATGTGGTTGGTTCCATGGTGTGTATGCTACGCTTTGAAAGATACTATCTTATCCAGAAAAAGTGCAGTCTGATGGAGAGGGGATCACAAGCACATACATACATTTAGGCAACTAAATACAACACAATTAAAATCATACAGAATTTGTCCTTCATCAAAGAGTGGTGACTGTCTATATTTAGTAGTATTGCATTTGGCTCAGCATCTCTATGAGGAAGGAATGAACCAAGTTGAAAGCCAACTTTACTGAGTGACAGTTGTGTGCCAGGTATTGAGCTAAGTGCTTTCAGCATATTAACTCAATGAAATCCTCATAGCAAGTTCACCAGGAAGGCAACACTATTGCAGATGGAGAAAGTGGGGCTCATATTAGTCAAAAAACAGAATCCCCAGGATCACAAGTAAGAATCACCAGAAGATAAATAACTTGTGAAGGGAGGGTAAACTAATACTGATGATGGCTGACTTTCAATCTACAGGAAACTGGAGATAGATTCTAAAATGGAAAACCAAACTCTGTGCTGATGTAAGACCCAGAGCATAAAAACTGACCCTAAACACCCCAACCACAGGAGTCTGACTGCAAAACAGGTTAGCATCCCAGAGCCAGGCTCTATGGGCAAACTGTTCCTACTTCTTGGAGTTGTTTTGACATTAAAATGTGAAAGTTCTTAAAATAAGGAGGAGGGTAGAGACTCCAAGGAATGTTAAAATAATTTGTGGCAAAACAGAGAAAGTTAAACATTCATTAAGGGGTTTTCATTTCAAATGATAGTTTTACCATATCAATGTCTAAATTGGGGAGCAGAGAGAAGAGGAAGAAACTCTTACTTAATCCCTTTCCTGAATTGGCCACAGAGAATGCTTAGCAGAGACCAATGGAGGTTTCAAGCCCCTCCTGTGGAAGCTGGGGTCCACGGATGCAGAGCCCCTACACAGGTCTCCCTGGCTGCCTGTTCACCTAACCAGAGCCAAGCTGGCTTTGCCAACTGTCAGCACACCAACCCTGGCTGTCTCCAGCACTTACTTAGGGATCCTATGCATATATCTTTTCCCTGGATTATGTCTTCATTATTTCACCCTTAAGTGCAAAGAATAAATGTTGGGCTCCCAAATCCTATCTGAAACCCAACCCAGCAGATACCCATAAATTATGTCCAGCCTCAAATATAAGCTGTCATTTCCAAAAGCGTGGAGGGTGTGTATGTCCAAGGAACAGTCTAGAATGAATGCCCTCTGCTCTGACTTTCAGATCTATGTTACTCATCGGAGCTCTTTCCACTCATTTGCACTAGAGGTACTGGTAGCCTCACAGCTGAAATTTACCCTCTCATTCACTGCCTTCAGAGCAGACTTTCTGCTGGTTTCCTGGGTGAATGCTCAATATTCTCAACATGAACAAAGGCTTGCCTACCCTTGAATTAATTTATTCATTCATATATCTCACCGTGAATTTATCAGCTATTCTTTGAATGCTTATGTGCCAGGCATGGAACTAGACACACTGATGGTACATCAATGAGCAAGGAGTCACCAGAATTTTAGCCTTCAGATTTATTCAACTTTTCATCATGATTGCATCTTGACATGCTGCACAACAGAAGACTGATTAGAATATATCATTATATCAGCACCAACTGCTGTATCAGTGCCCTGGAAGCACTCACTGGCTGTCCAGTTTGTTTGGGGCAGAATGCTTGCAGAAAGGCAAGCCTGGAAAGACTCAGGGACTCCTGAGGGCACTATCACCTGAAAGGTTGCGTCAACAAACCCAAGACGAGAAAACAGAAACCCAGAAAATAAAGTACAAATGCCCCACCTCAAACTGCTGTAATGGATAGGCCACATCCTCACTCACTCAAAAGCACCAGCTGTGGAATGATAAGGTATCATGCTGGGTACCAGAGGCTACAAAACACCCAAAGGTTAGTTTCCCACACTCAGGCCACTCACCACAAAGGGAACCACAGATGCACAAAAATTTGAATTACAGAACAGGTGATTCATTAAAGTCATCTCTCACTTGACTCACTGCAATAATTTTCTCATTTCCCCTCTTGCCTCAGATCCCCCTTGCTGCACACTCTGGCCTCCCCCAACTCTAATTCATTCTCCACATCCTGGCTAGGATTATTTATAAAACACCTCCCTGGAAAACTGCCTGCAAAGGTAGTTTTCAAACTACCATTCAAGAGGCCTGGAGGTCAATCTGAGCCTCCATATTTACCAAATCAGGATTTCTATAGGTAGGGCCTCGGACACTGCACATTAAATATATATTAGAATAATTCTCATTCACACTTACTTATTAGTGATTCTAATTCCCAGTTTGAAAGCTAGCCCATAGATAGAAAAGTTGATTGATGGGGCTCTATGCCCTTCATAAAGGATCCTGGCATACCTTTCCAATTTCATGTAAGGCCATTATAATACCCCCAAGCTTTATGTCTTAGTAACATAAATACATTGCCTCAAAAAGCTAAAAATTTTCATTCTCCTATGCCACTTTCATGCAAATCCTTCTTCTTGGAATTCCCAAACCTCCTCTCCCTGTCAAATCCCTACTAGTCTGCACACATGGGTGTGCACACACACACTCCACTTGGAAAACTCTTATTCAACTATTAAAAATCAGAAGAGGAACTTCTGGTGATCCAGTGGCTAAGAGACTGTGCTCCCAATGGAGGGGGTCTGGGTTCGATTCTCATCCTCATGCTGCAACTAAGAGTTCAAAAATGTCACAACTAACGGTCCTGCCGCGGTGAAGATCGAGGATCCCGCATGCTGCAACTAAGACCCAGCACAGACAGATAGGTAAATATTTAAAAACCAGAACAAATACCACTATCTTGTTATCTTACGGACCCCTTCAACTTCATGTAAATGTAAAATGGTGTCTTACTGTGTCTCCACAGCGCCGTACACTTTCTATTTTTCTTCACTAACCCCATGTGCTGCACTATCGAATTTGTGTCAAGTGGCTGCTCTCCCTGTCCATATACAGCCACATACATTTACTTCTTGAGGTTTCGGGGGGTAAGGACTGTTCCTTATCCATCTCTAAATTCCAAGTGCCCAACACGTAACTGCTCAACAAATATTATATTGAACTGAGGCTATTCAAATGTTACAGATAAAACATGTAACATCTTTCCTTACACATGGCTAACTTTTAAAAAAAAATTTACTTCTTCCTCCCCTCTCTAAGGAAGTCATATGGAACTAAATCTTCCAATCCATGAGCAAAGAATTTATTTAACTCCACCTACTTAGGTCTTCTTTCATTTCTGTCAGTAAGTTTTTTAAATACTCTGGTGAGAGGTTTTGTATCTCTTTTCTTACATCCACTTTTAGGTATTCAATATTTCTGATATTTTTAAACTGTTTTTTATATTTTAAGATATTCAGAAATGCAACTAATTTGTGTATTATTACCCCTGTATTCAGTCACTAAATTTTAATTTTAGTTTTAATAGTTTATCTGTAGATTTATTAAGTCCCCTATATACAAAAACAATTCCAGTTTATTTCTTTTCCAGTTCTTTTATTTTTCTTGACTCATTGCACTGGTGACTTCTAGTACAATGTTGAACCAAAATGGTGATAATTGATGTCATTATTTTATTCCCCATGCTATGCAGACTATGCCTTAATATTTCATAATTATATTATAATAATATTTCCCATCACTATGTAAAAGCTGAGTCTTTTTAAACTTATGTTAGCCATGAATGGGTGTTGAATTTTATCAAATTTTAACTGTATCCACTGATATGATTATATAGTTTTTTCTCCTTTGTAATGTTTATATGGTAAATGTGTTAATTTCAAGGATTAAGCCAATCTTTCACTCCTAAAATAAACTTCAGTTGGTCAGGATACAAAATTATTTTCATAGATCACCAGATTCATTCTTCTACTTATCATTTTTATATCCATGAGCATGAGAGAGTTAGCCGGTGAAATTGATTTTCTTATAGTATCTTTGTCAAGTTTTGATATCAAATTTCAATATCAAGTTTTTCTGGACTCATGAAAAAGGCTGACAAATGTTCTGCCTTTTCTTCTCTGGAAAGTCTGTCATCCAGCCCTCTTCATTTTAATTAGAAATGGGAATTTCTCCCCTTTTCTCCTCCTACAAACACTTTATCTTTGAGGGGAAAACATATTGAACAATAAAAAGGTAAGCTGGCTTAAATAATACCAACTTCAAGGACCTGGAACACTCTCAAAAACTTGACTCAATACCACCTCTGCATTGTAAGCAACACAAATTATTTCTGTGTAAGTATACTTTATTCTTATTATCACTGTGAAAATAGACTTCAAATCTATCACTGTATTTAATTATAAATATTATTATGTCATGTCATCATACTCATTACCTCTTTTGACAAGTACACAAACCCTTGAGTAACATGAGATGGACACACAATATTTAATCCTACTCTACTATATTCAAGCAGAGCTTCAATACAGACTAATGGTGTTCTGACCATATATAGAATTACTTTATGCTTTGAGTCAACTGATTTCAGTATAAATGCAAAGTAAAATTTTAGAATACATTTATTCATAGTCCCTGGCAATGAAAAAGTAATCAACAAACTCTCTTATTGAATTTATTAATGAATTAATAATAAATGACTGCAAGGAGATCAAACCAGTCAATCCTAAAGGAAATCAACCCTGGATATTCACTGGAAGGACTGATGCTGAAGCTGAAACTCCAATACTTTGGTCACCTGATGCAAAGAACTAACTCACTGGAAAAGGCCCTGATGCTGGGGAAGATTCAAGGCAGGAGGAGAAGGGGATGACAGAGGATGAGATGGTTGGATGGCATCACCAACTCGATGAACATGAGTTTGAGAAATCTCCAGGATATGGTGAAGGACAGGCAAGCTTGGCATGCTGCAGTCCATGGGGTCGCAAAGAATCAGGCACAAATAAGTGGCTAAAAAACAGCAATAATGAATGACTGGAAAATTACCCATCCTCAAAACTCAAGAGTTAGAAAACTACAGTTTGTGAGCCAAGTTCACTAGCTCTCTGACTGTTAAAAAAAAAAAAATGTGGATTAGACACAGCCACATTAATCTGTTTATATACATTATCTTTTGGAATTGAATTTCTTCTGTTTTTAGACTTGAATAGTTTCAACAGAGACCGTATGGCCCCTATATATGGTCTAAATATTTACTATCTATAATAGTAAACAATGTGAAATATTTACTGTCTTGTCTTTCAGGAAAAGTGTTCCAACCTCTGCTCTAAAACAGTGTTCTCTACATAACTGGAGAGTAGCCAGAATGCATCTAGCACAGGGAGGCCTATACAAATATAATCTTCCAGTTTATTGTTAAAAGAATAAAGGAGAATATCAGAGGTGAAAATCCTGGTGACAAAGATTCTGAATTTTTTCTTGAGGCAGCATGGCCAACTGTGTTTGTCAAAGGTCACGATGTGAGGGCTTCATCCCTTTAACCAACACTCATTTCTGCATCACATTGTTGTCCAGCTTTTCTCCTTCTCAGAGGCTTTGGTTAAGTTTTGGGTTTTTTTTTTTTTTCTTAATTTCAAGATTTTCATTGCCTCTTTTTTAAACAACTGGATTTCACTGAACTAAAATAAAAGAGTGATGCAGGCAAAGAATGTGGAATGTTAAGATGACTGTGGCAATCAGCAGATGTCTGGACTATAAGCAAGAACTTCTCATATAAGTCTTTCTTATTAAAATGAAGAATCCCTGACTCATGAGCCAAATTGGTCAACAATTCAATGTGTAGCCAAATGGAAATTCTACAATGCAGTAAAATGTCTAAGTAACATTTGTTTTCAATTTCCATAATCCTTCTTCTCCATTAAGAAGGAAACCCTTTTAGTAAGAATTCTAGTGTCTATGTTTTCATAACATATAAAGTAATTTGCTGAAACCCCAAACGTGCTATTTAAACATAAAAGTGGAGTAATGCTCTTCATTCTCAGCACATGACATGGTACACATGTGATGCATGGTACACATGCATCACAAGTGATTCCGTATCAGTTTTCTGGTAGTCAAAAAGCTAACCGATCAATTAATCATATTTTTTGTGGCAAATGGTGTGGGTTGTTTGGCTGTTTTCCTGGATTGTTCATGTGATGTTTTCCTAGTCATCATGTTAAACTGAATAACAGATTTTTAGTAGTGCACTATATAGTCCCCAAATCCAAGTATATGTATGAGCATAAGAATAGAAAACTATTAGACACATAAACAGAGAATAATACACCATAAAGTATCCATAGTCAGATAATGTTACTTACTAAGGAACTATTGCTTTCTGAATGCTATGTTGGTGATGTTAGGGAAAAAAGCACAAAGACTAGACAGCTGATTTCATTTTAAACAAATATGCATCATAATTCAGATTTTACTATAGATGAAATAGCAAGCTTTATTTTTTTCTTCAAAAAATAAAGCTTGGAGGATTTACTATATTCCTTGCCATTGTTTTCAAAAAAGAGCAATCCTAGTACATTACTTTTTGACTCAATTCAGTAAGCTTTAATTTTCAACTTTTTAAGATATTTTATGCATCAAGGAAAGTATACTTTAAAATATTGTCAATATGACCATATTACCCTAGGCAACCTATAGATTCAATGCAATCCCTATCAAAATACCAATGATGTTTTTCACAGAATGAGAACAAAAAATTTTTAAATTGTATTAAAACATAAAAAATATCGAGTTTCACTGAGAAAAAAGTCTTGAGGGAAAAAAAGGAACAAAGCCAGATGTATTATACCACTGGTTTCAGACTATATTACAAAGTTTACTAATCAAAATAGTATGGCACTGGCACACAAACCCACACAAAACCAGATACATAGATCAGTGGAAGAGAATAGAGAGCCCAGAAATAAACCCATGCATTTATGGCTCAGTTCAGTTCAGCTCAATTCAATCACTAAGTTGTGTCCAACTATTTGTGACCCCATGGACTGCAGCATCCCGGGCCTCCCTGTCCATCACCAACTCCCGGAGTTTGCTCAAACTCTTCCATCAAGTCAGTAATGCCATCCAAACATCTCATCCTCTGTCATCCCCTTCTCCTCCCACCTTCAATCTTTCCCAGCATCAGGGTCTTTTCAAATGAGTCAGCTCTTTGCATCAGGTGGCCAAAGTATTGGAGTTTCAGCTTCTACATCAGTCCTTCCAGTGAACACCCAGGACTGATCTCCTTTAGGATAGACTGGTTGGATCTCCTTGCAGTCCAAGGGACTCTCAGGAGTCTTCTCCAACACCACAGTTCAAAAGCATCAATTCTTCGGTGCTCAGCTTTTGTTTTAATCCAACTCTCACATCCAAACATGACTACTGGAAAAACCATAGCCTTGACTAGACGGACCTTGTTGGCAAAGTAATGCCTCTGCTTTTTAATATTCTGTCTAGGTTGGTCATAACTTTTCTTCCAAGGAGAAAGCATCTTTTTATTTCATGGCTGCAGTCACCATCTGTGGTGATTCTGGATTCCCAAAACATAAAGTCTGCCACTGTTTCCACTGTTTCTCCATCTATTTGCCATGAAGTGATGGGACTGGATGTCATGATCTTTGCTTTCTGAATGTTGAGCTTCAAGCCAACTTTTTCACTCTCCTCTTGCAATTTCATCAAGAGGCTCTTTAGTTCTTCACTTTCTGCCATAGAGGTGGTATCATCTGCATATCCGAGGTTATTAATATTTCTCCCGGCAATCTTCATTCCAATTTGTGCTTCCTCCAACCCAGCATTTCTCATGATGTACTCTGCATATAAGTTAAATAAGCAGACAATACATAGCCTTGATGTACTTTTCCCTATTTGGAACCAGTCTGTTGTTTCATGTCTGGTTCTAACTGTTGCTTCCTGACCTGAATACAGATTTCTTAAGAAGCAGGTCAGATGGTCTGGTATTCCCATCTATTTCAGAATTTTTCACAGTTTATTGTGATCCACACAGTCAAAGGTTTTGGCATATTCAATAAAGCAGAAGTAGATGTTTTTCAGGAACTCTCTTACTTTTTCAGTGATCCGATGGATGTTAGCAATTTGATCTCTGGTTCCTCTGCCTTTTCTAAAACCAGCTTGAACATCTGGAAGTTCATGGTTCACATATTGTTGAAGCCTGGCTTGGAGAATTGCAAGCATTACTTTGCTAGTGTGTGACATGAGTGCAACTGTGCCATACTTTGAGCATTCTTTGGTATTGCCTTTCTTTGGGATTGGAATGAAAACTGAACTTTTCCAGTCCTGTGGCCACTGCTGAGTTCTCCAAATTTGCTGGCATATTGAGTTCAGCACTTTCACAGCATCATCATCTAGGATTTGAAATAGCTCAGCTGGAATTCTATCACCTCTGCTAGCTTTCTTTGTAGTTATGCTTGCTACGGCACACTTGACTTCACATTCCAGGATGTCTGGCTCTAGGTGAGTGATCACCATTGTGGTTATCTGGGTCGTGAAGATCTTTTTTGTACAGTTCTTCTGTGCATTGTTGCCACCTCTTATTAATATCTTCTGCTTCTGTTAGGTCCATCCCATTTTTGTCCTTTATTGTGCCCATCTTTGCATGAAATATTCCCTTGGTATCTCTAATTTTCTTGAAGAGATCTCTAATCTTTCCCATTCTATTATTTTCCTCTATTTCTTTGCACTGATCACTGAAGAAGGCTTTCTTATCTTTCCTTGCTATTTTTTGGAACTCTGCATTCAAATGGGTATACCTTTCCTTTTCTTCTTTGCTTTTTGCTTCTCTTGTTTTCACAGCTATTTGAAGGCCTCCTCAGACAGCCATTTTACTTTTTTGCATTTCTTTTTCTTGGGGATGGTCTTGATCACTTCCTCCTATACAATTTCACAAACCTCTGTCCATAGTTCTTCTGGCACTCTGTCTATCAGATATAGTTCCTTAAATCTATTTCTCACTTCTACTGTATGATCAGTAGGTATCTGATTTAGGTTATAGCTGAATGGTCAAGTGGTTTCCCCTACTTTCTTCAATTTAAGTCTGAATTTAGCAATAAGGAGTTCATGATCTGAGCCACAGTCAGCTCCTGGTCTTTTTTTGCTGACTGGATTCTTTGGCTGCAAAGAATACAATCAATCTGATTTTGGTATTGACCATCTGGTGATGTACATGTGTAGAGTCTTCTCTTGTGTTGTTGGAAGAGAATGTTTGCTATGACCAGTACATTCTCTTGGCAGAACTCAATTAGCCTTTGCCCTGCTTCATTCTGTACTCCAAGTCCAAATTTTCCTGTTACTCTAGGTGTTTCTTGACTTCCCACTTTTGCATTCCAGTCCCCTATAATGAAAAGGACATCTTTTTGGAGTGTTAAATCTAGAAGGTCTTGTAGGTCTTCATAGAACCATTCAACTTCAGCTTCTTCAGTGTTACTGGTCAGGGCATAGACTTGGATTACCATGATACTGAATGGTTTGCCTTGGAAATGAACAGAGATCATTTTGTCATTTTTGAGACTGCATCCAAGTACTGCATTTTGGACTCTTCTGTTGATTATAATGGCTACTCCATTTCTTCTAAGGGATTCTTGCCCACTGTAGTAGATAAAATGGTCATCTGAGTTAAATTCACCCATTCCAGTCCATTTTAGTTTGCTGATTCCTAAAATGTCAATGTTCACTCTTGTCATCTCCTGTTTGACCACTTCCAATTTGCCTTGATTCATGGACCTAACATTCCAGGTTCCTATGCAATATTGCTCTTTACAGCATCAGACTTTACATCCATCACCAGTCACATCCACAACTGGGTGTTGTTTTTGTTTTGGCTCTGTCACTTCCTTCCTTCTGGAGTTATTTCTTCACTGATCTCCAGTAGCATATTGGGCACCTACTGACCTGGGGAGTTCATCTTTCCGTGTCCTATCTTTCTGCCTTTTCATACTGTTCATGTGGTTCTCAAGGCAGGAACACTGAAGTGGTTTGCCATTCCCTTCTCCAGTGGACCACATTTTTTCAGAACTCTCCACCATGACCTTTCTGTCTTGGTGGCCCTACATGGTATGGCTCATAGTTTCTTTGGGTAAGACAAGGGTGTGGTCTATGTGATTAGATTGGTTAGTTTTCTGTGATGGTGATTTTCAGTCTGTCTGCCCTCAGATGGATAAGGATAAGAGGCTTATGGAAGCTTCTTAATGGATGAGACTGACTGCCAGGGAAACTGGTTCTTCTTCTGATGGGCAGGGCCATGCTCAGTAAATCTTTAATCCAATTTTCTGTTGATGGGTGGAGCTGTGTTCCCTCCCTGCTATTTATGTGGGGCCAAACTATGGTGGAGGTAATGAAGATAATGGTGACCTCCCTCAAATGATCCCAGGCATGTACTCTTATAGTCTGTGCCCCCAACCCTGCAGCAGGCCACCACCGACCCACACCTTCTCTGGAGACTCCTGGACGCCTACAGGCAAGTCTCCTGTGGGGTCACTGCTCCTTTCTGCTGGGTCTTGGTGCACAGTTTCTGTTGCGCCCTCCAAGAGTCTATTTCCCAGTCCTATGTAAGTTCTGGCAGCTTTATAGTGGGGTTAATGGTGACCTCCTCCAAGAGGACTTATGCCATACCCACACCCAGAACCCCTGTTCCTGCGGCAGACCACTGCCAACCCTTCCCTCCACAGGAGAGGCTCAAACACAGTTCCTCTCAGTCTCTGTGGGGTCCCTGGGTCCTGTGCGCACAAGGTTTCTTTGAGCCCTCTGAGCATCTCTGCCGGGAATGGGGTTTGATTCTAAACGTGAGTTTGCCCCTCCTACCATCTTTCTGGGGCTTCTCCTTTGCCCTTGGATATGGGGTATCTCCTCACAGCTGCTCCAGTGCCTATCATCCTACTGGGGTTTTTCTGACCTTGGACGTGGGGTATGTCCACACAGCCACTCCAGCACCACACAGTTGCCACTGCATAAGCCACACTTATGGCTAATCCACCACAAAAGAAACAAGAATTTACAGGATAAAAAAGACAGTTTCCTCAATAAGTGATATTGGGAAAACTGAATGGCTACATGTAAATGAATGAAATTTCAACATCTTCTCACACAAGTTAATTTTCAAAAATAAATTCAAAATGGATTAAAGCCCTAAATGTAAGATCTGAAACCATAAATTTCCTAGAGGACAATATAAGAACACTCTTTGACATAAATCAGAGCAATATTTTTTTGGATCTATCTTCTAAAGCAAAACAAAAACAAAAGCAAAAATAAACAAATGGGAAACAAACTTAGAAGCATTTTACACAGCAAAGGAAACCATGACAAAAAAGAAAAATATGGAATGGAGAAAATATTTTCAAATGATATGACTAGTAAGTGGTTAATATCCAAAATAAATAATGAGCTCACACAACTCAATATTTTAAAACTACAAACAATCTGATTTTAAAAATGGGTAGAAGACCTGAATAGATACTCTTCCCAAGAAGACACAGTTCACCAACAAGCACATGAAAAGATACTCAACATCACTAATCATCAGAGAAATACAAATCGAAACCACAGTGAGGTATTATCAACTATCTATCAAAAAGGCTACCACCAAAAAGTCTACAGATAACAAATTTTGGATGTGAAATAAAGGTAGCTGTAGTACACTACTGATGGGAATGTAAATTGACAGAGCTAGGATGAAAGGCAGCATAAAGTTTCCTTTAAAAAACTAAGACTAGAACTACCATATGATCTAGAAATTCTACTCTTGGATATATACTCCGGAAAAAAAATGAAAATGCTAATTTGAAAAGACACATGAAATGCTTACAGCTGTTATTTACAATAGCCAAGATATGGAAGTGTCTATCAACTGATGAGTGACAAAGAAGAAATTGGCTATGTATACATATATCTATGTGCATGTATGTATATATATATATGTGTGTGTGTGTGTGTGTATGCACTTCCCTGGTGGCTCAGACAGTAACGAATCCACTTACAATGCAGGAGACCTGGGTTTGATCCCTGGGTTGGGAAGATTCCCTGGAGGAGGGCACGGCAACCCACTCCAGCATTCTTGCCTAGAGAATCCCCATGGACAGAGCTGCCTGGAAGTCTACAGTCCATGGGGTCACAAAGAGTCCAACATGACTGAGCAACTAAACACAGCACAACACACACATATGTATATATAAAATAAAAGCCAATCAGTAATTAAAAATAATGAAATTATGCCATTGGCAACAACATGGGTGGACTTGGAGGATATTATGCTTAAGTCTGATGGAGAAAGACAGATACTGTACACTATGACTTATTTGTGGAATCTAAAAGCTTTTTCAAAAAAGAATGAATATAACAAAACAGAAACAGACTCACAGGTATAGAGAAAAACTATTGGTTACCAGTGGGCAGAGAGAAGGGAAAGAACCAAGTTAGGGGTAGAAGATTAAGAGATACTAACTACCATGTATAAAATAAATAAGCAACAAGCATATCTTATACAGCGGAGGGAAATGTAATGATTATTTTTTAGCAACTTTAAATGGAATAAATATTAAATCATTATGTTGTAACCTGAAGCTAATATTGTAAATCAACTATACTTCAATTAAAATTTAATAAATAAATAACAACACAGAACAATGGACAATGCAGATTGCACAATGTACCACTATTTGTGGTAAAAAGAGACAATAAGTATACATTTATTTGTGCACATGTGTGTGCTTTCACATTCAGACCACCTCTGGAAAAATTATATGAGGCAAATATATATGTATATATATATATATAATTATATAGTTATGAGATGGTTGGCATGAGTCAGGAAACTGGGAAACTGGAGGATGGAATGTGAGAAGATTGTACTTTACTATATATTCTATTCATTCTGAATTTTGGTTCAAAAATATATATTATCAAAAAAATAATTTTCTGTAAACAAAATTGGCAAATGTTTTCCTATTACAATTTCAGGTTACCTTACAGACCGTGAATAATCAGAATGCTTCAAAAATTTCACAACTAATAAAAAATGCTATTACATTTTCTCTTTCAGAAAATCCAAAACAGTTCTTAGTTTCCATGATGATCTCCTTTGTTTCCATTCTGGAATGCTGGCTTCTTTTGAATAGTTAAGCTTCCAAATTAGATTGTCACCTCATTTGTGACAGGCCTTCATGAATTTTCCAATGGTTATAAGGAGTCAAAAAAAAGTGGACAATATTTCACAAAGGCCTGCACTAGTTCCAGGCTGGGTGGGGACATCACGGAAAAGGTTGCTCTCCTCAAAGTCTGCTAAGATGACTACAGAAAACAAAATGAGGTAAAATAATTTAGATGAACTTATATCATCCTTGGTTAAGACTGTTCTCTTTTGGACCCAGAGGAAGGTTATGGCAAGAATTAAACACCCTCAGTTTTGCCCCAGCCTTGGAGGTATACCAGCATTTTAGTTGGAGGCCAGTGGGGAAAGAGGCAAAAGACAATCACAGGGTAGGTCAGAGCTTCAGATGTCAACATCAGAGGAGTGAGGGACAGGGTTCCAAGGCAGGCAGAGCGTGTCTCTGTGTCCCAGCCTTTGGGTCCAGGCCATCTGGCCCGATGTGCAAAGAATAGCAGCAGGAATCTCTAAAGAGTGGTGAAATACAGGTTTTTGGAAGCGGTATGGTCAGAGGCCATTTTTGAGCAGAGAGTTTCAACCTAATGTAAATTAGGATCCTACCAACAGCTCAGTGACCCTGGAACAGGGTCCAGATGCTGGAAAGAAGAGGCTGGAAATCACTAACTGAGATTCAGATACTTGTGTGCAAATCTGGGTTGAGAGGCAGCCCCAGCAACAGAGCAGGCAACCTTAGCAGATACAGGGGAGAAGGCTGCACTTGGGAGCAACCAAGGGAAAAATTCACTCCTGCTTTATCAGGTCAAGAAGTCCAGCAGCAAGACTGAGAGACCAGATGTCAGTCATCAGGAGAGAAGTGTGAGTGATTTCCAAGTCAAGGTCCTTAGCTCTCCTTTTTTATAGTTTTATTTTTCTCTCTCAGAGAATTTAATTTGATATATTCCATTATTATTACTAGACTAATTATTCCAAATGAGGATCTACATGCCTGTTCTAACATGCATCTCCAGTACTTCCCTCTAGTAGTGTTTGCCTCCTTGCTTGCTCACTTGATTCTCTATCTACAAACTAGACATTTCCTAGGGGATGCCTCACCATCATTATAAACTCAACACATCTTCATAAGCCAAATGCAACCTCTTCCTCTCCCTTCCTTTCCACCCCTCCCCCATCTTTCCCTTGTCCCCAACTTCTTTGTTAAGTCATTGGTATCTACATCCTCTCTACCACCTGAGTTCAAAATTTAGCTATTTTTCTCTGCCTCCTCCTTAGAAATCCAGAATCACAAATGTCTACACTTGTTCATTTAAATATAATACTGAATGCAAACTAGTGCTAAACTATGCTGCAGGTACTGTGAACCCTCTTTTGAAATACACTTTCTCTCTTGTATATATTCATTTCTTGTAAGAATCTCACATTCTTTCCTGTTTTCCACCACCACACATCCAAGATAATCTAACTTAGGTATTCAGGTACTTCAAAAGTTTCATAAAAAGCCTTCATGATTCTGACTTTTCTCCTTCTAACCCATTCACATCTTTAGATTAATTTTCTAATTTTTTTATTCTTATTGTTATTTTATTTACTTTTATTTGTTGGCCATGCCATTTGGCATGTGGGATCTTTGTTCCCTGATCAGGGATCAAACTCGTACCCACTGCATTGAAAGTATAGTCTTAACCATTAGTCCCTAGACTAATTTTAACCTATCACTTTTAAGTAGGCCCTGCATTATAATTATCCAGTGCTTAACAGTCTCCCTCTCTCTAAACTCTTTAAAGGTAGGCTCACCTGCAGTTGTATCCTCAAAGCCTACATTAGTGTCTGAAATATAAAAGTATCCAAGAAAATTTTTAAATAAATTTAAAATTTGTTAAATAAATTCTCAAAGGCTTTCCAAGGCCCCTTACAACTGGTTGCATCAAACCTCTATGTCTCTGCTTAGCTTTCAAAATTCTTCAGTGTCCGGCCAAAATTTGTTTATTAATACTTAACCCTATTCCCCACTACTTGTTTCTTCTGCACACCTCAAGCCCATTTCCTCTTACCCTATAATTCTTGTGCTAATATCACCTTTAGACACTTTAGTGTTTCTTGCCTTTAATATCCCCTTTTCCTCTCTCATTCATGGGATCTTGACTCAACACCCAACTCTGGCAGGGTTCCAACTCCAGAGGGGAGGAGGCTGAGGAATGATGCCAATTCCTCTCTCTTCCTTTCCCAGGAAGTATTCTCTGGCCCCTCTGCACTTCCAGTGTCAGTGAAAGGACATGTTCTTTCCATCCTAAGGTTTTGGCCAAGTTGAGTCCAAGTCCATCAGTAATGTGAGTGGAGTCGAAGGGCAGAAAGTAAAATCTATCAGAGGCCACAAGAGATGCTTAGTTTAGCACCACTCCTGCAACACCAAGTTCAGCAGGATGGGTGGGGGAAGGGGGCAAGGGAGGTCACAGCCTGTCAGGTTTGCCAGAGGTTAGCAACAAGATGCAGGTGCTCATCTGTCCCGTTTCCCTAGTTGACCCACTCCTTGAGTGAAAATCGGCACTTGGCATACCTGATTTCTCATCTCAATACCCTTCTACTTCCCTCTGTGTTGTTATTATCTAAAAAACAAAGAATCTGAAACAGCCCTTCAAGAATGGCAGAGCCAAAGTTTTTGAGGTGAGTGAAAGGACAGGCTAGAGGCAACAGATGATTCTAAATATCCTTTACCTAGGGTCCAAGGAGACAGCAGTCACATCCTAACATCTACTCCACCCTGACTATCCCACTCCATTACCATCAAGCCCAAGTTCATTGCAAATTAAAATGCTCACTATATGCCAAAAACTATTCTAGGTACAGAGGGAGACATGGTTTCTGGTGTCCCACCACTTCAATATCCTGACACCTCTACAACAAGCCACATGTGTCTCCTGGGTCTCTTTGGTACCCACTTTTGCACTCTGACCTCACTTCAAATCCCTTCCCCATGCATCTAGATTTTCCTATGCAAGACCTACCTCATAGACTTGACCCGTTGCATTTTTCTTTTCTCCCTTAACTTCCAAAGCTCTCTTTGACCTTGTGCTCTGATTCTCCTTTGCTTCCAGCTTTTCTCACACTCAGCTCTGGTTACAAAAATCCCAAGACTCATGACGGCTTCAGATTTAAATGTCTTAAATGCCATTGAATTGTTCACTTTAAAATAGTTAAAATGATAAATTTCATGTATATTTTACCACCATAAAAAAATAATCCCAGTTCCAACCACAAGCCCCCAGTCCTGACCCTGGAAGCAAAGATCAGTCATCTGTTGTGATGAAACTCAGAGTCAAGTAGAGGAAACACAATCCACAGAAACATTAATTCAGTAAACAATCTACTACATGCTAAACCCTGTGCTGAGAACTAAGAATTTAAAGACTGTACTATCTTTATAAAGGTTTTAATTTAGCCTGGGGAATATTCATCAAGCAAATGGGCATAGAATTAAATAATTCATTAAGATAATGATAAACTCTGTGAAGGGATCTGCAGGGTCCTATGAGAGCACCTAACAGGCAGATATGAGCTGGCCTGGGAGTTCTAGAAGGTTTCTCTGATACAGTGATGTTGAAGATGACACTTAAAAGATGAGTAGACATTACCCAGGCAAAGGGGTATGATGGGATGGTTAGGGGGCAGAACATTCTAAGTGGGAGAACAACAGGAGTAAAGCAAGACCTCTCCCAAAAGGTCAACAGTGACATGATCCCTTTGAAAGTCTGTCGGAAGCCACTGTAGGCAGTGAGGGGAGAGAGGCTAGTTGCCTCACATAAGCTCCTACTGCTAGAAGCCCAAAAACTAAAGGCTATGCAAAGACATTCAGAGGAAAGAGGCAATGTCTTCTGAATGGAGGAAAAGATAAGTTGTTTAAAAACAAAAACATAAAGTTAATATTTGGAGGGAACCAGAGACTCATGACTGAAGAAGGAAGAAACAGGTATTCCAGGGGGGGAAGGTACAGACATGGGAAAACCCTGGGGGCCTTTGGTGACAGGAAGCCTGTTTTGGTGAAGTACAGAGAGAATAATGCAGGAAAATGAGGCTCAATATGAAAGGAAAAAGGGAAAAGTATAAATAGAGGCTTCTTTCAAAATCTTGAGCCAGGATGGTTGGTCCCAGAACAGCGGGTAGGAATATTCCACCCCCTGTCTCTCAGCCTCTCACCTGTCTCCTACCACCACCATGGATGACTACACACCAAAACCAGCCCTCAGGCTTCTGCATCATGGCAATGCCACCCCCTTAGAGGGACTTGGCCCTCCAAGACCTCAAGTCCCAGTGCCAGGGGAGCCCTCCCCTCTGTTAGACAGTGTGGGAGCAGCAGTACAATTAGCCATGGTGCTCAAACGACGAGAGACTAGCAGGCTTCAGTCAGCACAGCATAGGCCGTAGATACCCACTGACCACACTGCTTCTTCAGGCCCCGAGGGGAAAGCAGGCAGTTAAAAAGTCTGGCTGAGAAACCGGCAGGCACTCGGTTTGGTGGGTGGAAGCATTCCCAGAAGCATCATTTGGCCTGTGGCTTAACAGTGGAATTCTGAAAAGCTTTGCCTTTTGCCATTTTGTGTTTATCTCTGGTTCTAAGAGACCCTTCTCATTGGCCGTTTTCTATAAACACTCCCTCTGCAACTTCAAATTACTCCCTTGTCCAGATGGAGGGCCAAGTGTGAACATGCAAGAATACTGTTGGTCTGCTTTTCCTGATAACAACAAAGACTGCTTCCCCAGAAAAGTGTTGCTGGAAGTCAGCCTGCTGGGATGCAAGGATCCCTTACACAACACTCATGTCTGTGGCAGAGACCCAGCTTCAGCTTCTTGGAGCCCCTTGTCCTTCTTTAGAGGCCTGCTGTGGAGTCCCTGTCCTCTGGCTGGGAACAACCGGCTCTGGAAGGCACTACCATAGGGCTGGGCCAGAGGGGCTACCCCAGGGGACCAGGAGACCCGGAGACCCTGTCCGAACCGAGGTCAGGGGTCCAGGCCTATGGAAACATGGAGGTCTCCATTTTTGCCACCATTTATTGTAGGGCTGGAAGAAACTGTCAGGATTTTAAAGTTCAATCACTTCATTCCTCCAAACAGGAAACTGAGACCCAGAGAGAGAAAGTGACCTGCCAATATATAGAAATTTTCATCCAAAAAAGTTTACCACAACCTATGCATTTGTAAAAACAGATTTTTTTAATCCATATCAATAATTAGAGGTCTAACTTATACTGATCAGAAAAAGACAAATATCCTATGATATCACTTTCATGCAGAATCTAAAAAAATGATACAAATTAACTAATTTACAAAACAGAAATAGATTCAGACACAGAAAACAAACTTATGATTAGCAAAGGAGAAGAGGAAAAGGGATAAACTAGGAGTATGGAATTAATAGATTCATAATTAATAATACTACTTCACAGAAAATAGAAAAACAACAAGGAACTACTATAAAGTATAGGCAATTGTATTCAATGTTTTATAATAATTTTAAGGGGAAATAATTTGAAAATATATATATACATATATATTCTGTTCTATATTCAGTTATATATATATATATATGTACCTGAAACTAACAACATTGTAGATCACCTATGCTGCAATTAAAAACTAAAGATTTAATATTGTTGGACAGAGAAGCAAAAAATTTTATTGTAAGATCCCTTTGGTTAGTTTTCTAAATTAAAGTTGTGGAGAAACTGTATTAGCAGCATTTTTCTAGTTTCAGAATATATGCTGAAAATTACAGTTTACTTTATAAGGATTGAATGGCCTCAAGTATTAAAAGTCAAAATAGAACAAGTTTCTTGAATCATCTAGAAATTGGGCCGTTTGCTCTCCAGGGGTGACATTTTACCCAGAAGCTGTATTCAGAGTACAGAGACTTTGGACAAAGGTGACGGTGTCAGAGACCAAAATATCACCATCTCCTCTCCATGACTATACCTTTCTTCCTTCCCCTAGCCTCCCTGTAGTTTTATCATGATTATTGTTATGACTATGGAAATGTAGTTCATTGCTAAGCCCAGTAGCATGCTGTGATTGCTTCTGCTGTTTCTTGAACATTTTCCCCCAGAGTTGACTTTTCTCTTCCTCTTCTTTGGCTATTCAATTCACCAGCTAAGAAAGCCTTTTTGTACCCTGAAACAGCTCTGTAAAACGATTCTCAATTCAGTTGTCTACTTGGTAAGTCAGTCAGATAACCTACCAACTCCATTTCCTCCCAGAAGCATCCCTTGGGGAATATTTTACATCATGCTCTGTAATGACTTAAATTCCTCTCCAATAAGAAAGGTAAGGCCCTGTAAACCTCTCTTCCAGCTTCTGTATCAGAAGCCTGCTTTTTAGAAAAACCAATGGTGTGATGCTCAAGTTCTAGGGATACTTTTCCTCCAGCCTTGAGGAAAAATAATGTTGAAAGAAGCAAAGGTTCTCCAATGTCTTAGAGCTCGTTTGTCCTCAGACCACATGCAGCCTCCCTGACTCCACAGGGGTAGGAGAGAGTGAGAAGACGTCACATCTGAAGGAATCGGGCCTCTGTCACCTGTAAGCCGACACAGAGGACATGTATCTGAGTGTCCTTATCCTCAGTCTGGGTGGGCAATAATACCTATTTTGTTTTTCAGTCACTAAGCACATCTGACTCTTTGCAACTCCATGTACTGCAGCATACCAGGCTTCCTTATCCTTCACTATCTGCCAGAGTTTGCTCAAATTCTTGACCATTGAGTCAGTGATGCCATTCAACCATCTCATCCTCTGCTGGCTTCTTCTCATATTTTGCCCTCAATTTTTCCCAGCATCAGGGTCTTTTCCAATGAGTCAGCTCTTCGCATCAGGTGGCCAAAGTACTGGAGCTTCAGCTTCAGCATTCATCCTTCTGGTGAATATTCAGGGTTGATTTCCTTTAGGATTGACTGGTTTGATGTCCTTATAATGCCTATACGATAATGTTAAATCACTTAGTGGAGATCTAGATACACAACTGATAACAGAATTGAAAAGTATGAACTTGTTTCTTCTGATTCAGATTTCTGGCAAGACAAGCCTGAGATGCCTTAACATTCATGCAGCCCTCTTGAGCAAATGGATTCAGACTCCTCAGACAGGGAACTTGCCACCCTTCTGAAATCTCATCTTCTAAGAAGTAGCCAGCAGCAAGCACAATGGTTTGAAGGGACTTAAGTGTCAGGGTTAGTGATAGCTCTGCCAAAGCCTTACCCATAGGAGATTCAAATAGGTAAAATTATTTATTTGAGAGTCACTTATCTAAGAATATACACTTGAATCAAAGAGAAAAACAACTGTCCAATCCTCTTTATCATAAATGTCCATCAATATGAAAGAAACAACCGTGGGATAAATACTAACACACCCGCAATTTAATTTGCAGTGCCAAGAAAGAGACCAAATATTATCTTTAATCACTTATTCAGTCATTATTTCCATCTTTAATATGTGAAATGTAAGTCCAAGTTCAAAGTGACTACGCCTCCCTTAAATTTTCTCTGTCTCTCGAAGCTTCTGTTTCTGAGTTTATTGAAAGTGAAAATGAAAGTCACTCAGTCGTGTCTGACTCTTTGTGACCTCGTGAACTATACAGTCCTTGGAATTCTCCAGGCTAGAATACTGGAGTAGGTAGCATTCCCTTCTCCAGGGAATCGAACCCAGGATCTAACCCAGGTCTCCTGTATTGCAGGTGGATTCTTTGCCAACTGAGCCACCAGGCAAGCCCAAGAATACTGGAGTGGGTAGCCTTTCCCTTCTCCAGCAGATCTTCCCTACCCCGGAATCAAACTGGGGTCTCCTGCATTGCAGGCAGATTCTTTACCCACTAAGCTATCAGGGAAGCCCTCTGAGTCTGTTAGTGGGTCTCAAACAGAAAATTTGAAGTTATGGAGCTGAAAGTTTCAAATAGAATGAGGTTCTAATTCCCAAACCACCCTTGTTGAGGTGAAAGCATGCATCACACTCTTGTATTGTCTTCTGAGCCATTTTTCTCCAAATATAGAAACAAGGCACAGTAAAGGCAAGCCCAGCCCAGCCTCACTGCTCTATATTTGGCCAGGGAACTCATTCTGCTTCTGGTTGTACACAGTGTGACAGGACAGCAATCCACGTCACTCAGCACTGAAAGAATCTTAAATGGAACTCAGAACAGCCTTCCTGAAAACTTTTATGTTGAAATGATTATGAAGCAATGATTTTTAACACATGATTGTTCAGCTGCTAAGTCATGTCTGACTCTGCGACCCCATGGACTGCAGCATAAGGTAACCAAACCTCTTGGCCCTCTGAAAAAGTCATGACTGGGAAAAAGAAAACAGAAAACCGCTTACTATGAGTTGCTATGATTGGGCTTCCCTGATGGCTCAGATGGTAAAGAATCCACCTGCAATATTGGAAATCTGGGTGGAGAAAATAAAGGGAATGGCAACACACTCCAGTATTCTTACCCGGAGAATTCCTTGGACAGAGAAGCCTGGTGGGGTACAGTCCATGGGGTCACAAACAGTCACAGCTGAGCCATCAACACTTTGACTTTCAGAGGCTGCTATACACCTCCAACAGAGTTTGGATATGGTAATTTTCTATAAACCTGGTCTCCAGCACTGCTTTGTTAACAAAGTTGTAATAGGAAATTAAACACAATGCAGAATCATAAATAGCTTTTCATATGTCAGGCAATCAGACACGTGGCACAGTGGAGGAATCCTGAGCTTGACTTCAAGCTCTGCTTGGCCATTTCCTAGCTCTGTGACCTTGGGCAAATACTTCAATATGTCTGTGCTTCAGTCTCCTTGCTTGTCAAACAACGTCATCTCCCCAACACAGACATGCCAAAGATGTACCTAGATGCTGTAAGTGAAAGTGATTTGCGAGATATAAAACTCGATCCTAATATAAACATTATCATATTAACTGAGTCCAAAATGAGTATACTCTTTAGTTGGCCCACAATGTATTTCCTATTAGAGATGGCATGAATTGGGAAGATGAACTACTAGACAGATGTTTAAGTTTTTATGAGGCTCTACCGGTGATTCATGCTGCAGCCCAGCATGACAAGCACCCTAAGCAGACAAAGTAAGGTCTTGGGATCTAATGAGGAAAAGTTAGTTGATCTTGGTTGAACTTGCAATGGGCTGTCCTCTAATCCTATATAATCACATTACATGACCACAACCAAACTTACTTCTTCTCTCCATATCCCACTCTTGCTACGTAGAAAGGAACCATGCATTTTTATACTTTTTACAAACTCTATACTATATTGTGGAGAAGAAAATGGCAACCCACTCCAGTACTCTTGCCTGAAAAATCCTATGGACAGAGGAGCCTGGGTAGGCTAAGCTACTGGGCTTCCCTGGTGGCTCAGACAGTAAAGAATCTGCCTGCAAGCAGGATACCTGAGTTTGATCCCTGGGTCAGGAAGATCCCCTGGAGAAAGGAATGGCAATTCACTCCAGTATTCTTGCTTGGAGAATCCCATGGACAGAGGAGCCTGGCTGGCTATAGTCCATGGGATTACAGTCGGACACAACTGAGCGACTAACGCACACATACACTATGCTTGATACCTGGCAAACAATCTTTGTTTTATGTCTTATATTTGAACTTAACTGATCACCAGGCAATTTTTCTCTCACCTAGTTCAGCTTCCTGATTTTTAACTGAACTCTCATGAATTATCTGCTTTTGTCTCTTTCTCTTGGTCTTTTGGTCTCCCTATCACTTTGTCTCTGTTACTTTGTCCCTCTGTATCTCCATCTTTTATGCAAACATACACACATACGTGCACACACCCAATCCTACAGTGTCCTAATTTAGACTCTTTTCCATGTAAGATGTTTCACTGAGCATCTGCTGAGCCCCAGTGTACAGCGTGACAGTCTTCAATTCTTCTCAGGCACATATCTATGGAAGACTTTGGATTATTTTGATTGTTGTTAACTGTATACAGACACCACAAAAGAAATTACTTACTCCTGGAAAGAGATGCCAAACCCTTAATTTAAAAATAAATACCAAATGAGTAAGTCCTAAGGCATTATTTGTCCTTCAAACTCAGAACATTTTAATTATCTTGAAATAAACAAAGAGCCTCTGCCAGGCTAATCATACCATTTTTTCAAAATTCCCTGTCTCCTATATGCTAGGTATTTCTACCTGCCCCAGTGTTGTTCACAACTTGAGCCTTTGTTTATTCTACCCCTGCTGTGGTGATGAACCCATTAAACAAACAAAGTAATTTAGTCCTAAATTTGCATGAGGGCTAATGTGAGCACAGAACCACTGACCCATCTCTTTAATTGTGCATTGGACCAAAATGGTCATACTTCCTGCCTCTAGCTACATATTTAGTTGAGATAACAAGCGAAGCATAGAGCTTTAAGGACTAGAGTGTTACTCTCCTTACTGAGCAATTTCTGCTATTTGATGTTGTAGTCTAATGAGAAACACAGACTTCCTTTGTCACAGGAGGCAGATGACAGACAGCAAGGAGGGATATGGGGCTAAAGACATTTGTACACAATTCTAAGTAAGAAAGACCTATAGATGGAATGGTTCCCAAACATGCTTCAGCCTAACTTTAAACTACTAGCTGCAAACTAGACTTGAATCTCCCCAAGGAGTGATGAGACAGTCAACTTACTACTGAGCCATTGCTGCTTAGAAGCAACTGAATACTAGCATCTGTGGAATGTTTACCAGTCAGACAAGTGAAACTCAGGGCATAGTCCCTCAGAGCCATTCACAATCCTCTTCAATGGGCAATACCTCGAGATTAAATAGAATTTTCTCAGTCCAGTTAAACTGGATCAGGGGACAGTCAGAAGTCTGGGCTCTTCATAGTTTCATCAATGAATAACGAATAGTTTAAAGTCTCATTTATCAAGATAAAGTTATTTCAATTGAAGGATTAATATCTTTAGTCATGGAAAAAGTTTGGGTTATCTCTTATAGTATTTCTTCTTTGCTGATCTTTTTATTCTCTAGTTCTGAAAAACTGAAGACACTTTTGGAGCTTTCCTCTATGTCTCTCAATTTCTCTTTTCATATGTTAAACCTCTTCATCTGCCTTCCAGGTCATTCCTTTAGTTTTACTATCTCACTCTTAACTTTCTCTTCAACCAAATATACCAGACCTGGGACAAGGGTGAAGCGAGCATGGTGCCCACAGTGCACATTTAAAGGAAGTCCTCACTTGCAGAGTCTTGCAAGTTTAAGCCTTTCATCTGTCACTGTTTGCCTCCTTAAATGATGCATCCTGGCTGCCTCCCTTGTCTCACACTGGTCTTGACCCAGGTGACTAGACTCTAGTTACCTTATCAGCCACAAATTTTAGTTCAATGAATATACTTTCCACTCCCAAGATTTCTATATGAATTTTTAAATACCTTACTGTTTTTGATTAATAATCCTTCATTCTCACTTTCCCTCTGATTTATTTGATGATTGCAAATTATTTTAACATATTTTCATATTGCACCATTATTTCTAGTTCCTCACCATAAAATCTATAGGTAAATGTATAGGTTTCTGGTTCCTTATATGTAGTGTCTATAGATTATTGAGTCTGCTAACTAGCATCATGACAGAAAGCATCCTTGTGTATTTTGTCATTTTTGTCTGAAAACTCATCTTGCTTGGGAGGTTTGTTTCTGGTTAACTCCCCTCCCTGTCAAGTGGTTTTATGGCTGGTAATATCACCCTGGCACTCCAGATGTGCATCATCAAGCTGAGATGTATCTCATTACCAGCCACCACCAGTAATGTCACATCAACACCATGGCTACGTGCAACAGGGCCTGGTTCCCATTCTAACCCAGATGTCTCTTCGCCATCCCAGAACCACAGGAAAGCAGGATCCAATGATGGGTAGTTAGTGGAATTTTTTCATGTCTACTGACTGCCAGATGCTGTAAACACTGATCTCAGCTTCATCTGGGAAGCCCAGCTCAAGTTTCTGCCTTCTGTGGGATGAGCAATGCCTTCATTGCCAAATGGCCTTTGAAGCTCAGCCTCCACTGTTTGTATAAAGAATCTGCTGCCTATGAACCAATCACCTTTACCCTCTGTTTCCCAATATAGGTTTCTTTTAGTTCCCGATCATTGGATCTTTGCCTCTTTTCTTGAGTTTTACTGTGTCTAAAAAATAATTAAGCATTTTAAAGGGTTTTTTTTTTTGCTTATTTTTCCCCTCTCTTTTTAAAAAATGAGATACAAGGTAAAATCAGAGGATAAATCAGCTATATCAACATGATAAGGAAAAATACAAATTATCACCAGTGTTAACTTTTTAATTACTTATATGAGTAGTATAATGGTCCACAGAGCTAAAAGATGCTTGACTTATACAATCTATCTTGTCAAGGCCACAATATGCCTATGCCAATTGCCTGCTTTTGCTGTCAGTCATCTATTTTTGTATGAAAACTATTGTAAAAATTAGTAGCTTATCTAACAATACTTGTACAGTTTCCATAAACTAAAATGTATGTATAAAATTCTGCTGAAAGCAAAACTATAAACAGCTAGACAGATATATATAGTTACCCTTGCATATCAGTTCCATACCCGTGGATTAAACTAACTGCAGATTGAAAATATTTGGGAAAAGTAAGGCAGGAAATTTAAAAAAGCATAAATTGAATTTGCCACTATTATACACAAACTTATACACAAAATTGTAAATATTTTCATCATATTTACAATATTTAAGTAACATCTATCTTGTATTAGGTATTGCAAGTAATCTGCATGTGGGCTTAGTCACTGTCATGTCTGACTCTTTGCAACACTTTGGACCTTAGCCCTCCAGGCTCCTCCACCCATCGGATTCTCCAGGCAAGAATACTGGAGTGGGTCGCCATGCCCTTCTCCAAGGGATCCTCCCTGACACAAGAGTTGAACCTGTGTCTCCTGCATTGTAGGCATATTCTTTATTCGCTGAGCCATTGGGGAAGCCCTGTAAGTAATCTAGAGATTACTTATTTAAAATAACCAGGATGATGTGCACAGGTTGTATGCAAATACTATACCATTTTATATAAAGGACTTGAGCATCTATAGATTCTGCTACCTGTGGGAGTCCTGGAATCAAACCCCATGGATATAGAATGACTACTGTACTGTGATCACAGGTTAGAAGTCGCAGTGTAGTAAAGAGGTCAATTCTCCCCAAACTGTTTCTTAGATTTAAAGCAATTCCTGTCAAAATCCAAGCATAGAAAAATGTATTCCAAAATTTATATGGGAAGGAAAAGGAACTAGAATGGCTAAATCAATTTTAGGGGGGAAATAGAATTGAGTAAGAAAGATCATTGAAAATGAAAGTGTTGGTTACTCAACTGAATCAGACTGTTTGCAATCCCATGGGCAGAGGAGTGGCAGATTCTTTACCATCTGACTTACTGTATTGTGAGCTTCCCAGGTGGTGCTAGTGGTAAAGAACCCACTTGCCAATGTAGGAGACCTGGGTCCCATTCCTGAATCAGGAAGATGGTTCAGTGGTTCAGTGGTAAAAGAATCTGCCTGCCAATGCAGGAAACAGGGGTTCCATCCATAGGTTGGGAAGATCTTCTGGAGGAGGGCATCGTAACCCACTCCAGTATTCTTGCCTTGAGAATCCTGTGGACAGAGGAGCCTGGCGGACTACAGTCTGTAGAGTTGCAAATAGTTGGACATGACTGAAGTGACTTAGCACATAGTCAACTTAACAATAATAATAGTCACACAGCAACTGTGTGATATTGGTAAATTAGCAGACAGATCAATAGAACAATATATAGAACCAAGAAATTTGATTAATTTCATTTACAATAATTTTGATTCTTTTTACAAGAGTAGTTCAATGGAGGCCATATTGTTTTCCAGATAAAGTGTGTTGAGACAAATGTAAACTAAAAATGAACATCAACCTAAAACTCACACAACATTTAAAAATTAATTCAAATGGATCCTAGACTTAAATGTAAAATGTAAAACTATAAGAGCTTTTGAGGAAAACAATAAAATCTTCAGGATCTTGGGCTAGATGAGAAGTTCTCAGATATGATACTAAAAGCACAATACATACAAGAAAAATTAATGAATTGGATGCTATCAACTCTAAAAACATTTGTACCACAAAAGATCCTGTTAAGTGAATGGAAAGATAAGCTCAAGATTGGGAGAACATATTTGCAAACCACTGGCCTATTAAAGAACAAGTTCCTAGAAGAAAGTTGGTACGTTCATAGAATGAACTACCACTCATCAGTAAAAAGAATGAACTCCTAATTCATACAATAACTTGGATGGACCTCAAAAGGGTACACATACTCTATGATTCAATTTATATAACGTGCTTGAAATAATAGAACAATAGAAATGATAAACACATGAGTGGTTGCCCAGGGACAAAGATAGGAGTGTGGTAGGGGTATATGCCAATACAAAGAGAGAGGAAGAAAAAGAGCTTTTGTAGTGATGGTGATGGTTATACAAATACATATGTGGGAGAAAACTGCATAGAACTACACATACACACACACACATAAATGAATGCTGATTTTTTAAAAACATGGTGAAAATTAAGCTTACTCTACTTCACAGCAATGTACTTAGATGGATTCCCTGCTTTTGATATTATACTACAATTATATAAGATGCCATCATTAGGGAAATTTGGGTGAAGAATATACCAGACTCTTCAGTTTTTTCAAGTCAAAATAAAGTTTTAAGGCAACTGTGGATTGAAGCAAAAATTATTTACCCAGCACACTACTCTCTGCCTACGTGCTAAATCACTTCAGGCATGCCCAACTCTATGCGACCCCATGAACTGTAGCCTGCCACGCTCCTCCATCCATAGGATTTACCATTCAAGAAGACTGGAGTCAGATCTTCCCAAACCAGGGATCAAACCCACATCTCCTCTGTCTTCTGCATTGGCAGGTGGATTCTTTACCACAAGCACCACCTGAGAAGCTTCACCACTCTTATGAGTTGGCAATCTGGCTGGGATCAACCGAGCAGTTCTTCAGCCAGTCTCAGTATGGATAATTCATGCCTTTGCAATCAGACATGGAGATGCAGGTTGGATCCTTGAGTTGGGAAGTTCCCCTGCAGTAGGAAATAACAACCCACTCCAGCGTTCTTGCCTGGAGAATTCCATGGACACAGGAGCCTGGGGGGCTACAGTCCATGGGGTCACAAAGAATCGGATACAACTGAGCAACTAATACTTTCACTAGTCAGCTAAGTTGTCTCTGATTCTGGGACTTCACTGGCTGGAGTGATGAGGGCGGCTAGGCCACACATCTCTCCTGTTCAGCAGAGCAGCCCTGCCACCCTGTAGGTGGCAGTCACACGGTTACAAATGCAGCAAGAGAGTAAGGTCCAATGCACAAGCTCATCATAAGTCTCTCTTTGTATCAAACTGCTGAGAGTCCTACTCTGCAAAACAAATCTAACCTAAATTCCAAGGGTAGGGAAATAGACTCAGCTATGATGGGAGGAGCTGCAAAATGTGTGGCTATTGTTTTTCAATCTACCACAGTCACAGTATACTTCTGGGTAGTGGAGAAAGAAACTGATACAGAAATTCAAGATTACATTTCTCCAATTTGCTAGTGATCATTTCTTATACATTCCCAATCCTGAATGACAGTAAGTACATGGAGAAAAGAAGAGAACAGAAATGTTTTCTTAGAAATAAAACTACCCTATGACCTAGCAATCCCACTATTGGGCATATACTCTGAGGACACCAGAATTGAAAAAGATACATGTACCCCAGTGTTCATTGTAGCACTCTTTACAGTAGGAAGGATGTCCATTGGAAGATGAATGGATAATGAAGTTGTGGTACATATACATAGTAGAATATGCCTCAGCTATAAAAAAGGAACACATTTGAGTCAGTTCTAATGAAGTGGATGAACATAGAGCCTACCATAATGGTGAAATTAGTCAGAAAGAGAAAGACTAACATTGTATATTAATGCATATATATGGAATATAGAAAGATGGTACCAATGATCCTATGTACTGGGCAGCAAAGGATCCACAGATGTAAAGAACAGACTTTTGGACTCAAAAGTAGGAGAAGGAGAGGGTAGGATGATTTGAGAGAATAGCAATGAAACATGTATTGCCATATGTAAAATGTATAACTGGTGCAAGTTTGATGTATGAAGCAGGGCACCCAAAGCCATGCTCTGTGACAACCTGGAAGGATAGAATGGAGAAGGAAGAGGAAGGGCAGGTCAGGATGGAAGGGATACATGTTTACCTATGGCCATTCATATTGGTGCACAGCTAAAACCATCACAATATTGTAAAGTAATTTTCTTCTGCTGCTGCTGCTGATGCTAAGTCGCTTCATAGTGTCAGACTCTGTGCGACCCCATAGATGGCAGCCCACCAGGCTCTTCTGGCCCTGGGATTCTCCAGGCAAGAACACTGGAATGGGTTGCCATTTCCTTCTCCAATGCATGAAAGTGAAAGTGAAAGTGAAGTTGCTCAGTCATGTCCAACTCTTCACAACTCCATGGACTGCAGCCCACCAGGCTCCTCCACCCATGGGATTTCCAGGCAAGAGTACTGGAGTGGATTGCCATTGCCTTCTCCTTACTTTCTTCTAATTAAAATAAATAAATGAAAAGAAATATTTTCTTAAAGCATGCAAAGATGGTAGCAAAAACTGCCCATCCTTAGGGACTTGGCCAATAAATTCAAAAGGTTCAAAGACTAGAATTGTCTTGGTCAAGCCTAATCAAAGTGATGATGTGGAAGAGTAAGAGATTAAACACAAAGCTCCCTCGGGGATTGGACTACATCTGACATTTATTGGTATATCCCTTACAAGCACTACATACACAGTTCATGATCAGTCAATATGGTTATTAAACGTAGAAACTCCACCACAGACCTGGCCTGATTATCACTGATCCGCTAACAAATTAATTAGTGCATGGAATTTGTGAAGGCTAGGTAGGTTGAATAGATGGGGAAACAGTGAAAAAGTGTCAGACCTCATTTTTGGGAGCTCCAAAATAACTGCAGATGGTGACTCCAGCCATAAAATCAAAAGATGCCTACTCCTTGGAAGGAAAGTTATGGCCAACCTGGATAGCATATTGAAAAGCAGAGACATTACTTTGCCAACAAAGGTTCATCTAGTCAAGGCTATGGTTTTTCCAGTAGTCATGGATGGATGTGAGAGTTGGACAGTGAAAAAGGCTGAGCACCGAAGAGTTGATGCTTTTGAACTATGGTGTTGGAGAAGACTCTTGAGAGTCCCTTGGACTGCAAGGAGATCCAACCAGTCCATCCTAAAGGAGATCAGTCCTGGGTGCTCATTGGAAGTTCTGATGTTGAAGCTGAAACTCCAATACTTTGGCCACCTCATGTGAAGAGTTGACTCATTGGAAAAGACCCTGATGTTTGGAAGGACTGGGAAGGATTGGGGGCAGGAGGAGAAGGAGAAGACAGAGGATGAGATGGCTGGATGGCATCACCGACTCGATGGTCATGGGTTTGGGTGGACTCCGGGAGTTGGTGATGGATAGGGAGGCCTGGCGTGCTGCGGTTCATGGGGTCGCAAAGAATTGGACACGACTGAATGACTGAGCTGAACTGAACTGAGGAAGTTTAAAATCAGGAATCTTTTCCAGGTTGGAAATGTTTAGGCTTTTTCTACTTTAAACTTCTCTAACACATACACTTTCAAAGTAGTTGCAAGAATAATTACTAGGCTTAGGCAAATTGTGAAAGTGAAGGACCTGACCTAAATTTTGCTCAGACCTCGCCAACTTGAGCCCAGAAGCTAGAGATCTGGCAAGAGACTAATCTGACAGCTAATAAGCCATGGAAATACTGAGGGGCACTCGCCCTTGAGTTCTTAGGTTTTTGCCAGAACTCAAAGTACAACTCAGGTGATATAAAACAAACTCTCAGTCCTATTAGGATTCCCCAAGTATAGAAAGATTTCTGGTTGTGATACACACTTATCAAATTTAATCCCCTTTTCCTCATAATGGTGTATATATTTGCACCCAAGTAATAGACAGTTTTATTCACTGGATAATAAGTTAGCCCAAAATTCTTCAAGGAAAAGCTTGACTTCTAAGACAAAAGGCCTCTTCCCCAGTGTAGCAAATTTTCCAAGGGTTTTCTGAGACTATAAGGGCCACACTGAAAACTAGCAAACAAGCAAATAAACAAGCAACAAAAATTGTTCTCCTCTCAGGAGAGGAGGCTACTCCAAGCAGCCCCACATGCACTGCAATCTCTTGGGCTTCCAGACAGGACAGGATAAAAAGACTAATCTAGTGTGTATGTGTGTGGATGCCTTTCTAGTGAACTGTACACAAGGCAGGGCCAATGCTTAAATGAAAGGCAGAGATCTATTAAGAGAGTAATAGTCTACAAAGACTATTCCATGCCTCAAGATGTGGAATTTCATCAAAGGAATGAAAATAGTGCAAATGAAGTCCTGTCAAATATGGAACTGATCTGAAAGACTTCATTATAATATCCAGATTCTCAGTATCTATCAGAAGTATGCCTGTTTCTGGGCCACTGCCTAGTGTATCATGTAAAGTATTTTATTGCTAACATAAGGTTTATATAATGTTCATCAGAAAAGCATAATAAGAACAATAATAAATCTCACATAAGATTGAAGTTCTGAAGCTTGTCTGGCATTTCTTATGCAATATTTTATTTGATATCACTCAACCACCCAGGACACTATTATTAGCTGCATTTTACAAATGAGTAAACCGAGGCTCAAAAACTGAAGGCCACCTACCTGTCAAGGACAGAACCTGACCTACCTATACAGTCCATGGAATTCTCCAGGCCAGAATCCTAGAGTGAGTAGCCTTTCCCTCCTCCAGGGGATCTTCCCGACCCAGAGATCGAACTCAGATCTCTTGAATTTTGGGCGGATTCTTTACCTGCTGAACCACAAGGGAAGCCCAAGGATACTAGAGTGGGTAGCCCACCCCTTCTCCAGCAGATCTTCCTGACCCAGGAATCAAACTGGGGTCTCCTGCAATGCAGGCGGATTCTTTAAGTTATCAGGGAAGTCCAGTTATAGACTTAGTGTCCCCTTTCTGTTGTCTACCACTGTGGGAAAATTCCACAAAGGGGGAAAGACGTGGAAAAACTATCTCAAGTACTGAAAAGAATGGCTACTATTCAAAATCAAGAGTTAGAGACCACAGGAGCCAGCTTGAACTGGTTCCCCCAGGCCAAAGTTGGCACAATTTGAGCACTGAAATAAGCAAGGATAGAAATGGACCTAGACTCAGTGAAGAAAATTAGAACCTATTAGTCTATGCTAATATAAATAAATAAAATGGATAAACAAAAATGAAGAGAAAGTAACTCTTGACAGTAGAATTCCAAGTAAAAACTATAGAAGGGATGGCATGGTTAAAATAGCATTAATAGATGTTAAAACTAAGCAGGTCAAAGTCTTATGAGAAACAAAGTATTTACATAGTATCAAAATGTTTCCCCATTAATTATTTAGGATTGATTACAAGAGGAAAATAGTAGCTTTACGGCGGAGAAACTGGCAGGCATCCCCTTAAACACAAAGTGCTAGGACACAGACATCATGCGTCTCCTTATGGTTGTACTGAGGAAGACATAACATCACTTTTCTGGCATTTTGGTCAAAAGTGTGAAACTCGTGACTATTTTATGGATGGCGGTCTGAACTAATCTGGACAAAACATCAGAAAACCCAAATTGAATGGCATTCTACAAAATAGTCTGTACTCTTTTAAATGTCAAGGTCAAAAATGGCTGAGGAAATGTTCCAGAGTCAGAGTGACTAAAGAGAGGTAACAATCAAATGCCACATGGACTCCTGGTTTGAACACTGGCCAGGCTAAGGGGGAAAAAGCTACAAAGAAGGTCATTGGAACAATAATACACTGAAACATTGTTTCAATAATACACTGTTTCTAATACATTGAAATATAAATCACCATAATACATTGCTTCTAGTACATTGAAACATAAATTTCCATACATGCACCTGGCAGGGAAAAAAAATGATTGACAAACCTGAATATGGGCTACAGATTTTAGATTATAATATTGTGTTCATGATAAACTTTCAGATCTTGATGTTCATATTTTGATTATGTAAAAGGAAACTCCTCTTCTTAGGAAAAAAGTATTGAAATATCTAGGGGCAAGTTTGCAATGTCTCCAACTTATTTGCCAATAGCACAGAAAAACAAGAGAGTAAGCACTGGGTGGGGCCAGAAAGATCTTAGATATTACAATAGTTATAAATAGGTGCACAGTTTGTTTAGCTTAAATTTTCATGGAGTAAATGACTAATAATTGTCTAAAATGTCTCCTGAAAGAATAACTAATGAAAAAAATTGAGAAAGAAAAAAGAGAAATGAGAGGAAAAGAAAGCAAAATCAAACTGAACTCCTGTAAAGAAAGAAAATAAAGGAATTCCCTTGAAGTTTAGCCTGTGTCTTCCCCAGTGGCTCAGCTTCCCCTGGGTCAGGAAGATACCCTGGAGAAGGAAATTTCCTAGTATTCTTGCTTGGGAAATCCCAGGATCAGAGGAACATGGCAGGCTACAGTCCATGGGGTCACAAAGAGTTCGACATGACTAAGCAACTAGTCATGCATGCCTTTCTTGGTCTTGATCTTTAAGCATGAACACTTTCAAATTAAAAAGCTGCAAGAATAAAACATACATATTAAGAGGTAAAGCATCAACAACAGAAGGAATAGCACCCTGGTCCAAGGAAAGATCTATGTACATATCATGTGAATGGCTTCCATTGCTGCTTCTCTAGAACCCACTGCATGCATGTTATTCATGCCGGCACGCTTGACTATTTTATGGATGATGGTCTAGTCGTCTCCCTGCCTGATGACAGTACTGGCTCAGTAGGGCCGTTCACTTTTTAAGGAGAGCATTTTATGTGACAGAAGGTGACATGTTGCAGATTCACGAAAGACAGCACAAAACAAAGGTTTTTAAAAACAGTAGATAAGATCTAGGTTAGAATGGGAAAAGAGCTTTAAAAATAAAATAGTTGGGAGTATAAATTACTGATTTGATTATGGAATATTCTCTCACAAAGACCTTTAAAAGATGAGTAATATTTAAGAATATTATCAGGCACACATCTGTTAAAGGACAGCTCAAGGATGACTTAGTCTATTCAAGCTGCTATAACAAAATACATAGGCTAGGGGGTTTAAAACACAGAAATTTACTCACAGTCCTGGAGTCTGGGAAGGCCAAGATCAAGGTGACAACTAGTTCAGTGTCTAGTGAACACCCACCTCCTAGTTCATAGGTGGTACCTTTTCACTGTGTCCTCACATGGTAGAGGGATAAGCTGACCCTCTGGAGTCATTTATAATGGGCTTCGCCCTCATGATCTAAATACCTCTTAAGTCCCCACCTCCCAACACTTTCATTTTAGGAAATTAGTACTGGGGGGACAAATTCAGAGCATAGCAAAGGGAAAGAAGATGTATTAGAAGAACCTTTCATTCATTTATTGATGCTCTCAGCATGCTCTCAAAGTTGAGTAAAACATGCCCTCTGCCTTTAATGAACTTTAATGTTCATTAAAACATGCCCTCTGCCTTTAATGTCAACTAGTAGAAAGATTAGTTTATGGTTATCATTTCTCATTATAATAAAACCTCAGCACCTTATTTCACACTCTCAGGCTCTACAACTTTTTCCTAACATGTTGTTATTATCTTAATTGCTGTCCTAATTGTTGTCATTTATCCTAATTGTTGTCATTATCATTAATACACTTGTATTTCTATCCTCGTACCACTGTCACTATACAGCTGCCTTTGCATAATATTTTTTAACCACTAGTGACAGCACAAGGTAAAAACAAGTTAAAAAAACATTCTGCATTCTATAGCCTTTCAACCAGCTATGCTGAGATGGCAAACAGGTCCCTCTGGGACCCCACAAAAGTCAAATTACTATGCTCTCCTGAGGCCCTGTGTGCTGGCCCCTTGCAAAACTGGCTCTGTTGCTGCCATTTTCTGGCCATTGGATTCCCTCACTAGATTAATTAACTCAAAATTGCCTCTCAATGGCAAGCCAGACTTCTGTTTCCAATTTCCTTCTCTGCTGAAAAGTAAATAGGTTTGACCACATTTTCAAGCCCCTGTGCATGGGTCTTTTGTGCTACTAGCAAACCAGTATCTGATGGAAGGGGTCTGGGCTGGTGCCAAGTTAGGGATTTGATTTCTTTGTCGTCTTTCAGTCAAACCTAGCTAACCACAATCCCTCTCCACCATTCCTCTGCAATGTGCTTGAACTAGAGCCAAGAGCCCATCCTACAAAATGAAGAAGGGGGAAAAAATGTAGGAAATAAATAAATCAGCGGCCATGGGGGGGAAAGGGGGCTTGTAAATACTGCCCATACATCACATTTTTTTCCACATCTTTATAAAAATCTCTAGACCCTGAATGCACAGTTATATGCAGGAATGACCCCAAGGGCCTCCCATTCTCTCCTCTCACCCAAGAAGATAATGAGATTATAAACATGGGGCAAATTCCTGTGCTCCTATTCCTTGGGGCCCCCTGGCTTCTGACTTTGGGGATGGAGAGGGGAATGACAAATGCCTAAGAGGTTTGAATGACTATCCAAAGAGAAGCAGATGGCCTTAGCAGGCCTGTGCCAGTACATGATCTGTGTGAGCTCCATGCCACTCACTTTTCCCCAAACTCAGAGAAAAAACATTAAAAATGAGTCTCTGTTCACTCATGAGGTGAATTTACAGGATAAGAGGCTTCCTGTTTGGAAAGAATACTGGTATCAGGCCAGGGCATGTACACTGAAGAAGAGTTCGGGATTTTGCACAATTTCTCTTCCAAGGGGTAGACCATATTTTATTCTCATTCCATTAATTCCCTACTCTGCTCCTCCCCATAGATATTAATAAACTTTCTCCAAATCCCCCAAATAGTGATAGCAGCATAAACATAGGCACAAAGAAAAGAAAATGTGGGGCATCTACTGGTAAAAGTAAATAATTAAATTGGAAAACAGAACATGAAGGATAGTATGAGGAAGTAAGAATGACCAGGAGTTTAGGCTCAGAATTGCAGACCATGAGCACAAGGTCAAAAATTTCAAACTTTTTTGATGGGAACTTACTGAATATTAAATTTAATATTAAAAGATAGGACTTTGGGGGAAAAAAACCAATTTAGAAGAAAGATGATATCACATCACAAAAGAGAGAAAGCTAAGCATGAGAATTAGTACAATAGGAGTGTTTCACCTCAAGGATGGATTCTTGTGACTGACATTGAGAGCCAGGCATACAAGGACAAGCTGAAACATATAAATCTTGACCTGATAGAAATTAGCTCATTAGATCTTACAAAGAGAGCAAAAATCTTTGGAGAAAACCTGTGAACTCTTTTACAAGTCATTAAAGGCTTCAGCAATACGTGAACTGTAAACTTCCAGATGTTCAAGCTGGTTTTAGAAAAGGCAGAGGAACCAGAGATCAAATGGTCAACATCCGATGGATCATCGAAAAAGCAAGAGATTTTCAGAAAAACATCTATTTCTGCTTTAGTGACTATGCCAAAGCCTTTGACTGTGTGGATCACAATAAATTGTGGAAAATTCTGAAATAGATGGAAATACCAGACCACCTGACCTGCCTCTTGAGAAACCTGTATGCAGGTCAGGAAGCAAGAGTTAGAACTGGACATGGAACAATACAATGGTTCCAAATAGGAAAAGGAGCACATCAAGGCTGTGGACAACCACCTTGGACAACCACCTTACCCAATCTTAGGGAAAGTTTTTCTTTTTGCCACACCTGTAGTCTTTAACATTTTATTGCTCTGTCATACGTGGAAAAGAGCTCCAAGTTTGGCAGTTTTGGAAAACTGAGGGGACAGTCATTTTGAGGTAAACCTTATTCTAAGTCTGTAAATCATATAATGAGGGAACTGGTGCATCTAATCCAGTCTCTGAGTGTATTGGCAATCTTTAGAAGATGTTGTTATATGTTGCCCTTTCTTAACCATAACAAATCTTCATATTTGGAACAAATATTATGTAGATGTTGGAATTTCACTCTTTAATTGACTAAATCTGGAAAAATTGGAACGCCCACATTCAACTGGAATTTCTATGACCAAAAAACAGCTGCTATGTGATGAGATGAGATAGAAGGAGAGAGGGAGAGAGGGAGGATAATTGTCTAAGATTGTTTGCCATCTCACTTTCAATGTCTTCTTTGATTGTATGATTTATTCACATTTTAATTTTTGTGGTCTGGAACTTGAAAACAATCTTTATAGTCTTTTAAAAATAATTTTAAATGTGAAACAACCCATGGAAAACAAATTTTTGTACAATTTCATCAGCATCTAGAGAAAATATTTTGTTTTCTTCAACCCTAAGTTGCTGTCTACTAGAAGATGAAGGAAAGACTGGGAATTGAACAGGTATTTTTCTCCCAGTTAACTAGCTGTGTGTTTGAGTTCTTAATGGTTAAATCTGTGGCATTGCCTCTTCTGGATATTTCCCAACAATCAGGTCTTGGGTAATATGAGAAGCTTCCATTAACTACTAAAATCAGACATTTAACAAATATGGTTCAAGTACACTAGTTAATTTGAGGACTTCCAAATGAATCAGATTGTGAAGTTTTGCTGACAAAGGATGAAATCTAACAATGAGTCACATTATAAACATAACCAAATTGCTAGGCAAAATAGGATAAGTTTAAGAGAAATTCAGACTCCATTTCTGGCAATATGGTGAAACAGATTTGTAGAATTTTATACAGTGTTACTTTATATCCAGAATATATCCTGGAATAGAATATGTAAAAATACTGGATAAATGTTATAAACATTTCTCCTAATTATAGCTAATTGGCACATAAAACAGAAATAAAGCCCAGAAATAATATGAAAGTATGATTACAGAAGAATAAGCCAGTGCTTTTGGCAATATTTTCCCTGAGAGTATTTGCATAACTGAATGAGAAACAGATTCCTTTCAGGAGATACAGATGAAGAGAGTATTAGTGAATTAGAAGATACATGTGAGAAAAAATCTAGAAGGCATTTGCACACAAAGAGATGGGAAATATAAAAATTTAAGAGATATGGTAGAGTATAAGATTCAACATACACATAATGAGAGTTTCAGAAAAAAAACATAGAAAACTGGAGGCAAAAAAGTGTTCAAAGATATAATGACTAGTAGCTTTTCAGAACTGATGAAAGATACCAATGCCCAGGATCAAGAATCCTAACTAATATGCAATCAGCACACAGTTTATTAGGCTTCTTGAACCTTAGGGTTAATGTCTTTCATATACTTGTATATAATAAGCTATATATTGATATATATTCCATAAATATTCATATGTATACATATTTAAATTGTTTTTCATAAGAGACATCCCTAAGATAAAAGGAAGTTAAAAGGTTGACAATAAAAAGAGGGAGATTATAAGGCTCTCTAAATACACTAAGTTGTGAATCTCTATTAATAACAAAGAGTATGAGATTAAGACAAAAAGATTTTGAAAGGGAAAAATTATCACTGCACAATTCTCTTGACATTAGGATGTTACTATATAGCCATCTCAGAAGATAGGCTTATACCATATAAAGAAAACATGAGCAGAATATACAAGGATATCTTGATTACTTCAGCATGTGACAGGAGATTTAAGCCCTGTTCTCCAGTAATCAATAAAACAGACAAAATAAATCAAAAAGTGTGGCAGTCATTAGTGCTGTTTCACCAAAATTCCAACTCTCCTTCCTCATACTACAGGGTAGGAATACACTTTCCATCCTTGAAGTTAGGCGTGGCCATTTTGGCCAGATGACTTGCTTTGGCCAAAAATATGTGTACAGAATTACATGTATTATTTCTAGGCAAAAGCATTTAGCAGCCAGTGTGACAATGCAGAAGCCTTTTCCCTGCTGTGTCAACCACGGAAGCACAGAGTTGGATCCTATCAGCCTGATCCTCAATAAAGCTCATGTGAGTATGAGTCAGAAGTAAACTTTAATTGCAGGGCAGTTCATTACAACCTAACCCATCTCACCATTAAAGTAAGGATAGAAAAGAACCAAATAATAAAATTAAAAAGTTAAATTAGTGCAAGTATTTAGAATATGCCCCCAATATTTGGAAAATATATGTGCTTTCATGTATGCATAAAGTGTTTATAAAAATCAAATACATTCTAGATCACAAAGCAAGTCTCAGGTCAAAAAAATCAGTCTTAGAACACATATTTTACTACTATACAATAAAGTTAGAAATCAAAACCAAAGGATAACTCTGTTTTGGAAATAGATATTTAAATAATCCATATAAAAAATAATCCATATGTCAAAGAACACAGAGTGAAATTTGGGGAACAAAACAAAAACTAAATTATAATGAAAATAGTGCTTCTTGAAACCAAATATGAGGTCAAAAAAAAAAATCAGTGTTAGACCACATGTTTTACTACTGAAAACAACAATCACAGAAAACTAACCAATCTGATCACATGGACCAAAACCTTGTCTAAATCAATGAAACTATGAGCCATGCCATGTAGGGCCACCCAAGATAGACAGGTCATGAGGGAGAGTTCTGACAAAACATGGTCCATTGGAGAAGGAAATGGTAAACCACTTCAGTATTCTTGCCTTGGAATCCCAAGAACAGTATGAAAAGGCAAAAATGTAGGACACTGAATGATAAACTCCCCAGGTCGGTAGGTGCCCAACAGTGGAGAACTAACTCAAGAAAATATGAAGAGATGGAGCCAAAGCAAAAACAACACCCAGCTGTGGATGTGACTGGTGATAGAAGTAAAGTTTGATGGTCAAAAGAGCAATATTGCACAGGAACGTGTAATGTTAGGTCCATGAATTAAGGCAAATTGGAAGTGGTCAAACAGGAGATGGCATGAGTGAACATCAACATTTTAGGAATCAGTGAACTGAAATGGACTGGAATGGGTGAATTTAACCCAGATGACCATTATATCTACTATTGTGGGCAGGAATCCCATAGAAGAAATGGAGTAGCCAACAAAGTCAACAAAAAAGTCCAAAATACAATACGTGGATGCAGTCTCAATAATGACAAAATGATCTCTGTTCATTTCCAAAGCAAACCATTCAATATCACAGTAATCCAAGTCTATGTCCCGACCAGTAACGCTGAAGAAGCTGAAGTTGAACGATTCTATGAAGACCTACAGGACCTTCTAGAATTGACACCCAAAAAAGATGTCCTTTTCATTATAGGGGACTGGAATGCAAAAGTAGAAAGTCAAGAAATACCTGGAGTAATGGGCAAAGTTGACCTTGGAGTACATAATGAAGCAGGGTAAAGGTGAACAAAGTTTTGCCAAGAGAATGCACTGGTCATAGCAAACACCCTCTTCCAACAACACAAGAGAAGACTCTACACATGGACATCACCAGATGGTCAATACTGAAATCAGATTGATTATATTCTTTGCAGCCAAAGATGGAGAAGCTCTATACAGTCAGCAAAAACAAGACTAGGAGCTGACTGTGGCTCAGATCATGAATTCCTTATTGCCAAATTCAGACTGAAATTGAAGAAAGTAGGGAAAACCACTAGACCATTCAGGTATGACCTAAATCAAATCCCTTATGACTATACAGTGGAAGTGACAAACAGATTCAAGGGATTAATCTGAGAGACAGAGTGCCTGAAGAACTATGGACGTAGGTTCGTGACATTGTATAGAAGGCAGCGATCAAAACAAACCAAAGAAAAAGAAAGGCAAAATGGTTGTCTGAGGAGGCTTTACAAACAGCTGTGAAAAGAAGACAAGTGAAAGGCAAAGGAGAAAAGGAAAGATATACGCATTTGAAGGCAGAATTCCAAAGAATAGCAAGGAGACAAGAAAGCCTTCCTCAGTGATCAGTGCAAAGAAATAGAAGAAAGCAATAGAATGGGAAAGACAAGAGATCTCTTCAAGAAAATTAGAGATACCAAGGAACATTTAATGCAAACATGGGCACAATAAAGGACAGAAATGGTATGGACCTAACAGAAGATAATAAGAAGCAGCAGATAATAAGAAGGGGTGGCAAGAATATACAGAAGAACTATACAAAAAAGATCCAGATAGCCATGATGGTATGATCACTCACTCTAGGTGAGTACCTAGAGCCAGCATCTGGGAATCAGAAGTCAAGTAGGGCTTAGGAAGCATCACTACCAACAAAGCTAGTGGAGGGGATGGAATTCCAGTTGAGCTATTTCAAACCCTGAAAGATGATGCTGTGAAAGTGCTGCACTCAATATGCCAGCAAATTTGGAAAACTCAGCAGCGGCCACAGGACTGGAAAAGGTCAGTTTTCATTCCAATCCCAAAGAAAGGCAATGCCAAAGAATGCTCAAACTACTACACAATTGCATGTATCTCACACGCTAGCAAAGTAATGCTCAAAATTCTCCAAGCCAGGCTTCAACAGTACATGAACCGTGCACTTCCAGATGTTCAAGCTGGTTTTAGAAAAGGCAGAGGAACCAGAGATCAAATCCCAACATCCACTGGATCATTGAAAAAGCAAGAGAGTTCCAGAAAACACCTACTTCTGCTTTATTGACTATGCGAAAGCCTTTGACTGTGTGGATCACAATAAACTGTGGAAAATTCTTAAAGACATGCGACTATCAGACCATCTGACCTGTCTCTTGAGAAACCTGTATTTAGGTCAAGAAGCAATAGTTAGAACTGGACGTGGAAAAAAAAGACTGGTTCCAAGTAGGGAAAGGAGTACATTAAGGCTATATATTGTCACCCTGCTTATTTAACTTATATGCAGAGTACATCATGAGAAACGCTGGGCTAGATGAAGCACAAGCTGGGATGAAGACTGCCAGGAGAAATATCAATAACCTCAGATAGGCAGATGACATCACCCCTATGGCTGAAAGTGAAGAACTAAAGAGCCTCTTGATGAAAGTGAAAGAGGAGAGTGAAAAAGTTGGCTTAAACTCAATATTCAGAAAACTAAGATCATGCCATCTAGTCCCATCACTTCATGGCAAATAGATGGGGAAACAGTGGAAACAGTGACAGACTTTATATTTTGGGGCTCCAAAATCACTGTAGATGGTGATTGCAGCCATGAAATTAAAAGATACTTGCTCCTTGGAAGAGAAGTTATGACCAACCTGGACAGCTTATTAAAAAGCAGACATTACTTTGTCAACAAAGGTCTGACTAGTTAAGGCTATGGTTTTTCCAGTAGTCATGTATGTATGTGAGAGTTGGACTATAAAGAAAGCTGAGTACCAAAAAACTGATGCTTTTGAACTGTGGTGTTGGAGAAGACTCTTGCGAGTCTCTTGGACTGCAAGGAGATCCAACCAGTCAATCCTAAAGGAAATCACTCCTACATGTTCATTGGAAGGAGTGATGTTGAGGCTGAAACTCCAATACTTTGGAGACCTGCTGCAAAGAACTAACTCATTTGAAATGACTCTGATGCTAGCAAAGATTGAAGGCAGGAAGAGAAGGGGATGACAGAGGATGAGATGGTTGGATGGTATCACCAACTCAATGGACATGAGTTTGAGTAAATTTCAGGAGTTGGTGATGGACAGGGAGGCCTGGCATGCTACAGTCCATGGGGTCTCAAAGAGTGACATGACTGAGCAACTGAACTGAACTGAACTTTACTACTATATGATTAAGTTAAAAATCAAAACCAAAGGATAGCACAATTTTGAAAAAATGTTTAAATAATCCATACATAAAAGAACAGAATGAAATCTTGGGCATGAAGCTTAAAACCAAATTATAATGAAAATATCACTTCATAAAAGCAAATCTCAGGTCAAAAAAAAAATCAGTGTTAGACAACATATTTCACTATTATATGGTAAAGTTAGAAATCAAAACCAAAGGATAACTCTACTTTGGAAAAAAAATGTTTAAATAATCCATATGTCAAAGAATACAGTGTCAAAGTTTGGGAACAAAGCATAAAACTAAATTATAATGAAAATGCTGCTTCATAAAACACTCAAGGAACTAGATCCCACATGCCACAACTAAGGGTTCTCATGCCACAACTCAAGATTCAGCATGACACAATGAAGACCCAGCACAGAAAAATAAATAACAATGACAACAAAATAAAATATAAACCATATGTATAATGGAAGAAAATGTAAGAAAGAATATATATGTATATGTACAAGTGAATCACTTCACACTTAAAACTAACACAACATTGAAAATCAACTATACTTTAATTAAAAAACTGCAATCAATCAATCAATCAATCAACATATATACACAACCATGTACAAGTTAATCAATTTGAGACTGATGATCAATATTAATTTCAATGGTGACAGGAGTTCCCTCAAGACCCATGGTCTCCATTCAGCAAGAAAATACAGTTTTAGTATTTCCTGAGCAAACTGAAGGACTGGGCAATAGTTCAATTGTCCTGGCTCCGATGGAAATTCCGGTTGGGTTGGGTACAAGGATGCCTCCAGATTTATCTCCCAAAGAGAAATTTTTGTTTCTGTTTTATAAGCAACATGGGGAGAAGCTAAGAATAGAGAAGAGGTAGAATCAGTGATGTCAAGTGTAACTATTATGCAGGTTTCTTCCCATACTCTCCTCTGCCTGGCCCCTGTATGGCTTCTGATGCCAAAACATGACCTTAAAGAAGGCTTCATGAAATGTCAAAGATTTATTATTTTCTAAACCAGTCTGGGAATTTTGGACTGCTTCTAAGTTCCTGTTGTCCTGTTGGAGTTGGTGAATTGATGAATGCATGGCTGACTGGGTGGGTGTTTTGAAGTTCCCACTCACCAAGCCTTGGCAGGTTCCTAAAAGATGAAGGGAAAACAAGAAGGGAGGGATATCCTGTTGATGGCTTCTGTTCTCAATGGGGAGCTGACCTTGCATTTGCCTTTTCATCAGTGACTCCAGTGAGAGTAGTTTTCTGTGCCTGAAGTGTGAGCCACCATGCTCTTGTTAACTGCCCAGGAACCTGGAGGGCTGCCCGCTGCTGTTCTTTGTCCAGAGAGGAATGTCCTTAAGGACTCATTACCACATGTACCCTAAAAGCATCCAGCCTGTCTAAGACTGAAAATCCACCCTACTATTCCCCTTAGATGGTGGTATAGGCTGAATTTTGTCCCACCCAAAATTCTTTATGTGGAAATCCTAAACTCAAGTACCTCAGAATGTGACTGTAACTGGAGACAGGGCCTTCAAAGAGATACTTAAGTTGAACTGAGTTGGTATGGTGGGCTCTAATCCAATATGCCTGGTGTCCTTAAAAGAATAGGAGTTTAGGAGGCTGACAGCACAGAGAAACAACCATGTGAGAGGTACAATGAGAAGGCAATCCTCTACAAAACAAGGGAGACCTCAAAAGAAACTAAATCTACAAATACCTTGACCTTGGATTTTTTGGCCCCAGAATGATGAGAAAATAAGTTTCTGTTTTTTAAGTCTTCAGTCTGTCTATTTTGTCATGGAAGTCCTAGAAAACTACTACTGATGTCCTCTATGCTTTCTTACACCCAGACAGCATAAACTCCCTAGAAAGTTCCTTATGGTCCCAGAAGAAAGAGTAGAGTAAGCCCCCAAACCCTAGAAAGTGACAGCTGCTTTAATCAGGCCAATATTCCTGATTTTTAACATGAGTTGATCCTTGGTACTCCCTGATGGCCCATTGGCTAAGACTCTCCACTTCCAATGCAGGGGGCCTGGGTTTGATCCCTGGTAAGGGAACTAGATCCCACATGCCACAACTAAGACCCAGCTCAGCCAAATAAATAAATAGGTACTGTGTACGTGTGTGGCTCAGTCATGTCCAACTCTTTGCAACCCCATGGACTGTAGTCCACCAGGCTCCTCTGTCCATGGAATCCTCCAGGAAAGAATACTGGAGTGGGTAGCCTTTCCCTTTTTCAGGGGATCTTCCTGACCCTGGAATCAAACCTGGGCCTCCTGTATTGCAGGCAGATTCTTTACCATCTGAGCTTGCAGGGAAGCCCAAAAAGTACCTAAGAAAACTAAAAAATAAAAAAAGAAGAGTTGATCCTTCTGTGAAACAAGTATTTGACCTGGGCTCCAAATGAAAGTCATTTTCTTGAGCATCAAAGACATCAACAGGACACAAGCTCAGTACCTTGGGGAAGCTACCTGTTTTATTGTACACAGGCTCAGAGTCCAAAAGACCCTTTCTGAAATGTCAGTTCTTCAAATTTCTAGCTGTGTGAACTTGAGTAAGATTCCTTATTCAAGGAAATAAGTAATAAATAAGATTACCTTATTTCTCTGAATTTGTTTTCTCATCTGTAAAATAAGGACATGCATATCTTGAATAATACTTTGCAGTTGTGTCAGAATTAGAAGTATTAACCATGAAAATTTAGTCTGTTCTTGGTTGGAGAATTAGTGCTCAATAAATGGTGGCTACAATAATAATTATTATTATTACTTAAAATAAACAATATAGAACTGAGCCTGACAACTGCTAAGATCCAACATATATGAATCCTTAAATTTCTCTTTCCCTTCAAGTAAGCTACATTTCAAAGTCCAAGGACCTTAACATACAAGAGATACAACCATAAATGTTGCACATACCTCATTTTATTGTGCTTTACTTCATGGCATTTTACAGATATTGCATTTTTTACAAATTGAAGGTCTGTGGCAACCCAGCATGGAACAAGTCTACTGACACCCTTTTTCAACAGCATGTCCTCACTTCATGTCTCTACATCACATTTTGGTAATTCCCACAGTATTTCAAACTTTTTCTTTGTTATTACATTTATTACAGTGATCAGTGATCTTTGATATTACTATTGTCATTGGAGATGGAGGGAGAGAAATAAACCACACCCATATAAGACAGTGAACTTAACATGTGTGTACCCTGACTGCTCTACCAGCTACATTCCCATTTCTCCCCTCTCTTCAAGTCTTCCTATTCCCTAAGACATAACATTGAAATCAGGCTAATTAATAACCCTACAACAGCCTCTGTGCATTCAAGTGAAAGGAAAAGTTGCATATCTCTCACTTTAAATCAAAACCTAGAAATGATTAGGTTTGGTGAGGAAGGCATGCCAAAAACCAAGACAGGCTAAAAGCCAAGCCTCTTGCACCAGTCAGTTATGAATGTGAAAGAAATTGAAAGTGCTACTCCAGTGAACACATGAATGATAAGAAAGCAAAACAGCCTTATTGCTGATAAAGAGGAAGATTAAGTGGTTTGAATAGATCAAACCAGCCACAACATTACCTTAAGCCAAAGCCTAATCCAGAGCAAAGCCCTAACTCTCTTCAATCCCATGAAGGCTTAGAGAGGTGAGGAAGCTGCAGGAGACACAGAACCTTCTCTAGGACAGATCACATTCTGGGCCATAAATCTAGCCTTGATAAATTCAAAAAAACTGAATCATCTCAAGCATCTTTTCTGATCACAATACGTTAAGATTAGATGTCAACTACAGGGAAAAAATTAATAAAAATACAAACATATAGAGGCTAAACAACACACTTCTGAATAACCAACAAATCACAGAAGATATCAAAAAAGAAATCAAAATATGCATAGAAATGAATGAAAATGAAAACACAACAACCCAAAACCTATGAGATACAGTAAAAGCAGTGCTAAGGGGAAGGCTCAGAGCAATACAAGCTTACCTCAAGAAACAGGAGAAAAATCAAATAAACAATCTAATTTTACACCTAAAGCAACTAGAAAAAGAAGAAATGAAGCACCCCAGGGTTAGTAGAAGGAAAGAAATCATAGAAATTAGGGCAGAAATAAATGCAAAAGAAACAAAGGAGACCATAGCAAAAATCAACACAACTAAAAGCTGGTTCTTTGAGAAGATAAATAAAATGGACAAACCATTAGCCAGACTCATCAAGAAAGGAAGGAATAAGAATAAAATCAACAAAATTAGAAATGAAAATGGGGAAATCACAACAGACAACAAAGAAATACAAAGGGTCATAAGAGACTACTATCAGCAACTATATGCCAATAAAATGGACAACTTGGAAGAAATGGACAAATTCTTAGAGAAGTATAACTTTCCAAAACTGAACCAGGAAGAAATAGGAAATCTTAACAGACCTATCACAAGCACAGAAATCGAAACTGTAATCAGAAATCTTCCAACAAACAAAAGCCCAGGAACAGATGGCTTCACAGCTGAATTCTACCAAAAATTTAGAGAAGAGCTAACACCTACCCTACTCAAACTCTTCCAGAAAATTGCAGAGGAAGGTAAACTTCCAAACTCATTCTATGAGGCCACCATCACCTAATACCAAAACCAGACAAAGATGCCACAAAAAAGAAAATTACAGGCCAATATTACTGATGAACATAGATGCAAAAATCCTTAAAAAAATTTTAGCAAACAGAATCCAACAACATATTTAAAAGATCAAACATCATGACCAAGTAGGCTTTATCCCAGGGATGCAAGGATTCTTCAATATTCACAAATCAATCAGTGTGATACACCACATTAACAAATTGAAAGATAAAAACCATATGATTATCTCAATAGCAGAGAAAGCCTTTGACAACATTCAGCATCCATATATGATAAAAACCCTCCAGAAAGCAGGCATAGAAGGAATATACCTCAACATAATAAAAACCATATATGATAAACCCACAGCAAACATGATACTCAGTGGTGAAAAACTGAAAGCATTTCCCTAAAGTCAGGAACAAAACAAGGATGCCCACTCTCACCACTACTATTCAACATAGTTTTGGAAGTTTTAGCCACAGCAATCAGAGAAGAAAAAGAAATATAAGGAATCCAGATTGGAAAAGAAGTAAAACTCTCATTGTTTGCAGATGACATGATCCTCTACATAGAAAACCGTAAAGACTTCACCAGAGAGAGAAACTAAGATGGCGGAGGAATAGGACGGGGAGAACACTCTCTCCCCAACAAATATACCAAAAGAACTTTTAAAGGCCGAGCAAACTCCAAAAAACAGGAACTGAATGCTGGCAGAGGACATCGGGCATCTGGAGAGGCAACCCATCGCCGACGTGAGGAGTAACAGTGAGGAAACCTAGACTCACCCACCAGAAAACCACACAAGCCTTGCCATCCAGGAAACTTCGACAAACCACACATCCAACCAATCCCATAGAGAGGAATCCCCACAATAAAGGGACAACACAGCAAGATAAACAAGATGAAAAGGCAGAGAAATACCCAGCAAGTAAAGGAACAGGATAAATACCCCCTAGACCAAACAAAAGACGAAGAGATAGGAAGCCTACCTGACAAAGAATTCCAAATAATGATAGTGAAAATGATCCAAAACCTGGAAAATAAGCTGGAGTTGCAGCTCAATAACCTGCAGGCAAGGATTGAGAAGATGCAGGTAAGCTTTAACAAGGACTTAGAAGAAATGAAAAAGAGTCAAAATACAATGAATAATGCAATAAATGAGATCAAAAACACCCTGGAGGAAACCAACAGTAGAATAACAGAGATAGAAGACAGAATAAGTGAGGTAGAAGACAGAATGGCAGAAATAAATGAAACAGAAAGGAAAAATGAAAAAAGAATTAAAAGAAATGAAGACAATCTTAGAGACCTCTGGGACAATATTAAACGGACCAATATTCGAATCATAGGAGTTCCAGAAGAAGAAGACAAAAAGAAAGACCATCAGAAAATTCTTGAAGAGATAATTGTAGAAAACTTCCCTAAATTGGGGAAGCAAATAGCCACTCAGGTCCAAGAAACACAGAGAATCCCAAATAGAATGAACTCCAAGCGGGACACCCCAAGACACATATTAATCAAATTGGCAAATATCAAATACAAAGACCAAATATTAAAAGCAGCAAGGGAGAAGCAAAAGATAACTCACAAGGGGAACCCCATAAGGATAACAGCTGATCTCTCAACAGAAACGCTTCAGGCCAGAAGGGAATGGCAAAACATACTTAAAGTCATGGAAGAAAACAATCTA
>ML664176.1:14082491-14326977 GCA_007570785.1 Antilocapra americana | reverse complement strand
TTCATTGGCTATTATTTTCTCCCATTCTGAAGGCTGTCTTTTCACCTTGCTTATAGTTTCCTTTGTTGTGCAAAAGCTTTTAATTTTAATTAGGTCCCATTTGTTTATTCGTGTTTTTATTTCCAATATTCTGGGAGGTGGGTCATGGAGTATCCCGCTTTGGGTTATGGCAGAGAGTGTTTTGCCTATGTTATCCTCTAGGAGTTTTATAGTTTCTGGTCTTACTAGATCACTTTCTAACACCATACACAAAGATAAACTCAAAATGGATCAAAGATCTAAGCATAAGACCAGAAACTATAAAACTCCTATAAAGCTACCAATGGTATTTTTCAGAGAACTAGAACAAATAATTTCACAATTTGTATGAAAATACAAAAACCCTCGATTAGCCTAAGCAATCTCGAGAGAGAAGAATGGAACTGGAGGAATCAACCTACCTGACTTCAGGCTATACTACAAAGCTACAGTCATCAAGACAGTATGGTACTGGCACAAAGACAGAAACATAGATCAATGGAACAAAATAGAAAGCCCAGAGATAAATCCATGCACCTATGGACACCTTATCTTTGACAAAGGAGGCAAGAATAATGGAGAGAAGACAATCTCTTTAACAAGTGGTGCTGGGAAAACTGGTCAACCACTTGTAAAAGAATGAAACTAGAACACTTTCTAAAACCATACACAAAAATAAACTCAAAATGTATTAAAGATCTACACATAAGACCAGAAACTCTAAAACTCCTAGAGAAAAAACATAGGCAAACACTCTCTGACATAAATCACAGCAGACTCCTCTATGACCAACCTCCCAGAGTAATGGAAATAAAAGCACAAATAAACAAATGGGACCTAACTAAACTTAAAAGCTTTTGCACAATGAAGGAAACTATAAGCAAGGTGAAAGACAGCCTTTAGGATGGGAGAAAATAATAGCAAATAAAGCAACTGACTAAGAACTAATCTCAAAAATATACATGCAGCTCAATTCCAGAAAAATAAAGACCCAATCAAAATATGGGCCAAAGAACTAAACAGATATTTCTCCAAAGGAGACATACAAATGGCTAACAAACACATGAAAAGATGCTCAACATCACCCATTATCAGAGAAATGCAAATCAAAACCACAGTGAGGTACCATCTCACACCAGTCAGAATTGCTGCTATCCAAAAGCCCACAAATAATAAATGCTGGAGAGAGTGAAGAGAAAAAGGAACCCTCTTACACTGTTGGTGGAAATGCAAACTAGCACAGCCACTATGGAGAATAGTGTGGAGATTCCTTAAAAAACTGGAAATAGAACTGCCATATGACCCAGCAGTCCCACTGCTGGGCATACACACCAAAGAAACCAGAATTGAAAGAGACATGTGTACCCCAGTGTTCATCGCAGCACTGTTTACAATAGCCAGGACATGAAAGCAACCTAGATGCCCATTGGCAGACGAATGGATTAAAAAGCCATGGTACATATGCACAATGAAATATTACTCAGGTATTAAAAAGAATGCATTTGAATCAGCTCTAATGAAGTGGATGAATCAGGAGCCTATTATACAGAGCGAAGTAAGTCAGAAAGAAAAACACCAATACAGTATATTAACACATATATATGGAATTTAGAAAGATGGTAACAATGACCCTATATGCAAGACAGCAAAAGAGATACAGGTGTAAAGAACAGACTTTTGGACTCTGTGGGAGAAGGCAAGGGTGGGAGATTTGAGAGAATAGCATTGAAACATGTATATTATCATATGTGAAATAGATCACCAATCCAGGTTCAATGCATGAGACAGGGTGCTCAGGGTTGGTGCCCTGGGATGACCCTGAGGGATGGAATGGGGAGGGTAGTGGGAGGGAGGTTCAGGATGGGGAACACATGTACACCCATGGCTGATTCATGTGAATGTATGGCAAAAACCACTACAATATTGTAAAGTAATTTGCTCCAATTAAAATAAATAAATTTTAAAAATAAAAATAAATAAAATGCAGAATGACAGTGAAAAAAAAGAAAAAAGAGAAATTTGAAGATAGCAGAGGTTGACTCATGAGGTTTAAGGAAAAAAGCCATCTCTATAAGATAAAACTACAATCTCTAGCTAAGATAATGAAGGTGGCTACTCTAATCAAGAGATTTTCACTGTAGACAAAATAACGCAAGAAGATGCTATCTAGGATTTCCATGGCTGGAGAGAAGTCAATGCCTGGCTTCAAAGCTTCAAATGACACGCTGACTTTCTTGTTAGGAGCCAGTGCAGCTGATTACTTGAAGTTGAAACCTCCCATTCTGAAAATCCTAGGGCTCTCAAGAATTATGCTAAATCTATTCTACCAGTGTTCTATAAATGGAACAAAAATGTCTGGATGACGACACATCTGTTTACAACATGGTTTACTAAGTATTTTAAGACCGCTGTTGAGACTTACTATTCACTGGCAATGCACCTGGTCACCCAAGAGCTCTGATGAAGATGTACAAGATTCTTGTTGAAACATGCCTGTTAACACAACATCCATTTTGCAGGCCATGAATCAAAGAGTAATTCTGACTTTTGAGTTTTATTATTTGAGAAATACATTTTCTAAGGCTACAGCTGCAATAGACAGGGATTCTTCTGATGGATTTGGGAAAAGTCAATTGAAAACTTTCTGGAAAAGATTCATTATTCTGATGCCATTAAAAACACTTGTGATTCATGAGAAGAGATCAAACTTTCAACATTAGTATGAGTTTGGGAGAAGTTGATTCCAACCCTCAAATATCCAGTAACCCTGTGTGACTTTGAGGGGTTCATGACTTCAGAACCCCTGGAGGAAATAACTGCAGATGTGATGGAAAGAGCAAGAGAACAAGAGTTAGAAGTAAAACCCAGAGATGTTACTGAATTACTGCAATCTCATGATCAAAACAGATGAGGAGATGGTTCTTTAGGATGAGCAATGATGATATTAATTTCTTGAGATTGAATCTACTCCTGGTGAAGATGCTGGGAATATTGTAGAAATGACAACAAAGGATATGGAATATGTCATAAACTTACTAAGGCAATGGCAGGGTTGGAGAGGATTGACTTGAGCTTTGAAAAAAGTTCTTCTTTGAGTAAAAATGCTATCAATGTTGCATGCCACCACCCAGATCAGTCAGTAGTCATCAATATCAAGGCAAGACTCTCCACCAGAATAAAAGATTACAAATTTCTGGAGGCTCAGATGATGGCTAGCAATTTTTAACAATAAAGTATTTTTAATTGTATTATATAAATTGCATTTTTAGAGATAATGCTATTGCATACTTAACAGACAGAAGTATAGTATAAACATAACATTTATAGGCATTGGAAAAACAAAAAAATTGTGCAACTCATTTTATTGCAATATTTGCTTTATTATGTTGATCCAGAACTGAATCCTCAATATCTCTGAAGTGTACCTATAGTGTCTTCATATTTTTATTCAAAAATTTCCTTCATCTGCAATTACTGACACACTTTGACTCTTTTTTCCTAGTCCTTTTTACATGTTTTTATTTTTCATGCTTTACCATTTGTTTGAAGCAGTAATACTTGGCAATTTTTGTCTTGTTCCTGATTTTAAACAGAATGATGTTTTTAACATTTTTCCACTATTTATTAAGTTTGCTGGAAGTCTTTTTGTGACTCCTTTTAAATAGCTTTAGAAATGTTGCTTTCTTAGTTAACTATACATTTTCATAATGAATCATTGTTGGATTTTATTAAATGCTTTTCCTGCATTTATCAAGGTTACCATATTTTTATTCACTTCAAACTTTAACATCGTGATCACAATAATATAATTACTAATATTTAATTCACTTTGCATTTTGAAAAACATCAAATTTTATTTTATTTATTTTATTTTGTTAATATGTCATCAGATTCAGTTTTCTAATATTTTCACTTTGCACTTTCATTCATTTATCTATGTTCATGATTGAAATTGCTATGTAACTTTCCTTTATTGTATGTCCTTCTCTAGTTTTAGAATCAAGTTTTTAGTTACCTCATGAGATCAACTGAGAAAATATTTCCTCTTTTTTATTATCTGAAAGTTTAGAATTACCTGTTCCTCAGATTATTAGAACTCACCCTGAAAATTATTGGGGCTTGTATTTTCTTTGCAGGAAGATTTTAATAGTTGGTTACATTCCTTTGCTAGTTATAGAATCATTTAGACTTTTTAATCTCTTCTGAAGTCAATTTTAATATATTTTTCTCTGAAAATTCATATACCCATCTAGTTTTTCCTAATCTGATGGCATAAAGGTCTATAAAATGTTATATTATCTTTTTAATAAATACACAATCTGTGGTTATATTTCTCTTTTCATTCCATCTTTTTCTTTCTCTCTGTTTTCCACTCATCACTTCTGTCATGAGTTTTTCAAGGTTACTAAGTCTTCCCTATAACCCTCCTGCACTGGCTAGAACCCACTTGTCCACTGTGGTTTCCTCAGCACCTGAAATCATGCTTAGAGAACTCCAAGTATTCAATAAGTATTTGCTGAGTTTTAAAAATGCATGGGAAAAGCATAAGAGAATGTGGCTAAAGATCAAATTTTAACTAACTTACAAAGCAGAAAACAATAACTACAAATACCTGGATCTTTCCTTCAAGAAGAAAAAGTAAATAACACCTTAAAAGTTAGTATGTCCACTGTTTACACCAATCTTCAGTATTTGCCTAGTTTTGATCACTTAGATGGAATTATAGATCTTTCAAGATTTATGACTCACAATGTAGTTCCAGTGGTTTCAATGAAAGCAGGCCTATTTTACACAACACTTGATAGGTTCTGGTATTAGAAACACAGAGATCACAAATTTCCTCATTTTTCTTTGCTACCATAGACATTAATCAACTCGTGATCTTGTAACATGTAGTACTGATACATCACTATTGCTTATTTTCTAAAGTGATATTGCTGATGTGCTGGAAATAAAGGGGCCTCGTAAAGGCAAAGACACAGAGGAAATGCTGAAAAGAATGAATTTGGCACATATTGCTCAACAGAGTCCTTCAAATACTGGGTTGTCAAACAGGGAAGTGTGGGCCACTCTTTCAGTTTTCAGGAAGAACTCTGTAGTGATCAGCAATTCCAACCCCCGCACCTCTGTTCCTAAACCAAACTGAATCAGGAGGGCTGAGAAGAGAAATCAGTTTCCTACACTTACTCCTCTACACCTTTAATCCATATACTTTGTGGTTTTCTGTTGGAATCTGAACTGAGAATCAGATTAACTGCATGACTCCATAGCTGTAAATAGGATACCTTTGGAGATGAGACTGAGTATGCACTGGCCCAAACAAGGCTCTGTAAATCCTAATAAAATCCTTACACAAATTCTTATTTTGATATATATGACAAATTTATCCGAAAGTGAAATACTGAGAACAAACTTCAGGTAATTGAATCCTGCAGATATGGGGTCGGGACCCAATACTTGAAGCCCAAAGATGTAGCTAGAAACTATTTCCAGCAGTTTAAGAGAATAGCAATTAGGCAGCAGTTCATGAGCACTGAGATCAGAAGTAGCCCCACCTCTGCTAACAATCTGAATTTGGCAGAGAAAAGTGAATTGAAATCCCTGAAGAGAAGGCCATGATCTCATGGAACTCAGGTCAAATGTGTAATACAAGGCAGTGTTATTGGGCTATGGGAAGGAGAAGAATATACCATAGGAGACAGCATCCTGAAAAGACTTAAAGATTGGCTGTGTATTTATGTATACTAAAAATAGTTGTGTTTAAATTATAAGTGCAAGAAACAAATGCTCTGTATTTGGCATGATTGATACATATTTATAGTAAAACTCCAAGCCAGTGCCTGGAACCTAATAGGTGTTCAGTTAATATTCTTAGAAGGGTCTTCCCTGGTGGCTCAGATGATAAAAAAAAAAAAAAAAAAAAAAAAAGTAAATCTGCCTGCAATGCAGGAGACCTGGGTTTGATCCCTGGATCAGGAAGATCCCCTGGAAAAGGGAGTGGCTACCCACTCCAGTATTCTTGCCTGCAGAATCCCATGGGCAGAGGAGCCTGGAGTGCTACACTCTGTGGTGGGTTGCAAAGAGTCAGACACAACTGAACAACTAACAACAAGTCATATAAAGAGTACTGGTCTGGAGATCTGAATTCTAATCTTGACCCTCTCATTAACTAGATGTGTCACTTCAAAAAAGTCACTTAGCTTCTTTGGTCATAAAGTATTCCTCTATAAAGCAGAAGATAAATTGAAAATTTACAATATCACTTCCTGTTTGAAGCATCTATGTACCCATTAGTGCTACAAGAAGATCAGATCCCCACACCCAGTAAGACATCCTCTCAGGGAATCATTGAGCAGAATCAAAGCCAGCGAAGTGAATGGACTGTTCAGTAAACAGCAGCTAGTCTGATGTGACTGGAGAACTGAGCCATAGGAAAAAGATACAGGTGATGCACATGGAGGAAATGGATCAGCCAGGGTCTGAGAATAATCACTTAAACTGGGGCAACTAAAGAGCTGCTGCTGAAAATGAGGCTGAAGGATGCCAGCTCATCTGTTAAGACCAATGAACTCTATAACATTGTGAATAGTGATGTCATCCTATATGTTAAAACGGCAGTGAATATCATTCCTTGGTGCACATACTGATACTTTTTTAAAATATAAGTGCCTGCTGCTCACCGCCCCCAACCCCAGCCAGAGACTCTGACTCAGTAGACATCAGAATTTTTTTTTTAATCTCTGTGTTGATGCAGGTGTGTGATGAAAATCATGTGTGTGATGCTTGACAATTCACACTCCTTTCATCCTCACAGCCAGAGTAGATAAGGAGCGGAGTAAACAGAATTATCACCATTTCACATGGGCAAAAATAGTCTCAAAGAAATCACCTCTATCCAAATGATGAGCAGCAGAATTGAGACTCTAAGTCGATCTGCTGAACCCAGGTTGTGGGCTCTTTTATTGTAGCTCAGTCACCTAAAATGAAAACAGGGAAAAACAAGTAAGAATTTCTTCCCCAATACAAGAAAATGTGGGAACCAAGAAGTATGACTTGAGGGTAGCAAAGGGTACATTTAAGTTCAATGAAAAGGTGATTCTTTGAATGTAGTTGACACATTCATGGACCTATTAACCTGAAGACATGCAAGGTGATCGTCATTTGGAGGAGATTTCAATACATTGATAGATGAAGGATACACTTTTTTGGGCTTCCCAGGTGGTGCTGGTGGTAAAGAACCCACCTGCAAATGCAGGAGACTTAATAGATTTGGGTTTGATCCCTGGGCTGGGAAGATACCCTGGAGGAGGACATGCTAACCCACATCAGTATTCTTGCCTGGATAATCCCATGGACAGAGGAGCCTGGCAGACTGCAGTCCATAAGGTTTGAAGAGTCAGATACAAATAAAGTGACTTAGCACAGCACACTGTTTTAACTATTTGAGAGCAATACTCTTACACATTTGTCAAAGTCCAAAGGCAAAGCTGGTTATATTATGTTACCAACAGTCTACAAATTATAGTTAGATATTCTCAGAGCTTACAGTCTTATCCACCTTGACCTTCTACTGAAAATTTGATTATCTGTGCCCTCAGAGGGAAGGAACAGCACAGATAAGTAAAATTCACACAAATCAGCTACAAAAAATGAGGATGTGGTGACGGTCCCATTACCACAAAAGGCCTGGGGCCCCTGGTGACATCAGGCAAGCTTGATATTACATGATTAATATGGGGAAGGAAACTCGCAGTTATCGGATGCCTGCAGCAGGAAAACCCTGTGGGAGACACTGCCTGTGCCATCACAACTGGTCCTCATGGGAATCCCCAAAGGGCAGTGGTATCATTAGGCCTTTCCCAGGGGTCAGGGTGGTCAGGCTCAGAGAAGTTGAAAAACATGCTTAATGTTATAGAGCTCCACACAGCAGAACTGAGCTATATCTGCCTCCAAAGCTTGTAGTCATTCCACTATATTATGTTTTCCACAGACAATCCAAGTACAAGAAAACCTGGTGTAACATGATTAGATGTCTCTGTCTTTATGGAGGGCACCTGAGTGACTGCAGAGCTGCATGGCTCACATCATTGGCAGCAGCACTCAGAGCACAGGCAGGAAGACAGGACACCTGACCCTGCAGAGTCAGGGGGCATCTGATCTTTACCCTCACGTGTTCTTCTAAACTGGAAGTGTTACCTCTGTGTGGGGAGTCCTGCATCATTTAGTCACTCTGATGTTGCATAACAGATATGGCATTTCCAAAGCATGGCACGCTAACTGTCAAAAAAAAAATTGTAAGAGCAAAAATGTTGGCAGCCAGATGGCTGTTAAATAATCAAAACTTCACTCCCTGTTACAAAAGCCAGAGCTCATAGAAACTGCTGCCTTAAATTTTGCAGAGTCCTAAGCTTTAAGCAGGCTTTCCTGGTAGCTCAGCTGGTAAAGACTCCACCTGTAATGCAGGAGACCCCAGTCTGATTCCTGGGTTGGGAAGATCCCCTGGAGAAGAGATAAGCTACCCACTCCAGTATTCTTGGACTTCCCTGGTGGCTCAGAAGGTAAATGATCCACCTGCAATGCGGGAGACCTAGGTTTAATCCCTGGGTCGGGAAGATCCTCTGGAAGTGAACATGTCAACCCACTCCAGTATTCTTGCCTGGAGAATCCCCATGGACAGAGGAGCCTGGTGGGGTTGCACAGAGTCAGACACAACTGAGCAACTAAGTTCTAAGGAGGGGCTTCCCAGGTGGCACTAGTGGTAAAGAATCTGCTTGCCAATGCAGGAGACATAAGAGACAGAAGCTCCATCTTGGGTGGAGAAGGTCCCCTAGAGGAGGGCATGGCAACCCACTCCACTTGTGTTCTTGCCCAGAGAATCCCATGGACAGAGAAGCCTGGAGAGCTGTAGTCCTTCGAGTCACAAAGAATTGGACATGACTAAAGCAAATTAGCACATATAAGCACTAAGGAAACATGTAGAATTATACATATCATCCTTAAATACAACGCAAATGAGAGATATGTACTTGATTCAGACGACTGGGTGCCAGAATTTTTCTCATTTTAACATTGAGAAGCCACTCATGAAACATATATCTTGGTTCAGTTCAGTTTAGTTCAGTTGCTCAGTCATGTCTGATTCTTTGCGACCCCATGAATTACAGCACGCCAGGCCTCCCTGTCCATCACCAACTCCCGGAGTCCAACCAAACCCATGTCCATCGAGTCGGTGATGCCTTCCAGCCATCTCATCCTCAGTCGTCCCCTTCTCCTCCTGCCCCCAATCCTTCCCATCATTAGAGTCTTTTCCAATGAGTCAACTCTTTGTATGAGGTGACCAAAGTATTGGAGTTTCAGCTCCAACATCAGTCCTTCCAATGAACACCCAGGACTGATCTCTGTTAAGATGGACTGGTTGGATCTCCTTGCAGTCCAAGGGACTCTCAAGAGTCTTCTCCAACACCACAGTTCAAAAGCATCAATTCTTCTGTGCTCAGCTTTCTTCACTGTCCAACTCTCACATCCTTACATGACTACTGGAAAAACCATAGCTTTATTGCTAAAGTAATGTCTCTGCTTTTAAATATGCTGTCTCGGTTGGTCGTAACTTTCCTTCCAAGGAGTAAGCATCTTTTAATTTCATGGCTGCATTCACCATCTGCAGTGATTTTGGAACCCCAAAATATAAAGTCTGACACTGTTTCCCCATCTATTTCCCATGAAGTGATGGGACCAGATGCCATGATCTTAGTTTTCTGAATATTGAGGTTTAAGCCAACTTTTTCACTCTCCTCTTTCACATTCAGCAAGAGGCTTTTTAATTCCTCTTTACTTAACTTTCAGTACCAATTAATCCTGATGGAGCATGCCAAATACAGTAGGCACATAAAGCATCAGCATCATCCCTAGCTTACACGGATGAAACGTATGGATGGTAACTTTGCCATAAGCCTCTTTGCTGCCAACTCTGCCACAAACACTTTTGCTGCAAACATTTTCACTGTGTAACTTCATTGGCCATAAGGCTTTGTTGCTGCAAAAAATAACTGCTTGACAGTTTGGTTCCATTTCTTGATTGATTCAGTACTTCTGTGTTTATACTGCATGAATCTGAAAGAAACCTGAGGGTCTCAAATATTTATTATTTGTAGACTTTTTAATGAGGGCCATTCTGATCAGTGTGGGGTGATACCTCATTGTAATTTTGATTTGCATTTCTCTAATAATTAGTGATATCAAGCATCTTTTCATGTGGCTGTTAGCCATCTGTATGTCTTTTTTGGAGTTGTTACCTCTGTTAATGACAAGAGAAATTTTAGTGAAAAACAAAATGTGTGATACCAAACAAAGAGACAAATCAACAAATGAAAAAAATGTATAAAATATTATGAATGAAAAACTTTGAAGACAAGTGTTTAGGTATAATCATAAAACAAAATCAGTTATTTGTGCAGTATTGTGATGGATCTATACACATTTTAAATGTATTCAAATATTTTGTATTTTGCAATGATGACTTTTTTGTTTGCTATTCATTTTTTATGCTTATGTCTTTTTTCATTCCCCCTTTTTTATTTTATTATTTTATCTTTTATGGCAATATTTCCTTATGGCCAATTAATTATGCAGTGAGTGTATTCAGGCAAAAATTCTTGTGGAAAAGATATCCATTGCAAAGAGGCCTTTGACAAAAATATCTTGAACCACAGAACTGCCTCATTCCTGCTATCCCTGCATTCCTCACCACATGTCAGCCCACTTCCCACTAGCAGGCAGACCCTCTTCTTGAAACACAGAGATCTGCCTGTGTTGAGTTCCAGCTAAAAATGTTTCCATTGTTCTTAGTATAAAGTTACTTAATTCACACTCACCAAGGTCTATTTTGTCCTTTTTTTAGTTTCCTAACCATATCTGCCTGCCTCAGGACCTTATCACATGCCAAGATCTGACCAGAATCATGACTTTGTCCCCACCCCAGCCCATCACCTTAACCAGGCTAATTTCATCCCTCATATTTCTGCCTAAATGCCATATACTAAGAATATCCAAGTTAGGTGTCTCCTCATATTTTCGCATAGCACCCCACTGTTCTCCTTTCAAAACAATCACAATTTGAATGTAACATTTAAGTATATAAGTCCTTGTTAAAGTCTGTGTTTCTTACTGGAAGGTAAACTTCATGGGAGCACAGAAAAATAACTCACTCATTTCTCTATTTCTAAGTGCCTTCTCATCCTCTGCCACCCCTTTTGCCTTCAATCTTTCCCAACATGGGGGTCTTTTCCAGTGAGTTGGCTTTTAGGAGACGTGGTTAGACAGCATCACTGACTCAATGGGCATGAATTTGACCAAAGGTAGATAGTGAAGGACAGGGGAGCCTGCTGTTCAGCAGTCCGTGGGGTCACAAAGAGTCATATATGACTTAGCAACTGAACAAAAAGTGACTTCTATATTGATTCATTAAGTTGTTCATTCAGTATTTGTTGAATAAATGAATGACTGAACATGGTTATCCTTTCCCTGAAAGATATTGTTTCCTCATAATCTAGGGATAATCCCAAACACATTTCCTTCCAAACTGAAGGCCTGTCCCTGCATGTCAAATTACCTCTCCTGGGTCAGAGGATGACACATTGCACTCGGGTGGATGCCCCCTACTACCGCCAGTTTGGTGTCATGGCATCTCACCTGCAAGACGGTTCTCACGGCACTATCCACAGTCTGGGTTATAAGCACCAAACTCATGTCCTCAGCACATGACACCAGATTATAAGAGGCAAATTCCCTGCCTTACACAAAATTAGCCTTTTAACAAATATTTGATGCATTGGAATCTGAAATCCTATGAAAAAGCCCCACATTTTATATCTAAAAGCTTTGTTCATGATTTCAAATATTGAAATCTATTGTTCACATAGGAGTATGTGTATTTAAAAATTATTTTTCATTCATTAAGAAAATACCATGAAAAATTTAAAAAAATAAAACGCCAAGTATAACAATGAAAAAAGAAAATACCATGATCTACTTATACTCTTCAAAATTAAAAAAAAAAAAGATAAAACAATAGCACACTGAGAGATTTAACCTCTTTTTATGGGACAAAAATTCTATTTCTATCCCAGGAATCTGGAGACCTAGAGAAAGCTGTAAGGTATGCACAGTGTTACAAATAAGCTCCTGGCCGAAAGACCTCTGCACAGTCCATGTATCTAGTGGTAACCATGGCAGAGTCTACATATAGATCATTGCAGTACAACAATGGAGAGACAGCACTGAAATAAGAAAACAGCAATTAAGAGCAAAGTTACTAGTTTCTTAGTATACATCATGGAAGTATTTCCCAGTACTGTAGTTAACTGCCAGGTGTTCAAGAAATGACGTAAAATAACAGGACAAAAATGAAAGTACAAGAAGGACAAGTCCATGAAGGAGTTAAGGCAGTACCTTAGCTGGGCAGATGAGAGATACTAATGTCCCAATCTTCATCCTTTTCTAGCATGTAATGGTCTAAAGTGCAGAATCAATGCAAAGGATCATTTAAAATATTGAAAGAAAGACAAAGCCCACACGTGCTTATGCACACTTACATACATGGAGTATAAATAAGCCAAAAAGTTATCAATGCTCAGATCCTGCATATAACCCTCCAGTCCCCACACTACTAGGGAACTCAGACTCCCTAATCCTCCCCACTTGGCAACCATTCCAGTATACCCACCACTTCACTCTGGGACTATGGCCACAGGCCCCTTCTGTTAGCATTCACAGATGCATCATCCTTGTTTAGCACCTGCTGACCTGGCATCTGATGGGATCAGCTGAGACACCCACCAAAATGACAACAATGGCAGTACCTTAATTTTAGAGACCATAAAAGTGCTGATTAAAATAGTTATCTTTAAATAAACAATAAGGATTTACTGTATAACACAGAGAACTATATTCACTATCTTAAACTACGATGGAAAAAATTTAAAAAAAGAATATTGTAAATATTCTTTTTACAATATCTTTTTACAATTGTGATTTTTTTACAATATCACAATATTGTAAATCAACTATACTCCAAAAATAAATAAATTGGCAAAAATGAATCCTGGTACAAAGAGGGAGCATATTCTTCAGCAATATTTACAGATGATTTACAGATTTATTTACATAATATCTAACTAGGAAATATTTTATGGGTTACATTGGCCAAATTATGATTGCTTCCATAATTAGTCAAGAAGCAAGGTTTAATCCATTTAACAATTAAAACAAAACAGACAAGCAAAAAAAACAGTTCTCTCTCTCCCTTTCTCTGTTGGACACATACATTTGAACCCAAGAGTTTGTGTGCTTTTCATGGAGTCATGTAACCAGCTATAGTTTAGGGATCTATCAAAGCAAGTTCTCATTAAATGCCTTATCTCTGGGTTTGTCTTTCATACAATATATGAGTCACTCTTAGAATCCAACAATTTAAGCTAAACTTTGTCTGCACTGAGGTTTTCTTCCACAGGATTATGCTTCACCTCTGCCATGTCAGGGTAGCTCTCTTCCCTAGACTTGGACATCCCTGGGTTAACTTCAATTGTCTCCTCAGAGCTTTTCCATAGATCAATTCAGCTCAGCCAGTCAACATCCCATTGGCTGTTAGTAAGAAATCAGATAATGGGAGGAACTTAGATCTTACTCCTTAGTAGCTCAGTTTTATCACTTCTTAGTACAAGCAGTTGGTTGCTGCTTATGTTACTGATGGGATTATCTATCATTCTACCATTGTAGTCTAACAGCTGAGTTTTAAAGTTTCTTTGATCTTAAAGATACCCTTTTAGAAATGAAGTTTGTCTTAGGAGGGACCACACCTTCCAGCTCCATTAGATTATATAATTCATTATTTAAGACTCAGAAAAGTCTAATACTGAAATAAGTGAGTCAAGAAACAATTGTATTTACTTCCCATTTTTTTCCCCAGTTGTGGTCAAAATTATGCCACCATATTCATGAGACCTTGGGTGGATTACCTAACTGCACGGAGGTCAACTTGGCCCTGTTTCAAAAACAGCAATTTCAAACTTTTTATGCCACACTATCATAAAAAATGCTCATTTTTCACCTATAAATTTCAGAAAATATACAACATGATATTTACCTTAATCTTTGAAAGTCATATAGCATAAGGAACATGGTGATCATCTAAGCACATACAAAATAAAGTGAAGGGCAGCGATTACATTTACAGCAGAAAGGATGAGTGTGACTTGGAGAAGAATATCTTTCCTACAGCATTTTAATTAAATAATCTCAATTTTACAAATAATAAGTGAATATACTCATATAAGCATAAGACATGTGAGCTAATACAGCATAGTTCATTTTCTTAGAGGTAGTCTTGAGGTCAAATTTCAGCACAAATCTGCTGGCCATGTGACCATCAGCACATTAGTTTATTCTGTAGCTCAATTTCTTCACCTGTCAAATGGGGACTAAATTGGCTTTTGGTAAGCCATGGTTCTGACTCTTTGCAACCCATGTTGCAAAGAGCTTGCCAGGCTTCCCTGTCCTTCAGACATGACTGAGCAACTGAACAACAGCAAAAGTCATAGATGCTCTACAAATAATAGTAAGTGCACTGATTTTCTGAGAGTGGCTAGAAGGTAACTCCAGGAAAGAAGGGAAGTGAACAGCTTCAAAAGCAGTCAATGATGGATTCATTCCTTCATCCATTCCTTATTTAATCACTCATCCAGCATTTATTAAGAATAAAACTTACTATGTGATAGGAGCCATGCAAGCGTTTGAGTGTTCATCTCTAACTAAGGGAGCAAGATGGGAAAACAAGTGTTAGCAGTGAGTTAAGTGCCAGAAAAGAGGGAGTGGATGAGGCTACTTTGCACGAGGGTTGGACTGTGAATGTCAGAGAAGAGTGGGCAAAGCAGTCACAGAGATGTATTACATTCCAAGGATAGGCATGGCCAGTGGCTATGTGGAAAGAGCATGGAGACGGGCATGGTGTTCCTCGTGTTCTAAGGTCTGGACTGAGTGCATTATCTGAAGGATGATAGGTGCTCGGTAGTGTGTGTGATTGAGAAAGGGAAGGAAAGAAAAGTGTTCCAGATGTGAGGGGGAGGTCAAGGATTCAAGAAAAACTAACACAGCTGAGATAAATATGATGAGGAACAGATGTGTGAGATGAGAAGACTGGGATGAACCAGTGCTTACTGATGGATGGCAGTAGAGTGGCAGGGGCAGTAGTTGTGAAGTACAGATGCCCTCTCCGTGGTCCTCATTCAGCCATGAGCCACCTGCATGGCTCTGAGCAAGTCATCTCAGTGTGTCTCGGTTCCGATTTCCTCAGCTCTGAAATCAGGGAACTGAATCCGCTCTGAGAACGATCTCAACTCTCTCCCCTTCCACTTAGAATTCAGGAAGCTCTCACCTACCACTTCTAGTTTTCTGTTCTAGTACATGGCAAAATACAGGAGCCTAAGGGAGGCAGAATCACATGATAGGAAGGAAGAATTCAACTTTCCTAGGCTCATAAAGGAAATTTCTAGAGCTTTAGGATCAAAGTGATAAGTAGTTTGAGCTGCCATTTTATTAAGCTTAATGAACTGGCCACCTCAAAAAAAATCTGCAAGGTTAATATTTTTATTGCCTGAAACAAGAATTGAAAAAATATTGTGGGAACATGAGGGGTGAAAGGAGACACTTTGGGCAAAAAAAGGGTCTTTCATCAATGAAACACACCCTTTCCCCACCATGAGGGTTAACTCTCTAACTTCTTCATAAATTTGACCTTACCATAAGAAGAGAATTATTTACAAGTAGATTTCTAAACCCATTATCCTTTAGCTTATGCTGAAAATTATCAACTGTTAGCCTAATCAGGCTTGTAATTTAATTAATCATAAATCCCTGATAGCTCAGTTGGCAAAGAATCTGCCTGCAATGCAGGAGACACCAGTTCGATTCCTGGGTTGGGAAGATCCCCTGGAGAAGGAAAAGGCTACCCACTCCAGTATTCTGGCCTGGAGAATTCCAAGGGTTATATAATCCATGGGGTCACAAAGAGTTGGACACGACTGAGCCACTTTCACTTTCAAAAACAATTTAATGTTATTGTCACAATTCCTTAAGTCTAATTCCCCTGACTTATTCGTCTTTAATAGCAGTACTGGCATGGTATATAGAAGATTCTCAGGAGCTGTTCATTAAATGCATGATCTGGCAGAGGAAAAGCCAAGTCCTGCCTGGGTGTCCTGGAGTCCTTTTGTCTCCTCCCTTGAGCTAGGAGTGCCATGAAGATCCAGTGACCTCAACATAAGCAATTCTGCATAAGGACATGCAAGCTGTATTGTGTTGTAGATATGAAACCTGAAGCATCCCAAGTCACTAGGGAAAAATTAGAGACGTCAAGCAAGGTGTGAGGTCTCAGGCTGCTGAGTTGAGCCTACTGTTATCATTTTGATGAAGGCAGTGAGGTTCCCCTGTTGAGGGGAAACCAAGCCTTCCCAAATATCTAATATCTAAACCATGTGCCTTTTAGGTGAACAGCCATGGACACAGTCTCCTTCGGGGAGAAAAAGAAAAAAAAAATCCTATTAAAGCTGGAGCTTCAGCAGATTTCCAGATAAACTCAACAATGAACAGATTATTCCTGGGCCAGCTCTCTAGGCAGAGACTTTGACTTCCCTCCTAAGATAACCTCTCTCCAGATGAAACGAACATTTTTTTAAATTAATTTATATTTTTATTGAAGGATAATTGCTTTACAGAATTTTGCTATTTTCTGTCAAACCTCAACATGAATCAGCCATAGGTATACATATATCCCCTATCTCCTGAACCCCCCTCCCATCTTCCCCCATCCCACCCCTCCAGATTGACACAGAGCTCCTGTTTGAGTTTCCTGAGACATACAGCAAATTCCCATTGGCATCTCTTTTACACATGGTAATGTAAGTTTCCATGTTACTTTTTCCTTACAGCTCACCCTCTCCTTCCCTCTCCCAAGTCCATAAGTCTATTCTCTATATCTGTTTCTCCACTGCTGCCCTGTAAATAAATTCTTCAGTGCCGTTTTTCTAGATTCCGTACATATGCATTAGAATACAATATTTATCTTTCTCTTTCTGACTCAACTCTGTATAATAGGTTCGAGGTTCATCCAGCTCATCAGAACTGACTCAAAGGCATTCCCTTTTATGGCTGAGTAATATCCCATTGTGTATATGTACCACAACTTCTTTATCCGTTCATCTGATGAGGGACATCTAGGTGGCTTCCATGCTCTAGCCACTGTAAATAGTGCTACAATGAATAATGGGATACATGTGTCTTTTTCAATTTTGGTTTCCTCAGGGTATATGTCTAGGAGTGGGATTGCTGGGTCATATATTGGTTTCATTCCTAGTTAAGGAATCTCCATACCGTCTTCCATAGTGGCTGTATCAATTCACATTCCCACCAACAGTGCAAGAGCATTCCCTTTTCTCCACACCCTCACCAGCATTTACTTTTTTTGATGATGGACATTCTGACTGGTATGAGGTGATACTCATTGTGGTTTTGATTTGCATTTCTCTAATAATGAACAATGTTGAGCATCTTTTCATGTGTTTGTTAGCAATCTGTATGTTTTCTTTGGAGAAATGTCTATTTAGGTTTTTTTCCCACTTTTTGATTGGATCGTTTGTTTTTCTGGCACTGAGTTGTATGAGCTACTTGTATTTTTTTTTAAATTAATCCTTCGTCAGTTGTTTCATTTGCTGTTATTTTCTCCCATTCTGAGCATTGTCTTTTCACCTTGCTTATAGTTTCTTTTGCTGTGCAAAAGCTTTGAAGTTTAATCAGGTCCCACTTGTTTACTTTTGTTTTTATTTCCATTACTCTAGGAGGTGGGTCATAGAGGATCTTACTTTGATTTATGTCATCGAGTGTACTGCCTATGTTTTCCTCCAAAAGTTTTATAGCTTCTGGTCTTACACTTAAGCCTTTAATCCATTTTGAGTTTATCTTTGTGTATGGTGTTAGGAAGTGTTCTAGTTTCATTCTTTTACATGTAGCTGTCCAGTTTTCCCAGTATGTCCAGTTCCCTGTTGATTCGGGTAGACATTTTGAAGAGACTTAGACAATATGCATTGTTACAGGGACAAAAAGTTGCCCATCTCGGCAGACAAAGCAATTAGAAATAATAATTTCAGGAGGCAGAATGTGTGCTTTCTCCCCTTGCTTTCAACTCCAAGAATACAAACAAATAAATTGGTTATTCTGATCTTTGTTTTGGATTGGTATATTTGTTTATTTCTCAATTTGTGAAAATGTCCTTAATTTGTTGATGTAGCAAACAAACTTCAACTCTGATTGCTATGCAAAAGAACAGAAGATAATCTGCTTTGCAATGAACTTTAAAGTTCAACTGCACACAGGCAACATGCTATATATGAAAAAATTACTAACTGAACTACAGGTATTAAATACTGAAAAAGAGTTAACAGTTTATTATAATTTATTTTATTTAACAATCTAGGAAGTTCACAGCCATCAGCAGTTCCAGTGCAATTTCAGGTGCAATTGGGAATTCAGGAATCTCCGTGGAGCTGTTAGTGTAGTGAACCTTGTAGGTAAAATACATGCATACTTTCGATAGCACATGTGAAGGGATCTCTCTAAAATTGACTTCATTAGTTTCATTCTCAGCAAACTGACCTGGGCCACTCAACATGGCTTTTATTGTTCCTGATGTTAGCGCATGTTCTCTCTTTACAATGAATTCATGACCATCTGAAGATATCAATTTGACATACATGGCATCAGGGCCCTCACAGCCACGGTAGGTTTTCTCTTCTCCATCCATTATGTTCTTATGAAATTCTACTTTGCGTCCACAGGAACTTTAGTAGTTTCTCGTCAGCTCCGCAGCAACCGCAGCCACCGAACCGGGTCCCCGCGCACCGCCACAGCCCCTACACCCTGATCTTTGTTTTATGGATCTTTTCAGAAACCATTTTCATTACTATTTTCCTATAAGAAATGCAGAAGACTGACAGCAAATTCTTTCAACTTATTGTGCGGATCACAGTGCCAGTAACATAATAGGCTTCCAATAAAAATTGCCAATAAAAAACACATTGAAGGAAATTCATTAGTTTTCACAATTTTGTGTGGCAGTGTCCATATATGGCAGTGGTTAAATTATCTCACCCTTCCAGCTCATCCTTTACTTTTTCAAGTAATTTTCCAGCAGAATTCTTTCTATCACCTGAGCTACTTTCTGATGAATGAGGAAATTAAGGCTGGAAAAGAAGGTTCAAGCCCCTGGGTCAATCCAAAGGCAGAGCAGGGAATTCTATTAAGAATTTAAACCACAAATTCACTTTTCCTTGGCAGTAGGCATGCTTCCAGAAACACTGGGTCATTATCATTCCACCTGTGTTCTCTATATTCCTGCATATTCATCCATATAATTGTATCGCTCAGGAGAGAGAACCCTAACAAACAAGGACCGTGACTGTGACTCAGAGAACCTATGAGTTCTTCTGGGTGTAAGGACCTCAAAGAAGAAAATATTCAAAGTCAACACAACAATTAACATTCTAACTATTCTAATATCTTCTTAACGTCTCCTAGGGCTGAGTTGGAGAATACCAATATTGGAGTTTGAAAAGAGACTGGAAACATGTAAATTATCATATGTGAAATTAATCACCAGCCCAGGTTTGGTGCATGATACAGGGTGCTCAGGACTGGTGCACCAGGATGACCCAGAGGAATGGAATCGGGAGGGAGGTGGGAGGGGGCTTCTGGAAGGGGAACACATTTATACCCATGGTGGATTCATGTCAATGTATGGCAAAACCAACATGATAATGTAAAGGAAAAACTAAATAAATTATTTAAAAAAAAAGAAAGAAAAGCGACTGGATGGCTAATTTTAAGAAAAACTTGAGCCCCTTCACTTTATAAGCATTCTTCAAAGCATAGGAGAAGTGAAAACAAAATATTTTAAGTTGGTATTTTCCAGTCCACTAAATTTTCTAACACAAAACTCAGTGCCCTTTTTAAGTCTCCCAGTAGCCTTGTTAATTCTTAGTGACAAGGATACTGTCCTTAACTTTTCATTTCGGGTATGTCTTGATGGCTAATATATGAATAATTTGTTTTTGTTCAGTCACTCAGTCGTGTCTGACTCTTTGCAACTCCATGAGCTGCAGCACACCAGGCTTCCTTGTCCTTTACTATCTCCTGGAGTTTGCTCAAACTCATGTCCGTTGAGTTGATATTAATGGTTAGTTCCTCTTAAATTTTTCTGAGTACTGTCATTTCTCTAAAAACTAACTATGTTACTTTTAAACAGATTTTTTCCTTAATTTGTGCATTTTTATTCAGTAAACATTTATTTGGCACGTACAGCATGCAAGTCTCTGAACCAGACTATAGAGGATGTAAGGATGAGACAGTTTGCTGGGAAACTATTATCCCAGGATAATAATTTGAAGTATCATCTATTATCTACCGCCCTGGGAAAAACAGAAACCATTGTGTTTCAAATAAAATGAACTTAATATATGGGAATAGGTTACTCAGGTGATGGAAGAACTGGAAGCCCATCAGAGGGTGGTGAAGCAGTACTGAAATAGAAAATAGCTGGTAGCACCACCATCCCTAGACAGGAAGAACAAAAAGGTTGTGTTTGCAGAACTCAGAGCTAAGGACCACCTATCAAAGCTGGAACTATAAGTGACAGTTGGAGCCTCAAAGAAGATACATTTCTCCTGGAGACATCTCCCAGGGCAGGCAAGTGGGGAGAAGACCCCAGTTTCTGATGCCAGTACTACGAAGTATGAAACCCACCCAGTATGAAACCAGTTGACCCAGGAGTTTGGGCTGTACAGCCCACAGGTCCAGCCTCTGTGAGAAATGGCAAAGTAAGAAAAGGTAAAGACTGAATCTGAGAGCAAGCAGACCATACACAGTGAACTTTGATACCTGTATGGTAGCAAATTCAAATTAGCAATATCAGGAATATATACAAAGAATAAGAGAAATGTTCAATAATTTTGCCTTAACATGGTCACAAAAAATAATGAAAATTTAGAGAAAAGATGTATCAATTTGGGGGCTTCCCCGGAGGCTCAGTGGTTAAGAATCCACCTGCCAATTCTGGAGACACTGGTTTAATCCCTGGTCCAGAAAGATCCCACACATTCTTCAGAGCACCTCAGCCCATGCGCTACAACTACTAAGTCTGCATTCTGGAGCCTGCACACCGCAACTGCTGAAGCCCACACACCCTAGATCCGATGTTCTACAAGAGAAGCCACCACAATGAGAAGTCACCCACTGAAATGAAGATCAGCCCCTGCTCCCGCAACTAGAGAAAAGCCCATGCAACAATGAAGACCCAGCACAGCCAAAAATAAATGAATAGATACATCAATATAATTTAGAATTGCTGATACTTTACGACAGAGGCAGCACTTTGGGAAATCTAGGAGAAATGGATAGAATTTTGAAAACTGGAAGAGGTATAGAAAGAATTCTACTTTGCAAAAGCCTCTAAGATATGTAAATATACTGGAATCATGTACTGGGATCATATTAAAGACGGACAAAAATACAGTATACTAACGCATATATATGGAATTTAGAAAGATGGTAACGAGAACCTTGCATGCGAGACAGCAAAAGAAACGTAGATGTATAGAACAGTCTCGTGGACTCTGTGGAAGAGGGCAAGAGTGGGATAATATTGGAGAATGGCATTGAAACATGTTAATTATCATATGTGAAATCAATCGCCAGCCCAGGGTTGATGCTCCAGGCTGGTGCACCGAGATGACCCAGGGGGAGGGAATCGGAAGGGAGGAGGGAGGGGGGTTCTGGAGGGGGAACATATGTATACCCATGGCAGATTCATGTCAATGTATGGCAAAACCAACACAATAAAGTAAAGAAAATTTTAAAAAATAAATAAATAAAGATGGGCAAAAGCTAAGGAATGTGAATTTTTCCTGGTAGATGAGGAGTCACTAAGATTTAGGGGAAAGGAAGTGATAAAAGCAGAGCTGTGCTTTAGGGATTATTTTTGCAGCAGCATGTGAAATCCATTGGGCATGGAGATGTCAGGGAAGAGGGAATAAAGTCTGAAAGAAAGGCATGGACATGGGACTTCATGGAACCCTTTCTAATTGGTGGATTGTCATCTGGTTGAAGGTATGGGGCAAACAATGGGAAATGAGAGCCCCCTGAGAGCTCAGAAAGGGTATCCAGATTGTGTGTGTATGTGGGGGCACCCTATGCAAATGATATAAGATTAAAATTTGAAAGAAAGTAAAAGAGTTAGTCTCTGTCCTTGGGATTCTCCAGGCAATACTGGAGTGGCTGCCATGCCCTCCTCCAGGGAATCTTTCCGACCCAGGGGTCAAACCCAAGTCTCCCTCATCACAGGTGGACTCTACCGTCTGAGCCATCAGGGAAGGCCTAAAACCTTCCCTGAAGATGGATAAAATTACATGGACAGAAAAACAGAAGAGAAACATGCTTCAGAAAAGCCTTGGGCATAGAGGAAGAGGAGCTTAAGGAAAGAAAAGGAGTGGCAGGAGAAGAAAAAAGAGATCAGGAGAGGACTGCATTTCAGTGGAAAGAATTTCAGAAAAAAGTGAATGAGTGTGTACATAAAATGAAGCAGAGAGGCCAAGGAGAATGAATACTGGAAAGGGTGGTAGGATTTTTCATTTTCTAAAGAATTTTAGAAAGTATCCAGAACTGAATTTGAAATCCAAAGACTTGGGTTCAAGGCACACATAAAATAATTTCTTTCTACATCATACATTCTGCTTATGTATTATTCCTGCTCTCTCATCATTTTAGTACAATGGAATTTGTTGCATCCTCTTTGGTTCTCCTCTTCAGGATGATCTTTCAGTTCCTACACCCTCTACCAAATGCTTTGTACCCTTGACATCTCCCAGGACAATGCACTGCACACGTCACAATGCCCATCAGAAGTCCAGTCATCTACAGCCAGTGGCAGGAGTTGGGGGGAGGGAGCAAACCATATCTATAACTTGACTTCCTAAAGATGTGAAGGGACTTCGGGCATCATTGCAAGGACTGACCTGGAAAATTCAGCTAGCATCTTACTTTTTCAGTGAAGTCTCAACAAAACACAGAAAGCATTATTTTGTAATAGGCTTCATTAACATAGTTTCAATTTATCTTTTGTAGACATTCTGCAGAAAGCACTGAAAAAGAGAAAATACAGGTTCGAATCACACATGTTTATGAACTACCATGTTGGCCTTTCAAGAAATTTATGCATTCTAGAGAAGCTATTATCCATAGAACTAAGTTTAAACCACTTAGACTGTAATTCAAAACCCTACACAATCTGATAACAGCCTACTTTCTCCAGCATTCTCTCTCTAACCATGCAGTCAATAACTCAGCAAACATTTATCAAACACTTAACTCTCTGCCAGGCATCATGCCAATCATTACCCTGAGCACACACCACGGCCACCACCCTCACCAGGCCTTTTCCAGTTACACACTACAGACACCGCAGCTCTGCTGGCCAGGCTCCTCCAGCAGGAATGCCTCGCTCCTCTCTGTGCAGACTGAAATCCCTCTAGAAGCTGCGCATTTGCGATCGGACTGCTTTCCACTTCTATCTAGCTCCACCACTAACTACCTGTGTGAACTGGGACAAATTCTTTAAACTCTTTATGCCTCAGGTTTCTCTTTTTTCATACTTATAGTGTTATATTGTGATGATCAAACACATGTAAAAAGTACCTATGCAGGTATTTAAAGGTGCTTAGAACCTATCAGGAATTTGGTAGGTATTCAATCACTGCTCAAAGGAAGTAGCAGCAGTAGTAGCAGTTTAACGCTCAGTCCTAGATGCACCTCCTTTATAATGCTTCCCATGATCATTCCAGCTCATGTCCAAGACTCCAGTGCAGTCTTGCATATGTCTTATATCTTTAAATAGATTAAATGCCCCTTAGAGGCAGACCGTTACACTTTGATATTCTCCAAATACATGCAGGCACATGTACCACAGTGCCTAACAGTAACTGAGATATATAGAATATATATATATGTGCATAATATCTATAGATGTATAGATACGTATATATCTATATAATGTGGATATATATTATGTACATATTGGTTATTATACCTATACGTACCCACGCTACCTATATTACTTATTCAATATATACATATTATATATGTTACCTATACCGCTACAATATCTATAAATAAGTATATATAACCTATAGATATAAAATGTATATATATAAAATACATTATAATATGTATAATATATAATAAGTGCATGTGTCCTAAGTCGCTTCAATCATGTCCAACTCTTTGAAACCCTATGGATTGTAGCCTGCCAGGATCCTCTGTCCATGGGATTCTTCAGGCAAGGATACTGGAGTGGTTTTCCTTGCCCTCCTTCAGGGTATCTTCCTGACCCAGGGATTGAACCTGTATTTTTTATGTCTCCTGCATTGACAAGCAGGTTCTTTACCACTAGCTCCACTTGAGAAGCCAAGTGTATAATACAGACACATATAATATGTATACACGTATGTATATACACATACATACACATATTGTGTGTGGACTACTTTAGTGGACCCTAAGGAAAATTTTATGAAGATGGTGAACTGTTATCCTTTCATCACCAGGGAACATCAGTTTGTAGCTACCCAAATGCGAAGAGGGTGACTATAGAATTTCCTTCTCAATGAATCTTTAATAACCTCGCTGCTTCTTATAAGTCTGGGTTGGCTTAGACTCATTCCTGCTAGAGGTTGAGCAATGGATTAAATATTTATAGTTTCACCAGTTCACCCCATCATGACACCTCCAGATCATCATGCTGCTGAAACTTAATTTGCTAAGCACAGTTAACAAACTGTGACCCTATATCCCTGAACTTCACCCACAGGCATGTTGTTGGGACCTGACAAGGCTGGTCTGTTTCTGGTAAAACAAAGAGCAATCAGCTTATGCTTTGACCACGCAAAGAACTGATCACAGCTGCTTCAGAGGTAATCAGCAAAAAATGTCAGGAGGAAATGGCCCAAGGGAGTAGAAATGCTTTTGCTTTCTAAGATGGTAGTTTCGCAAGCCAATGGACAAATGACAAGCTGGAAATAGCACACACTGAGCATTCGTGATAGTACTGGGAAACAGTTTTAGTCTGTAAGCTGGACCACACATATACCACCTCTTGCTTGAGAGGAACTAGTGCCTGAAACAGATAAGTTTCCCAACATGACTAACTTATTGAGTGACTATCTTTCTACCTGCTTTGCCCCACATGCTGATGGGAAATGAGGCATCAAGGAATGCACAGGCTTGAGGAAGCCCAGATAATATAAAGGACATGCTCCCTGGGGTGAGTCTTGTGAGACAGAAATGGACATGCTGCCTTCAGTACTGGGCTTACCATTGCTTCTACATCTTCAGAATTAAAGGGGGTAGACCTAACATCTTCATTCACCTGTGAGATATGTGCCAACACCAATGCTAGACTGACAGTAAACATTAAAGTGCATAATTTCATGAATTCCATATTTCATTTAAAAACTGAACCATTACAAGGCTAATCCTGCACCATCATCACATTCACCCAGGCTCAGGTGTATTTGTCTTGGTTCCCAACTTTTGTCCTAAAGAATCGTTGTTCCATGAACTATTAATTGGAAATTCCTGAAAGCAAGGATTCAGAAGTCAAGTGAGTTTGGGAAAGTTGTCTGAGTATGCATGCCTCCTTGAAGGGGAGAGAAAGGAGGGAATGCCAGCCATGGTCCGGTGATTACATGGACTTTAGGCTCAAACCCTGGAGCAGCAGCACACACAGGCAAAGGTTGTCAGTAAAATGCATCAGGGACTCTCAGGGAAGGACTCTTCCCGCTGGTGACTTCGGGTAGCCTAGAGGAACAACTCATAACCCTCCATATAAAAATGCATTTCCTATGACCACATGAAACAAGTCTGAATATTCCCAATAAATTCTTCAAACTGTAGTTTTCCAGAAATATGTATGTCTCTAAAAGATATTTTTTTTTAGAAAAGTCGAAAGTTGCCTGCAAAAGTCTTGAAAAAGAGCAACAGCAGATACAATATGATTGTATTGTATGATGATACAAGACCATCATCTACCTTCCTGTTGTTCTAAGATGTAGTTCTACGAGCAACAAATGAGTTATTAAATGAGAATATCTGTTAGGGAGCCATGGATTGAAACCCCTGGCCTTGGCCAGATATGATGATAACTGCTTGGCTGAGTTGACTCATGACAGGAGGTCGATAAAGGACATGGTGCTGCAAGTGAAAAACTATCCGGGAGAATTGGGGAGGGATCAAAAGGAGGGAGGACACATTAGCCCATAGCATGTCTTGTAAAACTAACCCTGAAGAATTCGAGAGGGGTCAAAGGAGGCATATGTACTGCCTACCTCCCAGAAACCCTCATGCTGAACTCCCTCTTGGCTGAGAGATGAACACACCACCAGGAAGGACCCTGAGTCCCCCATCATGGGCCAAGAAAGATGACTGGCCAGAGACAGCCCGGAAACTTATCGTATTGACATAAAAGCTGAGGCTGCAAGCCACTAGTCAGAGCAGTTCTCCTGGGTCCCCTTACCCTGCTGCTCTCTGCCCAGGCCATAGAGTCTTTTGATTTGTCAGTACTTGTGTCTTCTGACAATTCATTTCCAAGTGTTAGACTAGAGTCCACTCTTGGGCCTTGGAAGGGGGTCCCCTTCCTGCAACGTATTTTTATTGGTTTCAGACACAACAGTATTACAGTTTTCCTGCAGTTGAGTAATAACATGAGGTATAAAGAATTCATTATCCAGTGAAAGTGCTGACTCTTCTGTATGGCACTGGAACTTACTCCTTTCCTGTTACCTCTTTAATTATAATTTTAATAAGATCCAGTCGTTAGCCAAGATCCTCTGTTCAGGCAGGCCCAGAAATGCACTGGGGGAGGGAGTGGTTAGGGGGAAGACAACTTTCCCCACAAATGAATGATGCTCCATGGTTCTGCCCCCTCATCACACCCCAACATGCTCTACTGTCACAAGCAAGTTAACGCAACAGTTAAGCCACTTTATGGGCATCCATGAGACTGAGGAAATGGCAGGGTCCCTTTCAGGCCACAGGGAAGGGAAAGCAGATTGCTGCCACAGCCTGTGGGCTTGTCCTAACTCACCAGGTTAGTTTCACCAGAAAATTGGTCTGGAAGTTGTAAGAGTCAGTCACAGTCCTGGCTCTGCCACTAATCAGCTGAGACAAAGGGCAATTTCCTTTACATCTTGGTGCTTCCAATTCTAATCTGAAAAATGAGGAGGTTTGGACCAGATGATCTCAGGGACTCCTTTGGCTCCACTTCAAGCCACTAGATGATGGCTCTGTGCAGAAAGGAACCACATCTTCCTTGTTCATCACTTTAACTCCAGCACTGAGTACTTTTCTGAAATACAACAGGTGCCAAATGGGTATTTTTTTTTTTGAATGACTGAACACAAAATGCTAAATTTCATGCAAAATATGCTTCTGGTTCATATAATTCAGGGCAAATACCCCTCTTTTCTCTTGATTAAAATCCCTTTCGGTTTTATCTCGATTTTCTAGATGAGACCCTAAATTACCCTTTTACCAGACTTACTGAGCTGGTACACTGGATATCATTGCCACTTCCCAGAGGTAACATAAATCTTTGAACAAAAACTTGTGGAAAAGAAACCTGTGAACAATCCAATGTGTCAGACTTATCCACTGATGACAATGTAAGTGGGTGGGAAAGACTGTTGAGATAGGCAATGATGGCTTGTGATTAGGTTTGAAAACTAAAGAACCATTTTGTTTCTTTAAAAAAAAATTGTTACACAGAGGTTCTTACCAAGATAGAAACAGACAGGGCCAGCCCAAGGAAATTGTGAAGGTCAGGCATTTTTTCTGTATTTCCAAAGTCCCTTTTCTAACCCCTTCCCCGAATTCAACAAAAGACTCATCATTTATCATAACTGCAAGTTTAAGCCTTTTGTCTCTTATTGTTCAATCAAAGACATCTGTTAAAGGAATTTCAGACAATAGAAAACAGATGAGAGGATATTTGGCAGGAAGGTTCAGTGAAAGGCAGGGCGGTCTTCATACCTCTCACACTACTACCCCTAAAACTGATCTTAAAACCTAAACTTTCTGTATAAACTTCTCAGTGGCCTGTTGGTCTGGGGGTTGAGGTGGAGTGAAAGATGGTAGAACACTTACCAAAAGGAGCAGGGAAGTGTCTGGCCTGTTCCCATCTTGCTACAACACTTGCCCAGGGTCAGGGTCCAGGAATCTCTCTGAGTCCTCTCCCCTTCCTGAGGCCAGGACAATATAGGATGATATCACTTCCCTCAGAAAGAGTCATGGGTTAATTTTCTCCCAAACTTGCCCCCCAGGAAACTTCAGGTTCTAGGGTTCCTGATCACCCGGTCTTTGGGACTAATGCATTCAGTCGTGTCCAGCTTGTTGTAACCCCATGAACTATATAGTCTGCCAGGTTCCTCTGTCTATGGGATTTTCCAGGCAAGAATACTGGACTGGGTTTCCATGCCCTCCTCTAGGGGATCTTCCCATCCCAGGGATTGAAACCTTGTCTCTTAAGTCTTCTGCTTTGGAAGACAGGTTCTTTACCAGCTGGGCCACAAGGGAACCTTCTGAGATTAACTCTAATCAGTAACTGTTTTTCTGAACAAGATCCATGGACTGACCCATAGTCTAGGGCGGGGGGAAATAACAAGTATTTGAAATTAACATTGGAGATCCAACAGGGCCAAAGCACAGGTACCTTGAAGCATTAGTTTGGGGTATAGAAAAGCCCAATACTGCCCATGACATGAAAAACTTACCAGAGAGCAACATCTAAGATGTGAGTGTGAATATATGCATGGTGATGATGGTAACAATGAAAAAGACCATAGCGTCAGGGAAAACAATTCATGATGAGACCAGTTTTTAGTACTGGTGAACTAAGCAATGAGAGAAGAAAACATAATTTTCCTGTAAAAGCAATAATAAATGCAGTCATTGAGATACTAAATGTAAACATACACCCATGAATGTATGGCCAATTATGGAGCAAATACAGTAAAAATTATGTATATCTTAATGTGGTCAAATTTATTGTAGCCTTAATTAGATAGCAGTGCTAAGCTGAACTGTTTATTCTTAGCTTGTGACTCATGGCTGTCAGATTGACTCTTAAGTATTAAGAAAAAGTAGCTAAAAACCTTGATATTATTTGATTTGTCTAATATACCCATATCCCCATGCATGTGTGCTAAGTCACTTCAGTCTTGTCCAACTCTTTGCAGCCCTATGGACTGCAGGCCACCAGGCTCCTCTGTCTGGAATTTCCCAGGAAAGAATACTGGAGTGGGTTGCCATGCCCTTCTCCAGGGGATCTTCCTGACCCAAGGATCGAACTCACGTCCCTTATGTCTCCTGCATTGGCAGGTGGGTTCTTTACCACCAGTGCCACCTGGGAAGCCCCACCCATATCCCCAGATAGTATATAAAATATTTGGTGCTTTATTTTTCAGTTCAGTTCAGTTGTCACTTAGTCGTGTCTGACTCTTTGCAACCCCATGAACCACAGTATGCCATCTCCATTATTTTATAACAATATTGTATTGACAGTTTAAAATAAAATTTGTGTATTTTTGAGGGGTTAAAATTTCTTCTGTTATAGACAATATAACATAGCATTGACAGAAATCATCATTATTGTCAGGCAAATCTGAGTGTGAATACCACCTATGAAGTGTGTAAACTTAAACTGAAAGACTATTTTCTCTGTACATGTCAATATGCTCTTCTATAAAATGACTACAATGATAGGTATGATTCGCTATACCAACTAATGGTACCATGTAACGGTTGAGGGTCATGGAATCTCAGAGTTAAGTGAGGTCTTTAAATTTTCCAATACAACATCTAATTATAGTTGCAGAGATTTCTCTTTACGATGATTTTTTTAAATTACCTTTTATTGGAGTACATTTGATTTACAATGTTGTATTGCTTTCTCCTGTACAGAAAAGTGAACCAGTTATTCATACACATATAACCACTCTTTTTTAGATTCTATTTGCATACAGCTCATTACAGAGTATTGGGTAGAGTTCCCTGAGCTATAAGTAGGTCCTTATTAGTTTTCTATTCTATATATAGCAGTGTGTATATGTCAATCCCAATCTCCAAATTTATCCTTCCACCTCTTCTCCCCTTGGTAATGTAAGTCTGTTTTCTACATCTGTGAATATTTCTGTTTTGTAAATAGGTTCATTTGTATAATTTTTTTTGAATTCTACATATAGGCAATATTACATATTTATCTTTCTCTGTCTGACTTAACTTCACTCAGTATGATATTATGGAATATTACTCAGTCATGAAAAAGAAAAACTAATGCCATATGCAGTGACATGGATGGACCTAGAGATTGTCTTATATAGACTTTAAAAACCAAAACCTGGGTGATAATGCTAAGGGAAGGCTAACTGAGCATCTGGGATATTAGATATGAGGAGTGTTTGTGCCATGGCTGTGCTTAGTCTCTCAGTTGTATCTGACTCTTTGTGACCCCATGGGCTGTAGCCTGCCAGGCTCCTCTGTCCATGGGGATTCTCCAAGCAATAATACTGGAGTGAGTTGCCATGCCCTCCTCCAGAGGATCTTCCCAACCCAGGAATCAAACCCAGGTCTCCCCTATTGCAGGTGTTTAGAAGTCTTCAAAATTCACTAAGCTAAGTTTCCTGCCCTGGTCCAATAATGTGGAGATTAATCCTATTTCTGGAGATCTTATCTATTTAGGAGCTCTTTGAATTCATGCACATTTAAGAAATGTAAGTAATATGTGTATACTATATATTACATTCTTTTTTCCAGTTCTATTTATTATCATAGCTAATGATTCCAGATCATGATTACTGAACCTCAGATTGTGCCAGGCACAGGGCTAGGAGGTATGCATCTCAGCCAATTTTAAGGACAGTTTCTGACATGGTTGCTATTATTTCCCCCATTTTACATATGACAAAAATAAGGTTCAGAGAGGCTAATATGCCCAAGTTCACAAAACATGTAGGAGATCTCAGACAATAACAAACAAGTGCAATGTAATTTTTGCAGAACAGTGGAGAATTATAGTATCAGTTCTGTATGACCACTTGGACTATTACTCCTATAGACAACATTTAAATCAAGGATTCAAATTTTGAATTCTTGAAACAAAACTAGCAATCCATTAACTTACTCAATGACAGAGGATATTCAGTGATGTATCTGGAAGAAAAATAACTAAAGGTCACTATAAATAATTAAAAACTCAAAACAGCAGTAGTAGTGGTGATAATAATAATGATGAGAGTGTAATTACAGCATGAGGAAGTAAGGACAATAAAGAAGGGCTAGTATAAATAAAGAAGGCTTCTCTGGTGGCTCAGATGGTAAAGAATCTGCCATTGCAATGCAGGAGACCTGGGTTAGATCCCTAGGTTGGGAAGATCCCCTGAAGAAAGGAACGGCAACCCACTCCAGTATTCTTGCCTGGAAAATTCCATGGATGGAGGAGCCTGGCAGGCTACAGTCCATGGGGTCACAAAGAGTTGGACACAACTGAGCAACTAACACTTTGACTTTTTTCAGTATTTTCTTAGACTTTTTCCATGTGATTTTGTGGAACGCCCTTCACTTGAGATCTTCCAAGAGAGACTGATAAATGTAAAATGCACAATCATCTCCCAAGAAAGGCAGCTAGAATATTCCACCAGACAGTGAGATCTTACAGGCTATACAAGCACAGGAGTAAACCATGTTCTCTAATGTGTTTCTCAATTTTGGCAAGGATACAGATGTTCCATGAATGTGATCATCAAAAAGTCAGTGTTGATATGAGATCAGAATCCTATGACTACTGCAACTCTGGGAACAAATCCTCTTCAGGACAAAATTTCAGTTTATAGTAAATGTTTGGTTTATGACTACTGAGTCCATCCTGACATGAGTTGAGAAGATATTTTTCATATTGGCCTTCAAGCAATGTCATATTTTAGTAAGCAAAAGCCAGAACCTGAAGCTCCCCAAAGATTCTCTCTGCTTCCCCAGATTCGAGTCTATGATGAAATTACAACACATTCATGCAATAAACACTGAATATGTGCTGATGATCTGTCTAGTACTGTGCATTGAGAGGTGCCAGTAAATGAAGATACAGCCCCCTGCTTTAAGAAGAAATTATACATCATGGACTTGGAGACACACGTTACCTATTATCAACCGTCTCCGGAGTCTGTGGGCCTAGTGGGCCCTCTGAAGCCTCACGGGGTCTTAGCACTAATATTCACAGATGGTAACCACAAGTCTTAAATGTCTTTCAGTCACTAGTTCTTCACCCCCAATCCATTTGTAGTGGCTCCCACTCTAGTAGGTACAAAGCTACATCATTCATAATTTCCTCCATTAATTTTTCATTTCAAATTGGTTGATCTACCTAGAAGAACCACTTAAATTTTTCCAGTGTGCTATAGGGCAACTGGTGTTTTTGTGCATTTTTGAGGAGGGAATGGAAAAAGCAAAAAGGCACAGCTATATTGCTGGGCCCCTTTGCCTGTATCCCAGCATCTCAGGATATTGCTCAACCTGTTCATGGCCACTGAGCCCCAGGCAAAGGCCTCCTGTGCTCTGTAAACACACCAGGCTTTCTCTGCATCTCTGCCTGGGTGCTCTTCCCCCATGACTGTGGCATTCCTTCTCTACTGCCTTGAGGTCACTGCTCCACCAACACCTGATCAGAAATGCCTCTTCTGGGACTTCCCTGGTGGTCCAAGGGCTAAGACTCTGAGCTCTCAATGCAGGGAGCCTAGGTTCTGTCCCTAGTCTGAGAGCTAGATCCTACATGCTACAACTAAAACAGCCTGCATTAAACAATGAAGATCAAAGATCCCAAGTGCCACAACTAAGACCCTGTGCAGCCCAATTAATTTTTTTTTTTAAAAAAAGAAATGCCTTCTCTGACCACCCTTTCTAAAAGACTGAGCCTTCTCATCAACCTTGCTCCTCTGGTGTAATTTATTTTTTATCACCTATTGCCACCAAAAAACCCCACAAATATTTATTATCTGTCTCCTCCCACTAGAAGTAATTTCCATGACAATAGAAATTTCACGTGCTTTCTCTGTTCTGCGGATTGCTCAGTTGTTGGCACTTAGGAAATACATAAACATTATATGTTGAGTTAACCACCCTCCCCAAATGAGTGAAGTCGCTCAGTCGAGTGCGACTCTTTGCGACCCCATGGACTGTAGCCTACCACCCTCTTCCATCCATGGGATTTTCCAGGCAAGAGTACTGGAGAGTACTCCAGAGCATTTTCCCAACCCAGGGATTGAACCCGGGTCTCCTGCATTGTAGGCAGACTCTTTACCATCTGAGCCACCAGGGAAGTCCTCCCTAAAATGTAAGACAAAGCAAGCTGCTTTTAAGTTCTAGAAGTTGACTCTGTCCTCCAGATTGTTCAGTGTTTTCTTTTTTTCTTGTTCCCCAATAACAGAGCCTCAGGAAAGACTTGGAGAAATCTCATGAAAGGCTAAAATGTGGGCCTTCGTGTCCAGGTTCAAGATCAGACTTGTGGTCAAGTCACAGATAGGCTCTATGTGACTGCTGATTCCATCACAATCCAAAGTTTGATCATGAGTTAGAAATGGGAGGACAACTAAGCGAGTGTCAAGTAGCAAGAATGCTCAATCTCTTTGACCACAACCAATTTTAAAAGTTAAATGTTTCATGGAATCTTGCTTCCTCATTCTCAATGACCTAAAGCAGGGGAACAGGGAGGTTAAATGTTTTGCCCAATATCCTGCAATGTATCAGCAGAAATACTGGGCTTGGAAACCACCAGGTTTCCATATTTCCTGCTTACCACCCCTCTGAGACAGAGAACTCTGCAGGGGTAAACAGAGTCAGTTCAAGCCCTAGTTGTAAAAGGCTGGAGGAAGGAATTGCACAAACACACACGGAGATACCATATACCATAGAATGAATGGAGAGTTTCACTCCCCGAGTTTTCTATAAAGATGGCTGAGTTTACAGTTTGATAGGCACATCTTTTCAGGTCTGGCCAGCATAAAATTACCATCAGGGAGCCCAGGAAGGACTAAATCACTTGCTTTTCAATTTCCTAGTATCCCAAGACAAGCTGGATGATTATACAGTTTTCTGTCCTTTACTTTCCCAAGGAAGAAGTATCCCTACAACCCTATATGCAAGACAGGAAAAGATACATAGATGTAAAAAACAGACTTTTGGACTATGTGAGAGAAGGAGAGGGCAGGCTGATTTGAGAGGATAGCATTGAAGCATGTATGTTACCATATGTAAAACAGATGATCAGTGCAAGTTTGATTCATGAAGCAGGGCACATGAAGCCAGTGATCTGGGACAACCCAGAGGGATGGGGTTGGAAGGGCAGTGGGAGGTGGGTTCAGGATGAGGGGACACATGTATACCATGGCTGATTCATGTCAAAGTATGGCAAAAACCACCACAATATTGTAAAGTAATTAGCCTCCAACCAAAATAAATAATTTTAAAAAACAAAAACAACAACAAAAAAATGAAAGCTGCTCCACCTAAAATAAAGAAATGATTTCAGGTTATCTTTACAACATTGTGTAGTACTTCTCCTCACAAAGCAAATTTTAGCATTCAACAATCAGAAGAATAAACAACAGATGCAAAAGACTTGGAAACAATGGAGGGACAGTAGACAAGTAACATAATGTGTACCATTTTTTTTCCTCTTTTATGACTTTGTGAATCCCTTCCTACCAGCTCTTCTCAATAACCTCCCCATCACCCTTTCAGCGTCTCCTAATTTCAATCTGATACACAAACCCAACAACTCAATTCTTTAGCTGATATTGTTGGGCCCTTCATAGCCAATTAAAATCAGTCCTTCTTACTATGGTAGTTAAGAGCCCCCACAACCTGATCTGTCTATTCTGGTGATCCTCAAGCTGGGGGACAGAGGGGTGGCAGTGGAACATATCTGTAGACATTTAACTACTATGAGAAGGCTATTTACTGGCATCTGCTGCTAAACATTCTACAATGCCCAAGACAGCCCCCTACAACAAAAAATTATCCAGCCCATGTCAATAGAGTCAATAGAGCAGAGGTTGAGAGACTGCGCTATGCTTTCTCTCCACTCCTGCTTTTTTTTTCTTTTTTTACAGTCAGCTCTTTAATAGATGGTTTACAACGCCCTATATGGTGGCTCCTGGGTTCAAACTCTCCAGCTTTCTGTGTGTTTTTGATCTTGCTCCTGGCACCAGGCTCCAAAAACTCTAGGAATTTTCCAAGTGAAAAGAACGATCAAGTTGTCTTTTGTTATGTTAATGAGAGTGACTTTTAGAAAACACTTAAGGATGAGGTCTGATTGCCTGGGGACCCAACCTTACAAGGAGAAGATTAGAAGTTTCAGTCTTTTTCCAGTGACCTGCAGAGACAAGAGTCAGACACGAGTGACTTCACTTTCACCCATTGGAGAAGGAAATGGCAATCCACTCCAGTGTTCTCGCCTGGAGAATCCCAGGGATGGGGCAGCCTGGTGGGCTGCCGTCTATGGGGTCGCACAGAGTCAGATATGACTGAAGCGACTTAGCAGCAGCAGCAGAGACATCAGGGATTGATTGGCTGGAGTTGGAATCAATACCCTACGGCCAATGACTAAATCAGCCCTGACTGGGTAATGAAGCTTTCATAAAAACCCAAAAAAGGATGGGGTTCAGAGAGCTTCCAAGATGGGGAAACAGAACATCTCCATGTGCTACCATGCCGGGCCTAAATCCCACAGGACAGAAGATCCTCTGCTTTGGACCTTACTCTATGTATCCTTTCATCTGGCTGTTTTCTCATATCCTTTACTATCCTTTGTAATAAATCAGTAATCTAGTGAGTCAAGGGCTTTCCTGAGTTCTGTGAGCCTATTTAGCAAAGCAATCAAACCCAAGGAGGAACTCAGAGGAACCCCTGACTTATGGCTTGTTGGTCAGAAGCACAGGTAACAGCCTGGACTTGCTATTGACATCTGCAGTGGCAGCGGTCTTGTGGTATTGAGCCCTTAACTTGTGGGCCTGATGCTGTCTCTGGGTTGATAATGTCAAAATTGAGTTAAATTGTAGGGCCGTCAGCTAGCATTAGAAAATTGCATGGTGGAATTGAGAATGGGAATCTTATCCCCTCTGGGCTCTCTCTACCTGGAAAGCTCAGGACTCCTATCTTTTCTCTAAGACCCACCTCCTCCTTCAAAGTTTCCTGGATGGATGTGCTCTTTTCTTTATAAATTTGATGAGTGCTTTGGTAATCTTCTTTTGTGGAATTTACAACATATAGCCCGGTCTTCCTAGGTGGGTGGTGCCAGAAGTAAAGAACCTGCCGGCCAATGCAGTAGATGCAAGTCCTAGCCCTGAGTAGGGAAGATCCCCCAGAGGAGGAAATGACAACCTACTCCAGTATTCTTGCCTGGAGAATCACATGGACAGAGAAGCCTGACAAGTTACAGTCCATGGGACCTCAAAGAGTTGGACATGACTGAGCAACTGAGCATAAATAAACACACCCCACATATAATCTAAAGTTTTATAGTGCAAGCTCCAAGAAAAACCATACTTTTTGAAGACTATATCACCAGTCCTAGAAGATGCCTGGAACAAAGCAAATGCTAAATAATACCAATCAAAGGAGCAACTGTCTGTGCTCTAAATTCTTCACTCTGATCAGAATGAATGTCTCCAATTCTTCCCTGAATCTTTACATCACCCCTTCCACCTAGAAGATGCTTAATAAATATTCACTAAATGTCTGAATAATTAATAACTACACATATATTACGGAGAAGGCAATGTCACCCTACTCCAGTACTCTTGCCTGGAGAATCCCAGGGATGGCGGAGCCTGGTGGGCTGCAGTCCATGGGGTCGCTACAAGTTGGACACGACTGAGTGACTTCACTGTCACTTTTCACTTTCATGAATTGGAGAAGGAAATGGCAACCCACTGCAGTGTTCTTGCCTGGAGAATCCCAGGGACTATGGAGCCTGGTGGGCTGCCATCTATGGGGTTGTACAGAGTCAGACACTACTGAAGCGACTTAGCAGCAGCAGCAGCAACACATATACTAAGATATGAATGTTCAAATGCAAAAAATAAATACAATGTATATTAAATAAATGCACAACTGAAATATATGAGTAAAAATGAAAGAAGGTTCAGGCTGCAGAAATTTAAGCCTAAGCAACGTTTCACTCACCTCAACTTTTAATTATATCAGAAAATTCATGTCACAAGCATGTTCCAATGTCTTACATTTCCTCCTCTTTAAAAAAGTACTGAAACAAGCATTGAAATGTTAATTGTTCATCTGGAGAACACATGAAACAGAAAACACACAAAGATAGAGTGTGCCATTGGCTGACAGTACCATAATAGAAACCAATTTCAGTTTTTAGTGACACATTATAAACCTCTTGCAATGCAGACACACTAATGTGTAGAGTAACTGTGACCAAATCATCAAGGTGATAGTTAGGAAGTGAGAAGGAGACAGTGTTAAACTTGAGTCCCTGACAACTGACGTATCTAACATGTTGACATTTATTAAAAATTTTCTCATATCCCATATTGGGTGAAGATGGAAAACTAGAACCCATCATAATTTCCTGTGGACTCCTATTTATTCTTGATGTGGTACTTCATAATCCCTCATCTTTCTTCTTCTCAGGTACACTAATTCCATCCTTTTTACCTTTTCTCATAGGTTCTATTCTCTGCCTCATAACCATCCTTCTATGTAATCCTTAATCCTCACAAATTGCACAAATAGAAACAAACCTAACATTTTATTTAGCACTTATTGTGTGTCAGACACCTTCCTAAGCACTTTACCTGCATTACCTCATCTAATTCTTACAAGAACCCTAAAACATATGGGCTATTTTTACCTCCAATTTCACATGAGGAGATTGAGGCTCAGAGGATATGAGGAACTTGCTCAGGGTCACACAGCTTAAATGATTCAGCATTCTTATCAGAGGTGAGTGGCCTCGTCACAATTTTAAGATATCTTTGAACTCATTTGGCTCTTAGTAAATATTTACAGGGTACCAACAATGAGCCAGGCTTTGAAGAAAAAAAATGGAAAGCAATAAGGGACATTAACGCTCCTCTTAGGAAGATTACAGACTACAGAAAAAGACAGGTATTAATGAAATTATCATTATAATTGATACAAATTAATAAACTAAGCTAAGCTGTAAAAAAGAAAAGGAAAGAAGCAGAGCATAAAGCTACCTTGGAACAGAGAATGTGTAGCAAGCATTTCAAAAAGAATAGCTCGTAGAGAGGCCATGGAGGGAAGGAACACAGCATGGTCAGCAAACTCAAAGGGGCAGAAGGAGAGCAAGGCTGTGAGACTAGAGGGTAGATGGAACTGATCTAGTTTGGGTTCCTGAGAAGCTTATTTTGGAGACAAACATGGGGTTCAGGTATTTTAATTAATAATTCCAGAGCACTTATTGAGGAAGGAGGAAAGAGAGAGGGAAGGAAGGAAAGCAATAGTGTCCTCAACCAGGACCTTCGAGAGACGACATACAACATACTTCAGATCTGCCCCATTGCCGGGGGAAAGACGGGAGCTGAACTATTGATTCCTTACCCCCACTGGTTCAGGGTGCTCCTGGCAATCCAACAGCACCACCTGGGAAAGAGCAAGCCAGGCACCGTTTGTGGGGAGAGGAACAGCCCCAGTGTGGTAAGTGTGCCGAGCAGGGCTAGTATCCACTGCAGGCCATGCAGGACCCCATCCTGTGACCTGGGGAGCTAGTCAAGGGCCCTGGCTGGGGGAAGTGGTAACCTAATCAAATTTGGGTATGAGGCACTGACTCTGACGTGGAGAACAGGTTGGAGGGAGCCTGGGTGGATGTCATAAGACAGCTAGGACGTTACTGCAGTGGTCCAGGCAGGACTGGCTACTTTATTTGCAGGAATCAATGCAAAATGACACAGTGAAGCTGTTTGTTCATAAATAAGGATAAAAGTTCTTTTTAAAATATGAAAGATTTTATAAAGAGTTCTTTTTAAAATGCAAATGTGAGAGTTGGACCATCAAGAAGGCTGAGCATCGAAAAATTGATGCTTTCGAATTGCGGTGCTGGAGAAGACTCTTGAGAGTCCCTTGGACAGTAGGGGGATCAAACCAATAAATCCAAAGGGCTATCAACACTGAATACTCATTGGAAGGACTGATGCTAAAGCTGAAGCTCCAATACTTTGGCCACCCGGATGCGAAGAGCCGACTCATTGGATAAGACCCTGATGCTGGGAAAGATTGAGGGCATGAGGGAAAGAGGACAAGAGAGGATGGGATGGTTGGATGGCATCACCAATTCAGTGAACATGAACTTGGGCAAACTTCAGGAGACAGTAAGGGACAAGGAAGCCTGGCATGCTGCAGTCCATGGGGTCACAGTCTGACATGACTTAGCTACTAAACAACAACACGGCAACAACAGAAAATGGTTTTAAAGGTATAAAGCTGTTTCCTTTCTTCTGCAGTCTCTCTCCCTCTTAACCTGCACTGGTGGTTTTTATTTGCTGTCATGTTCCCTTGGGTATGGGGATAGCATGAAGTGACCCTCACAGGCACCTGGGGGTCCTGTCCTGCCATCTTCCAGACTAAAGTGCTAAGCTCCAGCTAGGAGTTAGCGAGTGAGCCAGGTATCTCCCCTTTTCATGGGCCTGCCTCCCAACTCTTAGCAAAAGGTGACCTTCAAAAATATGGCACCCTCCATGCCAGGACATGCTAGGTCCTGGATTGGGGGTGAGTGGACTCAACTCTCACTGAGTCACCTGCCAAACGCACCTTGGCATTGCCAGTCCTGCACAGGAATGAGCATCTCCATTTCCTGTCTCAAGATCTCACATTCAGCCCCAAACCTCCCCAAAGGGTCCCCATCAGAGGCAGAAGGGATGAAGAGACTAGGCAGAGTCTGGGGTGCCCAGGGACAGGGGACTGAGTAGCCAATAATTATTTTAGGAGGCGGGGGAGGCAGCAGGAGGTGGGCTTACGTGTGAGCCAAGACTCTAAGCCTCCAGCACCTTCCCCACTGTACCATTTGACTTCACTTATAAGATACAAATTCAAATGTAAAAGTATAGCTAAGGACTTCAAGATGGCTAATGCTGGGCATTAAAACCTAAATGAAGGGTCCTTTAGAGTGTGGGTCCCTGTGTGACTGGTCACATGCTTATGAAATTGGCCATGAGATTAAAGGAGAGGATGTTACTTGGGCTAGTGGAGGAGACATGGAGAAATAAACCAAACAGAAAACTACCTTCAAGATAAATGTAATGGCAGTTGGTGATGAATTTGGTCTAGATGGGCAGAACGGGGCAAGATAGGGAAATAGTGCAGAGAAAGTGCAGCTGTGGAGGTCTATATGCCTGGACCTCTCTTCAAGGAAGGATTCAGCTATAAGTGCAGGCAGCTAACAGCCTCCAACTGTTGGCACTTCTGGGTCTGTTCCTCTGCTTTTGTGCTGAAGCAACGCTGATCTCGCAGACAGAGCTCAGTCATGACCGCACACAGCAGGGATCTTAGGGCCTGCTCTTTTCTGCCCAAGGCAGGACTCCTGCAATGCCCATCTCTTTCTCAGGAGCTCCTTTTTGGAATTTCCAAGACATTGTCACATCTGCATTGTATTGCTCCATCCTGCCTCCCTGACTTATCCTTTCATAGTTGTGGGCTCTGCATTGGTCTCAGAATTCCTTCCCTGTTCAATCCTATTTCTCCCCCCACCTTGTATCTTTTACAGGCATTATACAGCCACTCCACAGGCCTCCTGCACTTCTAACTTCATCTCAGTGTCTGCTTCACAGGGAATTCAGCTCACACAGAGGGTCAAAGACATCTCCTAGTCATCTGTTTTGTGCATCTGCATGGACCCACTGGGACACTAAGAGACAGCAGGTTTATTGTGCATAAATTCAAACATCACAGACAACCATTTTTTTGACAAGCACTGTTTCTCGGTACATTGGAGGATGTAAATTGATATCTGATAAAATCACTGTTCTTCGAGAAGGCTCTTGTCTAGGTGAGAAGACAAGGCCCATACAAAATGAACAGATGGCATTTTCAAGCACCCAATAAGAATTCCTTGCAAGAAATTAAAAACCTCCAGATGTGCAGGCAGACTACCCCTCAAAGATGAGACAGCAATTTCTTCTGCCAACCTAGATATAGTTTCCAGATTGTGTGTATTAAAGTTGCATAACTTCTCATCTCTCTAAAAAGTTAATATATTATAAACCACCCAGGAACCCACCTTCACTTCCAGAAAGGTCTAAAACAGAACCCAACCATATGTCTAAGTAGTTGCCAAGTCTGACCTTTCCAACAGATCCCCAGAGATTGGGTATGAGTCGGGCCTGGGTGGGGGCCTGCAAAACAGGCCACTTTTCCTCCTCAAAGTCCCAGTGCCCTGCTCCACCAGGCCTGGCAGGGCCAATTGGAAAATCAGTTATAAGGACTTGGCTGTTTTGGTCCTTGACATCAAAGGACTGATGCTCCATCTGTCAATTCTCACTTTTATCTGCTTGCTCTTTGTTGCAGACATTTATAAATTGAGGCTTGTGGAATTCATCAACTCCAAATAAGATCATTATTCACTATATCCCTTCCAGGTGTCCTAATGGAACAAAGAGAATTATCGAATCAAATGCCAAGTACTTAATTCAGAAAACAGTACCTGGAATGATCCTCACTTTGGATAGGACCCTCCCTCCCCCATCCCAACACCACTGCACATTCATCCCCAAACTCATAAGTCAATGACAATAGCTCATTCTGTCTCTTGGTGAGGTAGAAGTGATGCTAGAGAAGGAGTATGAGCACTAAGCCTTTCTGCACACATGGACCTGATCCAGCCTTCCACATGGGCTCTGTTGAGCCATTCTGCATTGGCATTAACATAATTCAAATCATGGACGCTTCTTGGCAATGGTCCTTAATAGTCAAAATGAGCAGATTAAAGCTTTGGATTGCAGCCAGTTTCCTTGTAGGCTATGCATAAACTTACTCACAGCAAGAGTCTTGAAGGGAAGGAAATTTATTTACCCCCATTCCCAGGTGAAAAGGATAAGGTCCAGGAAAAAGGAAAGCTACTAGTCTCTGGGTCTTCACCCTTAACTGCATTTCCATCTGTCAGATGGAGAGAGATATAGAGATATGAAACAGGAGAGCAAGGGGTGGACTGACAATCCCCTGGGGAAATACCTACTGCAGACAACTCTAATGGACATATTGACAGAAAATTGTCAATCATGGTCACACACAGAATTACTAGAGTCTGCATTTGCAAGGTTATATTATTTTGCATCCCTTTGGACTTACTTTTCTAAGCCTAACATGAGGAAACACACATGTGGATTCAAAGTTTCTATGTTATTGTTCCTATGAATTGGAAACAGGTACTTCTATCTGATTCAAGCCGGACCACAGGCCCCAGTCAGATCCTGCACATCCAGATTCTGAAGGTGAAAGAGGGCAGCCCTGATAATTCTGGAAACTGCTCTGCTTATTAAACTTTTAAAGAAGTTTCCTAGATCACTTGTACATCCTTCAAAGTTTGAGAACCATGGAGAGGGATTAGTAAGTGGATTTAGATGATAATTTGGAAGTCTATGAAACAGAAGTATTGTAAGTTTGCTTCTTCCTATCAGCTACATTACACAAAATGCTAGAAATATACAAAATCAAAACACACTAGTTTGCAAAATTCCATAATTTTGGTTAATCAGCTGACACCTCTTCCAACAGGAAGAGCACAATAAGCTGTATAAGACTCTCTTTCCAACTCCTCGATCCTCTCCCAACCCCCAGCCCCTACATTTATAAACTTGGACCTTTCCTAAGAGACACAAGAAGACAATCAGGTCATATGCTAGACAATTCTAAAAGTCACCACAGTTGTTACAGGGAGTCATTGTGCCTGGGCTTCCCAGGTGGTGCTAGTGGTAAAGAACCCACCTGTCAATGCAGGTAGACGTAAGATAGATGGGTTCAGTCCCTGGGTTGGGAAGAAACCCTGGAGGAGGGCACAGCAACCCATCCCAGTATTCTTGCCTAGAGAATCCCATGGGTAGAGGAGCCTGATGGGCTGTCATCCATAGTGTCGCAAAGAGTGAGACACAACTGAAGTGACTTAGCACACACACATTCTGCCCAGAGGGCTTTGGGCAGGCAGACACTCACACAAGGAGACAAAGTATTGGATGGGGGGACAGTAGGCTCCATCCTGAGCTACCAAGTGCCATCAGAGTCATCAATCCCTGCCTTTCTTTCTTAATTAAGGAAATTGAAACACAAAGATGAAACAGGACTTGTGTGGTCACAGAGCAGAGCTCCAGCTGGCCCCTGGGTATCCCAGCCTCAGTCCTGCTCTTTCCACTCCTGCAGGCTGACTGGGCCACCAGAGCCCTGGGTGGACTCAGAGGAGCGATGGTGAAGACCCTCTGCTTAGAGGACTGCAACACAGAGACCAGGACCCCCATTCTCAAGAGTAGGACCCCAGCCCTCTGTCTGTGTTCTTATCCCTCTCCATGGCTAGTGGCAAAAATTCCCCTCGTGAAATCACCTTTTTTTTTTTTTAATTTTCTTTACTTTATTGTGTTGGTTTTGCCATACATTGACATGAATCCGCCATGGGTATACATATGCTCCCCCTCCAGAACCCCCCTCCCTCCTCCCTCCCGATTCCCTCCCCCTGGGTCATCTCGGTGCACCAGCCCTGAGCATCAACCCTGGGCTGGCGATTGATTTCACATATGATAATTAATATGTTTCAATGCCATTCTCCCATATCATCCCACCCTTGCCCTCTTCCACAGAGTCCACGAGTCTGTTCTATACATCTGCGTTCCTTTTGCTGTCTCACATGCAGGGTTCTCGTTATCATCTTTCTAAATTCCATATATATGCGTTAGTATACTGTATTTTTGTTTTTCCTTCTGGCTTACTTCACTCTGGATAATAGGCTCCAGTTCCGTCCACCTGAGTAGAACTGCTTCAAATGAATTTTTTTTTTAATGCTGAGTAATATTCCATTGTGTATATGTACCACAGCTTTCTTATCCATTCGTCAGTTGATGGGCTTCTAGGTTGCTTCCATGTCCTGGCTATTGTAAACAATGTGGCGATGAACACTGGGGTACACGTGTCTCTTTCAATTCTGGTTTCCTCGGTGTGTATGCCCAGCAGTGGGATTGCTGGGTCATCCAAGCTTTGGACCACGCTGAACAAAAGGCCAGCCCACAGGGAAAAGTGAATTTCAGAAGTGAACCCCAAACGCAAATATGTGAGTGGCATGAGCATGGTGATTGCTGGTGTTTTTAAATGTTTTCTTTCTGACTGGACTACACAGAATTTTGCTTCTTTGAGTTGATTCAGTCCTGGCTGTAAATAGCATCTGTCAACCATATGCCTCTTTGGATCCTTGGGAACAGAGCTCTAACGTAAAGCTGTGTGCACGAGGCTGAGGAAGCTTCCTTGAGGCCTCGGAGCACCACCTCTCTGCCCTGCCCTCTCTGGTCACTGTCCATGACTGACGTCAAATGATTCTTGTTGCTTGACAACAGGGGTCCTGCAGAGATCTGGCTTTCTGACACTGGGTTTGGGACCACCCTGAGAAGGGAGGGACCACCCCTCACCCCAGCTCTGCTGGGGTTAACCAGACCCCCAGCTATTTTTAAGCAAATACCATGGCCCGCCCCATGTGTTGTCATGGCTTTCACACATGCCGCCACCTTCCACCAAGGTGATGAATCTGTGCCATGTTTTCTGGGAAATGCTGTCCATGAGTTCTGCTTTACTGATGCTTATCCTCCAAACAAGACCGTATCAGCAGGCATTTTGGAAGCTCACACAAAGTTGGCCTTTCCCATAAGCAAATAGATACACACACACACACATTTATATTTTCAGGCTCTAAACCAAGGATTCTGATAAGTTGCTGCTCTGGGGCAAAACATGCTCCAACATGCTGAGGGGAGCCTTAGCACAGCTACCCATCTTCACCATCAAAACAAGGTTATGAATCGCCAGCCCAGGCTTGATGCATGATACAGGGTGCTCAGGGCTGGTGCACTGGGATGACCCAGAGGGATGGAATCGGGAGGGAGGTGGGAGTGGGGTTCTGGAAGGGGAACACATGTATACCCATGGCAGATTCATGTCAATGTATGGCAAACAACATGATAATGTAAAGAAAAATAAATAAATAAATAAGTTTAAAAAAAAAAGAAGTTTATCTAGCTCGGGACCCTGAGACCCAGGAGGAGAAAAGGTAGATCCTCCATATGTTGGATCAGAAGCTGCTTTTCCTTTGCTCTGTGGTCAGCCCAACTCCTGCGGTCCCTGCTCCAAGATCAGCTCTGGAGCTGTGGAGAGTCTGAGCTTCAAAAGAGAACACCAGAACGCAGAGACCCAAGACTGCTATGTCTTTCCTTGGGTCACTCACAGTTTTGACATGTTCCATATTTTTGTTTTGTTTTGGTGTGGAGAAAGCAAAAATTTTATTCCACTGTAAATAGAAGGGTAAAAAGGGGTTATGGTTACAGGTGCTACCGAGTGAAGTGAAATGAAAGCCGCTCAGTCGTGTCTAACTAACTCATTGCAACCCTATGGAATATATAGTCCATGGAATTCTCCAGGCCAGAATACTGGAGTCGGTAGCCTTTCCCTTCTCCAGGGGATCTTCCCAGCTCAGGGATCAAACCCAGAACTCCTGCATTGCAGGCAGATTCTTTACCCACTGAGCCACCAGGGAAGTCTCACAGGTAGCGCCAAAATGTCCTAAAATTCTGACATCAATGTTTTTCTTTTTAAATACCAAGTACATTATCTGCCTTTACTCTGCTGGCTTGAAGGGGACATGCTTGCAGGATCACCAGTCCTGCCTAGAGGTTATTCTTGGCTCTGGCTGGCTGGCCTGGGGCCTTGACAGACAGCTCCTTCTATGCTTCTCTCTTGCCTTTAGGGCTTCTTGGCACCACATTTACTGAAGCCATGAGACCTGTGATGGTTGAGGTTGAGGATCAGAGGCCTAGGCACAATCCTGAACCCAACACCCAGGGAGTTACCCTCTTCCCAGGTGGTTTGATTCTGTGCTTTCCATGTTGTTGCTAGGAATAAAGGACTCTCATATTAGGCCACTCTAACAAGGCCAGGGTGACATCCCCTAGGGAGAAATAGGCCAGAAAGACCATATTTTGAGAGGCTAAATTTTCTTTCCGTTTTCTAAGTGTTCTCTCTCACTGCTTTAGGAGAAACACATTTATTTGATTAAAACTATTTATTAAACAAGCATTTCTGTATTTCTTTATATCTACCATGTTTCAGGCACTGTTGAAGGCAACAGAGATAACCTAAAGGCCCATCTGGAGCTTGTGTTCAAGTGTGGAAGAAGGGGGCAGATGATAAATCATAAATCATCAGATAGTAAAGCAAGTAAATAACCCTAAAATAAAAGTCTGTCATGTGGTCCTGTGTGCAGGATGTGGGTACCAATGACATTTGATCACTAACTCTGATATGTTTTATTGCACTTCACAAATGCTGTTTTTCACAAAGTGAAGGTTTTCAGCAACTCTGAATTCAGCAAGTCTATAGGTACCATTTTCCAAGCCCATTAGTTTTCAACTAAGGTGGCCACTGTTTTGTTTTTTTTTAAGAAATAATGTATTACACACTTAATAGACTACAGTATAATATAAACACAACTTTTATATGCACTAGGAACCCCCAAAATTCATGTGACTCACTCCAAGCATCCCAGGTGGCCATTACCCACAGTGGAGGAGTTGTCATCACACGTGCACTCACAGGACCTCACTTTGGGGGGCAACCTACGTAATAGTGAAGAAGTAAATGCAGTAGTAAAGAAGTTGGGATGTTCACTTTATTGCAGTGACCTGAAACTGCACGCACAACATCTCTGAGGTATGCTTATGGACTAAAAAGGCTCCAAACATTACAAAAAGGTTAGATGTTGCTTTAAAATATTTTTCTCATTCAAATTAAGAACAAAGTATGTCTCTTGGCAACTAATTTAAATCTTGTTTATATCTTCTATTTCTGGGAAGGGAGAAAAAAAAAACCTGCAAGATTACTATTGCATTGCATGCCTACATGCTCAGTCAGGGCTGACTCTTTGCAATCCCATGGACTGTAGCCCACCAGGCTCCTCTGTCCATGGAATTTTCCAGAAAAGAATACTGGAGTGGATAGCCTTTCCCTTCTCCAGAGGATCTTCCTGACCCAGGGATGGAAGCCATGTCTCCTGCCTTTCCTGCACTGGCAGGGGGATTCTTTACCACCGCACCAGCTGGGAAGCCCAACTTCTTTACTATTACATTTACTTCTTTACTATTACATTGATGGTCCCCTAAAGTGAGGTCCTGTGAGTGCACAGATGAAGACAACTCCACTGTGGGTAGTGGCCACCTGGGATGCTTGGAAACATGGGAATTTTCTTCTTTAATATCTAACATTCCATATCATTAACAATCCATTGTTTATACTCTAAGTCCTTTTGGTAATATCATAGGCTCATCTTTCCAACCATCTTATAAATGAACACTCTGAGGTTGAAAGGATTTTTTAAAAAGGGTACCACCAGGAAAGCTGATTTTCAGTCCTATAAATGTCACCTCAACATTGATCCCACATAAGAGGAATAGTATTTATCCCCCAAAGCTATAGGGTGACTGGAGCGTGGGTATGGGGAATCATGATTAGTGTAAGAGGCAGGAAAATGTTAAAATACAAGTAGCAGGGAGGAAATGACATAGCCTTCCTACCTCTTATCCTCGAGTGCTTTCGAGAGCTTGTCTGTGGCCAGCAGCCTCAGGAAATCCCAAAGCTGTTGTGCGCCTTCGCCTCTGGGCTGTTATTTTACTGCAGTTCACTAAGGAGATCTATTCCATCAGCCTTATCTCTTTCTTGGCTTTGAGTCAGGTTGAGTCAGACCTGGAACACTTACTTTCACAAAGACCAATCTTTTGTCTAGACACACATGTCTCCTACCAAAGTTCGCTGACCAAGTTCAAGGAAGAGGCAGTATTGCATGCAGGCTATCTTGGATGACTAGACATTCCAGGCAGAGGGCTGAGAGTATGGGGGATGAGGAAAAAGCAGGGGCTGGGAATGGGTTGATAGCACGTAGAGTGGGCAACTAAAGTCATTTTGAACTCTGTTTGAATGGGATAAGGGGACCACTCTGGAACACCCCTGGGAGGATTTACAAATCCACACTGGTACTAGTTTCAAAGACCCCAAGGCCTTTGTTCATATTGTTCCCCTGCCTAGACCACTTTTTATTCTTTATCTCTACTTCCTTTTCCCCTGGCCAAATTTCTAAAAAAAATATATGTATCTATTATTTATTTTTGGCTGTGTCAGTCTTAGTTGCAGCACGTAGGTTCTTATTGTGGCGCACTGGCTTCTCTCAAGTCGTGGCATGGATTCTCTAGTTGCAGCTCGTGGGCTTAGTTGCTCTGTGGCATGTGGGAGCTTAGTTCCCTGACCAGGGACTGAACCTGTATCCTTTGCATTGGAAAGTGGATTCTTTCCACTGGGCCACCAGAGAAGTCCCTCCCACTGAACAATTCCTATTCACTCTTCAAGTCTTCTACTAAAAGTCACTCTCTCAGGAAAGATTTTCCCAGCCTCCTCAGGCTAGGACAGTCACCATATTATCCTCTCATCACACTCTGCACTTGGCCAATGTAGCCGTCATCTCAGGACTAAAATTATGATGTATCTGTGGCTCTTGGAAAATAACCACCCATATTCATTAGCTGTGATGTAGTAAATGAGCTTATAATTGACCTAATTATCATTTTTAGGCAGCAATATTACACAATGAAAATAATGCGTGTAATTATTCTTAAACTAATGGATAGCTTAACTGGTAAAGAATCCACCTGCAATGTAGGAGACCCCAGATTGATTCCTGGGTTGGGAAGATCTGCTGGAGAAGGGATAGGTTTGCCACTCCAGTATTCTTGGACTTCCCTGGTGGTTCAGCTGGTAAAGAATCTGCCTGCAATGTGGAAGACCTGGGTTCAATCCCTAGGTTGGCAAGATCCGCTAGAGAAGGGAACAGCTACTCACTCTAGTGTTCTGGCCTGGAGAATTCCATGGACTGTATAGTCCATAGGGTCACAAAGAGTTGGACACGACTGAGCAGCTTTCACTTTCACTTCCAATGATATCTCCTCCACTGGATTTTAAGTTTCTTGAGGGCAGAGACTGTCTGAGCCTGTATATTCTTGGATACCTAGTCCTTTATGGTCTACCTGACACTTAGTTGAAGGTCAAAATATATGCTGAATAAATAAATGTGTAAATTCATGAGATTGACTATAAGACACTTTGGTAATAAGAGGGAAAGTTCAAGAGGAAAAGTACCCCGGGAATAGTTCACACCAGTTTAGCCCAGGCAATAATGTCTAGGTATCTCCACTTTTGCTACCCAAGAGTTCAATGTGGCTTCTGCCACCCACATCATGTGGCATCTCTGAACACAGAGCCGCCTTCTTTCTTATTTCACCATTGCCTTTACAAACAGAGGGAAAAAGGAAACCTAGAAGCCATTCCCTACTGTACTGCATGTTTCCCTTCTGAAAGAAAAATGTAGTCTTTGGTCATTTCAGAGAAATGTGAAATGCAGTTTACATTTAAAAAACAGCTCATTGTTAGAGAAAAAGATTGTCAAGCAGTGAATCAGACAATGGTTTTTCCCATGCTGACTCATCTTCTCCACAGCAATTTGCTGCACAAACCATCTTTCTGCGAAGTCCCATTACTCAGCAGATAAGATTGTGCCTATCTCTGTGTAGATCTGGTCCCCTCTGAGATGTCACTGGGTCTATGAAGGTAGGGATAGTCTAATGCATACCTTTCACAACCTCAGAATCTATCTTGGGCACAGTGTAAGTGCTGATATGACAGATAGATGCAGCAAGTCAAGACGTCCTTGAAATGTTCTCCATTAAACAGAAACTATCTCTCATTAGTCCATCTTACAGGGTCTGAAAACATGGCTTTCAAGGACTCTCCTTACTACAGTCTGGTACCTTCTTGCCTTCCTCCCATGATGTGTACCAGCTCACTAAGTCTCCTTCGCCCTGCTCCACCCTCCTCAAGCCTCCCTCTCCCTTCTGACTCTTCAGAGGTGTCTTTGAGGACCACCACCTCCTTCTGTACAGGCCCCTTTGCCAGAGTCTTCTCAGAGTATATTCTTTTCTTGGTTACAAAGAGTCCCACATGTCCAACATCTTCTTGGGCAATCATCTATACACAGAAATCAAGTCCCTTCATGTGTATATTTTCATGAATAGGTGGTCAGAATCAGCTCTCTGGGGGTCCTTCACAAGCTCAATTTACTTAACAGGATCCTACATTATAAGATGCTTTCTTAAGTCTGTTAGTTTAATCATCATTCTTAGTCTATACATCAATATGAGGTAGCCAAGAGCCTTGAGCATTGGTGACCTTCACTGATACGCTGCTGGTGCTGTGATGACATCCTTCCGTTTTTAATGTCTTCACTGGATTCCAGCTTAATTTTTCTTGAATGTCTCCATTAATTTTAAGGCCAGGTCTGTGGTGTGTTGGACTGTCAATTATGCTTCCATATAAATAAGCAAGCTAAGACAATCTAGGCTGGTAGACACAACCACTGGAGTTATAGTCCAAAGGTCGAGAAGTATGAAGGGGGCCTTAGTGAAAAACCATCTAGTTGGGAAAATATGGGCTAGAGCCTATGTATAAACTCCTCCCAGAATACTAGTCAGTACAGTGGTTGATGGCCTGCTAGCTGATACCTTCCTACATAGGAAGAGAGAGAAAAAGTATGAGAAGAAAAGATACATGATGTAAATGGCCTTTGGTAGAAGAGGCTACCATCTTTGGGGGAGAGAGTGCTTCTTTTCTTCATTCAACATAACTCTTTTTAGAGCTAAAAATGTGTTCGGTGCTATTAAAAAAAAAAACACCCAATGATGTTCACCCATCAAATCTGCCATCAAGTATGATCACACCACACTGAATATTTAGTTGCTGTTGTCCAGTCACTAAATCTCTTTAAGACCCCATGGACTGTCATCCACCAGGCTCCTCTTCCAGTCAAGAATACTGGAATGCATCACCATTTCCTACTCCAGGGGATCTTCCTGACCCAGATATCAAACTCAGGTCTCCAATGTCTCTTGCATTGGCAGGCAGATTCTTTATCACTGAGCCACCTGGGAAGCAAATGTGCTGAGGGAATTGCTAAAGTTGCTCTAATCTGACCTCCTGCCTCCAGAAAACACTGTGCTGTCATTTCTCCTTTCCCTCAAGTAAGGAATAACCAAAGAGAACAGGTGGGCTCTCAGATAGGTAACCTGCTATGTACCTTCCATAGTGTTAATCACATCAGCAGTGATGGGCATTGCCCTTCATTCTTATTCTGTGTAGAGCAGCCACGCCACATCCAGCTAAACAAGCCTATGTGGTAGTGTATCCTTGTTGATTCCTGGGATGCATGAGTCAAAAGTTTCCCTGTTGATCCCTGGCATGATGGATATACAAAAGAAAAGCCTTAGGGTGCCTGATGTAACCATGAGCTTGCTTCCCCATCTTCAGCATGTCCAGGAAGAATTCTGTCCCCTATGTTGGTTGACCATGCAACTTCATATGCCAAGTCTCAAACATCTCTTCATTCACATGAGCTACTACAGAGTGATGAACTAGCCAGGTCACAGTCCACAGAGCAACAAGTAGAGAAACCAGGAGGGAGGTAGGGAAGAGCAAGAAAAACACCTCTCATGCCCTTAAATGTCAGACACTGGGCTGGCCACTTAATAAATATGACTATGTTGAATCTTCAGAAGGATCTCAAGCAGGTTTTTCTTTTTTCCTGCATTTTTCACATCAGGAAATTGAGATGTAAAGAAATCAAGTAACTTTTCCAAGTTTATAAAAGAGAATGTGAGTAAGAATTTTAGCCTGAGTCTTTCGGATACCAAAGTCTTTGCTCTTCCCCCTGAAACTTTCCTGAGAAAATGAGACCAGGACTCAAAAGACATTTAACCTGTGTTCCAAACTCAAGAGGCCTGAGAAAGAACCAAATTGAAACATCATGCTGGTTGTTGACCCAAAATTTCTCCCAAACATCCGGACTGGCCCCCAGTATGTCACCACAAATTTCTAGGTTCCAGAAACTAATTTTAAAGTTCAAAAGAGAAAATTGCCTTAAAAATGCACTAGTGATATAAAAGCAAAATAAAAACTAAATCTCTTTTTCAAAAGTATTTTTCTTTAGTATGGAGTGAGCATGTTTGTGCATGCAAGAGAGAGAGAGAATATTGAGAAGGACTTTAAAATGTCAACATTCTCGGTAGTGTTGGGAACCCAAACACAACAGTCTTAGGTCATTGCCTGAGAACTAGAAAAGTAAGCTGACTGGACAATAACCATAAACATGGTCCCTTTTAAAACTGATGTTTCCAGTGTCCCTGGGAGAATGCAAAACATAAAATCAAACAAAAACTATGGTTTGGCAATCATTCTGACTTTTAAGAGGATTAAATAAACAACAGTTTGGGTCAGAGAAAGCAATAGTCATGTTCAGAGTTTCAGGATCAGTCAAAAACATTTTGAGATATTTCAGCAGGATTCAGGGAGGTCTGAAAGCTTGAGAATTAGGTAAGAAAAGATAGTTTGATTTGCCCCAGTGGACTCCATAGGAGTGTGAACTTTAAAAAATCATTCCTTTTTACTGGTAGAAAAAAAATAAGGCAAATTATCAGATCTAGGTAGCCAGGGCATTGGGATAAGAGTTTCATGCATGTTTGCATTCCCCAAGTCTCTACTTGGAAGATGCCACTGGTTAGCCTCCTGTGTGGACAGGGCAGGTCCCTGCTGTGTGGGCTGACCTTCCTTGTTCACATCACAGTGTCTCACTAAGGCCTGGAACTCAAGGCCACAGAGGTGCCACTGAGAAGCCGTCCAAAGGGAACTTATGTTCCCTCATGGACTTGGCAAGCTCCAAGGGTCACATCTCAGCTTGACCTAAAGGCTACAGCTTCCTCCATGAACTTTCATTCCCCTTTCCCCAGGTCCCTCTTACCACAGGCCAAAAACAGCCCAGTTCAGTCTCCTACATCAAAGAATTCCTTTTATTGAAAGCAGCCCAGCTCCTCTACCATATATGGCTTGGGAGAGGAAAGGTAGGAAGGCAAGCACCTCGAGTATGTGCTGTGTTGGCTTTCAATGGGCGCCCTATTTCTAGAGGGGGTTATCTTGTGTCCACATGCTCTGTTTTCTCTGGGTCTGAAGCAGGAGTTTGATGAGGTGATACTGAATCCCTTCCCTAGCACAGAGTAATGTTCCTCTAAGGGGACCTGTGACAAAATTGAATTTAATTAAAAAAAACCACATACTCCCAAAACATATCGAAAGAAGAGGTATGCCCTGCAGAGTTCCAACCAATTGGGATGGATTGAGGGAACATAGGGTTGCGTGTTTTCTCATTTTATATGGAAGCAAAACAACAGGGAAAAAACCCATGATGGTTATTCTATATTAGGATCCACGTCTATGCAAACATTGGGAAATAAGATATCAAGCCAAAACCCATGAGCCCCCTTTTCCCAGGAAACGCCTGGATCCATCTCCCGTTTTTCCCCCTTTCAACCTATAGGGAATGAACACATAGAAAGTATTCAATGAAGACTTGTTGAATTTAAAGGAACTGAAATCAAAGTGTGGGCACACATTGCCAAGAGGAAAATAAACATCTCATTCCTTATTCCAAAACCACAGAGACACTGTACTACGAAAATACCTCAGAAAGCACGTTCATAAATCCCCCTTATTATGGCACGGGTCTCCGGTTTTGCTAAATTCTCAGCGGGTGTGCCACTTTCCTGTCAGGATTTGCTAAATTAAAAGGAAAGCAGAAAAATGCCCAACCATCTCTGGTTCCTCCCTTGTGGGGCAAAGGGCCAAAAAAATAATCCTTGAGTTCCCACTTTGGAAAGCATATGTTAAATTGTGACCCTGAATGCAAAGACAACATACAAATCTTCAAACGCTCTCTCAGGCTCCACATCTTCGACAGAGCTGCTGGAAGTAAGATTTAAAATTTTTAAGTAGCATTTTGTAAGAAACAAAGAAACTTCTAATTCAGATTGTGTTGTCCTAAGTAAGCCTACTTTCCTCCAAAATATTTCCACAACACCTAGGAGCCAAGACTCTTAGGACAAGCTTCGGCCCTTCCCTTGTCGGTATCAGCAAGTGTCTATAGCAAAGGGCCTTTACGGGGAGTTGGCCTGTTGGTAGACACCGCCCCTAATTTAACAGCAAAATCATTAAAAGGGAATAGTTTTAAAAGTCCCTAAGTCAGAGGTCGGCAAACTCTGTCCACCGGCCTCATGCAGGTTGCCACATGTTTTTGTAAATAAATTTCTCAGGCACAGTGCCCAGGCCCTGCACCTATTAATATGAATTGCCTGTGTCTGTTTTCACTCTGCAATGGTTTCAGAGTTGAGCAGTTTCAACAGAGATCCTATTGGCCCAGCAAAGCCTCAAACATTTACTATCTGGCCCTTTCCAGTAATAGTTTGCTAACCTCGGCCCAAAACTGTTTCACACAACTTATTTTCAAACAGTGGTCTCTGATTATGTATCAAAACCTGATATATCTCATGCCAGAAAAGAATTGCACTTAAAATTATAACTGCTTTTTATAGAAACAGAACACTTGATTTTTATATGAAAGGAAAGAGATTATTACCAATTCTCAAGTCAGTCTACAGAACACAGTTTTAAAAGGCAGCTCCAAATTTGTGCTCAGAAAGGAAGGTGACTCTCTCCTGCCTACAGGTGCTATGTTGGGTGAGCCTTAGAGGAGGCTCGGAAGTAGAGAACTCTGATGGAAAGACTATCATCATAGAGTGTGAAAAAGGTCCTGGGGCAAAGATATAGACAAGTATGTTTGGAGCCCCTTCAGTGCAGCAATATAAAGACAGACACCTGGCTGTACTGAGACACTCTCACAAAAAAAAGGTGCTGCCTCGCCAATAAGACACCATCAACCCACGTCCATGGCCACTTTCATAAGGATCAGGCTCAACTGCTGGAACAGAATTCAGAGACTGAGCATAAACTGGGCTGATACAGAAGCCCCTCAGAGTCTGAGACCCAGGCTCTTTCTGTCTCACTGTTCTGTCATCTCTCCTCTGCAGTCCTCCTTTATAAGACCCAAGATGCACCCAGCACATCCACATTCAGTTCCACAGGATAGAGGGCTGGGGAGGGAAGGGGACATCTGGAGCCAGACAAATGCAGTGTTTTATTCTGGGCAGTCAGGGGCCCAGATAAGACTCGAGGCTTTCTAGTGACTGAAGGATGAGACTCAGGAGACACTAGCATTTTCCACAGTGAAGAAACACTGCATCCGGATGGGTGAGTCTAACAAATGTGAAGGCAGTTGTCAATTTACAGAGGTAATAAATTATCTAAAAGGAAAAAGGAGGCACCGTCATATTTGGAGAAAATACCTTACAAAGAAGAGAATGAGCCCTGATAATAAACTTCCCCAAACTTCTACCCCAATAAAGTTTGTCTCAAGATTCATGTAGTTCCTAGGCTGATTTCAGACCAAAGGACACGACCTTACCACTAAACTCCAGGCTCTACCTGGTGAGGGGCGCCAGCCATCAGGTGACATCCTGCACTGAGTCTGTAACACAGAAGTGCCAATGCCAGTCAGAACAGCCAGCATGCTCACTTCCAAAGCCATCAAACAGGGCAAGAGCATGGCTCCCACCTCCGCCAGAATTCTGAGAGGCTGTCCACCCAGTAAATGGAAAACAACAGGAACAAGGTGGGCAGACATGCTCCCCCCACACCTAGTACGCAGCCAGCCTGCCCCAGATGAAAGGGAGCAAAGTAAAAAATGAATGCTGACATCTGTGATGAAGAAAGGGGTACAGGCTGATCCCTTGTTTCATTTACTTCAGGCCTCCTCCAAGCCACTGCTTGTCATTTTGAAGGTTTACTTGTCAAGAGGTACACAGGCAATGCTTAAGCCATACCAAAAGGAAAGAACATTAAAAACAATCCCAAAAAAATGAAGACCATCTTTGCCAAAGGGAGTTGCTCTGTCATTTGTGGCAAAAGGCACCAGTGCTGCTGGTGCCATCCAAGTAGAAAAGAGAAAACAAACAATCCGATTAACAAATGGGCAGAGGAACTGAATGGACATTGCTCTGAAGAAGACATGCAGATGGCCGACAGGTACATGAAAAGCTTTCAACATCACTGATTATCGTGCTATGCTAAGTTGCTTTAGTCACGTCCAGCTCTTTGTGGCCCTATGGACTGTAGCCTGCCAGGCTCCTCTGTCCATGGGAATTCTCCAGGCAAGAAGACTGGAGTGGGTTGCCATTCCCTTCCCCAGGGGGTCTTCCCAACCCAAAGATCAAACCCACATCTCTTATGTCTCCTGCATTGAAACTAAATAAACATTTCTCTGAAGAAGACATACAGATGGCTCACAGGTAAAGGAAAATGTGCTCAACATCACTAATCATCGGGAAAATGCAAGTCAAAATCACAAGCAGCTATCACCTTACACCTGTTAGAGTAACTATTATCAAAAAGATAAGAGAGAGCAAGTGTTGGTGAGGATGTAGAGAAAAGGGAAGTTTTATGCACTGTTGATAGGAAAGTAAATTGGTGCAGCCACTACGGAAAACAGAAGGGAGGGTCCTCAAAAATTTTTAAATAGAACTACCATATGATCCAGCATTTCCACTCCTGGGTATTTACCTAAAGGAAACAAAAGCATTAACTTAAAAGATATATACATACCAATGTTCATTGCAGCATTGTTTATAATCATCAATACGTGAAATTAACCTAGGTAGCATATATGTGTGTGTGTAAATATGATATATATGAGTATTATTTAGCCATAAAAAAGAAGAAAGTCCTGCCATTTGTAACCACATAGATGGACTTTGAGAGTGTTACCCTAAGTGAAAAATTGAGAGAGAGAAAGACACATACTGTACGATCTTACTTATAGGTGGAATCTATAAAAACAAAATTCAGGGGGGTATGAACTGGGAGACTGGGATTTTCATATATACACTTCCAATATTACATATAGAATAGATAATTAATGAGAACCTTCTGTATAGCACAAGCAACTATACCCAATGGGTGACTGAAATGGGAAGGACATTTAAAAAACGAGGGCATACACATATGACTGATTCACTTCGCTGTACAGCAGAAACTAACACAATATTGTAAAGCAACTATAGTCCAATAAAGATCTTTAAAAAAAATAAAAATAAAATAAAAAATCAAGACTCATGAGACAGAGAACAGGGTATGTATGAGGGAGGAAATGGATGAAGGTGGTCAAAAGGTACACACTTTCAGTTATAAGGTAAACAAGTCCTGGGGATGTAACATACAGCCTGGTGACTAGAGTTAACAATGATGTTTATTTGACAGTTGCTTCAGAGAGTAAATCTTAAGAGTTCTCATTTCAAGAAAAAATATTTGTAACAGTGGAAGGTAATGGATGTTTACAAATCTAGTGAATATTTCACAATATGTGCATATAGCCAATTCTTAGGTTGTACATCTTAAATTCATATGTTACATGTCAATTATATCAATAAAACTGGAAAAAAGGAATAGAAAAATATAAATAAAGGTAATATAGATTTCAAAAAAGAGAAAGAAAAATTTATTATCCAGATTTTCCACCTTTTCCCACTAACAGGGAAGAGCCCACTCTCAGACCTTCCTGAGAGGAGGTCCCTGCAGGTGGGGATAGAAGGAAGGTTCAGTTAAGGCCTCCACTTCCTGGGGGACATATGCATCCTGTCTCGCTGGCCTCCCAAGCAGCTAGTGTACACTCAGGGATGAGAGATCAGTGCTATGATTTTCAATTCTTGATGTCCCCAGCAGCACTCATCAGCTGCTAATCCCAGAGGAAAGATGGTCCAACAAGCGATGGACTGCATCCATCAACCACGACAGCACAGAAGCCAGAACTATGGCCAGCCCTTGATTACATCTTGGAGTCTGCTTTTTATTCTCACCCAACTTTCCTTTTAGCATCCACTGCCTTATTTTCTGCATCCTCACTCAGGAATCCCCAGCCTGTTTATCAAGCCCTTCACCCACGCTGCCTGCTCTAGCACTTGTCTCAGTCTAGACTTCCCTCCTGATCTCCTGCTGCTAAAATGCACTCTTTGTGCCTTTCATTTTACCACAAGAAAAGTGTCAGTGTTAGAAAGGAGCTGATATAACACTTCCCCTAATAACTCCTGGGTCAAAGAGGAAATCAAATCACAGTTGCAGTGTTTTTAGGAAGAAAAATAACAATATTGACAAAACTACATATCAAAATGGACAGTGTGCAGCCAAAATTTATTCAAAGAAAAAACTGTTTTTTATTAAAATTTTATTTTAATAAATTTTAATTAAATTTTATTCCTTATTAAACAAGAAAAAAATGAAAATAATTTGAGCAGAAAATGGAAGAAAATATTAATAAACATGACTTTAGGAAAGAGAAAAGGAATAAAGTATGGCTAAGAAAGAAATTAATATTATAAGGGAATATTCATATATCTTGATGCTAATACATGTTAGAGTGTCAGTGTATTGGAAAATTTTCTAGAATATTTAAATGGAAAAAAATGACCCATCAAGACATATTCAACTAATATGCCAATTGAAATTGGAAAGATATAAAGAATACCATTTAAAAAATCACCAGCCCTAGGTGGTATATAATTCCTGAGTTTTCTGGATTGTTTCAGAGAATTTGAAAAGCTGGAAAACTTTCTAATTAATTTTATGAAGTTGGCAGAAACGTGATATCTAAAACCTGATAAAGTCAACACAGACATGCACACATATATTACATAAATATTAATAGCTTGTATGATACACAGAGGTCATAAATTTGGTGTGTTATATGATCTAGCTAAGTATTAAGGGAATAATTCAAAATGGCCAAGTAAGTTTTATTGCACTACAGAAATGATTCCATATTAGGAACTGTATAATTCACTAAGAGACCAAAGGAAAACAGATGACCATCTCAACAGATGACTAAAGGCCATTTGGCAAAATGTAACTTTCATTTCTTCATTTTAAAAAGTCATAGTGAAATTGGAAAAAAAATTTCACTAAAATGATAATGACTATATCTATTGACAATCAATAATCAGCTTCATATGTAAGACTCAAGTAGTAGAGGCACTTGCCTCAAGGTCAGGAAAAAGACAATGATGCCTGCTACCACCACCATTTTACATTGTTATAGAATCTCTGGTCTATATAACCAGACAAAGAACTTTTGTAAAATGAGATATTAATATTAGAAAGAAGGAGATAAAACAGTCTTAGCAAAAGATGTGATTATTCATTTGTAAAATTCACAATACTTACTTGAGAGACCATTGGAATCCATTAGATTTCCTGAAGGTGGCCAGTTAAAAGATAGAACAAATGCAATAGCACCCCAGCACAAAACAGAAAGATTCATTTTATTTATTCTTATTTTATTACTATAATAATAAACTAAGAATAAATGCATCAAGAATAAACTAAGAATAAATCTAAGATTAAAAACAAAAGAAAGTGTAAATTCCTGAAGGAAATAAAAAGACTGTTGAACACATACACAAATATGCAATGTTAATAGATGGAAAAATAATGCCAATTTATTTATAAGCTGATCTATAAATATTATGGGGCTTCCCAGGTGGTACAGTAGTAAAGAATCTGCCCATCAGTGCAAGAGATAAACATGGTAACTAAAAAATTATTAAAGGAGTGTAAGGAGGTAGGACTTACACATGGTATAAACTGCAATTGTAATATTAAAACAATAAGTATGCAGCTAATGATGATGTTGGTGGAGGGTGCCAGATGCACAAAATTGTTTAAGATATTGTTATTCTCAAGAAGATCCCATTTTTTTTTAGGGAACTAGACATACAAAATGAATAAGTCTGTTAAATCATAATACCAATTGTACCAAAAAAAACATTAAGACAAAGTGCTCTAATGATACAGGAAGGGATTTCTTCCTCTCCTTTGGGGAGACTGGGAAGCCCTGCAAAAGCAGAAGCCAGTCTATGTTTGGGGCTCGCTGGTGGTAAAGGGTGACAGTCCAAGAACTGGAGGGATCCAAGCGAGGTCCAAGCACAGAGTGCTTTGAAAAAAGAGCAGTAGATAGTGAAGGCTATGCTGCTAGAATGGGAATCTATATCCAGATCTGAATATCTTTGGGAGGCAGGGGTTCAGAGGGTTAAAAGCTATTTTTAAGTAAATCTGAATTCCTGCATTTCATGCTCAGAAGTTGCCATTTGCTTTGCGGTTGATTCGGGGTCACAACCAGGGTTTAAAATCACTTTTTTAGGCTATATTCAGTTCAGTTCAGTCACTCAGTCATGTCCCACTCTTTGTGACCCCATGAACCGCAGCACTCCAGGCCTCCCTGTCCATTACTAATTCCCTGAGTCTACCCAAACCCATGTCCATTGAGTCGGTGATGCCATCCAACCATCTCATCCTCTGTTGTCCCCTTCTCCTCCTGCCCTCAATCTTTCCCAGCATCAGAGTCTTTTCAAATGAGTCAGCTCTTCGCATCAGGTGGCCAAAGTATTGGAGTTTCAGCTCCAACATCAGTCCTTCCAATGAACACCCAGGACTGATCTCCGTTAGGATGGACTGGTTGGATCTCCTTGCAGTCCAGTAGCTATGAAAATAGTTATACCATTCTGGCCATGTTTCAGAAAAAATACTCTGGCAGTTGGATGCAGGTGGACTAGAAAGGAAAGACACTGGAACAGTAGACAAAAGTAATTCTCAGAGAGGAAATATGCTTGCCCTAAGCTGGCATCACAGGCTAATGGCAGACCCATGGGTCTCCAACTTCCACTTCAGTGCCCTCCACCCCACATCACAAGGTAAGATGGAATGTCTAAATGATGGTAAACAGTGTCTAAGGTATGGCATTTCCCAAAGGCAACAACTGCCCATGGACCTGATAAGACAGACCCTGACCACCTCTTACTGTAAAATAATCCTAGTAAACATTTGAGTTAGTTGAACGTTTTCTATAAAAAGAGCAAGTAATGAAGAGTACAGAGAAGTTTAGCAAGAAGACTCTTGGAGATCCTCATTTTACAAAGCAGGATACACAAAAGAGAATTCTTCAAAGTGAAGTGAGGAATTTATCTATGTTCATAGAGCACATTCGCAAGATGGATATGAATCTCTAAATCTGCTTTCCTCTTCCTTCTTCCAGGAAGCTTGGGTTACTCAAGGAAAAGAGTGTGTGGGTGGGTGTGTGCACACACATACATCCTGTGCACCTTTTAGATTCCTGATGTCATTAGAAAAGTGCTTGAGAAATCCAACAGACTGGCTCTCCAACCTACACCCACAAATAATGAAGGAGCTAGGATCTCTTCAAAATCTGTTGTATTCAGTATTCCATTTCATACTAGTTATACAGGACCTAAGGGAGATTTCACAATGTTAAAAAGACAATATCTTTTCACTTGTTTTTAAATTTCTATCAGATGAGTCAGGAATACTGCCCTGAAAAGAAATTATTTCTTTGTTGATTAACTTGACATTCAGTTTCCTTGTCTAAACCCAAGATTATGACATGAACAGTTAATATCATTGCTTTGGAAGGGCAGAGGAAAAAAAGATGCAAACAGAGAATGGAAAGAGGGAAGAAGAAAGGGGATAACAAGCTGCTTCTTTTGATTTCTCTTGCTTAATGTTCAGTGTGTAAGAACTAAATATTTCCCGAAATGATGGTGATGGCAACCAAGAGTCAGAGAAGATATAAGGACACCCAAGGTGACCCTAGACCCAGACCCAAATTCAATCTTCCAGGCTCAGACTTTCACTTCAATGAGCTAATGAATAATTCTACTATGAGGATGTGCAGTAAGCGCCAACCTCGGTCTAGAAAAAGCATGAAACACCCCTTGGATCCGCATTGCTTGGAGTCTGTATCTATGATATGACAGCCAGATCTCCATAAGAACTTTAAAACTTAAAAACATAGTGGACAAGGCATTCTGAGACTGTGGAAGCCAAAGTCAATAATATTTAGCAACATGGGAAAATAAATGCAGGAAAAAATCAAACTCAATTAAGGCTCTGGTTACCCCATTCTACCTAGTGGGAGTCCTCAGTATTCCTCACTCTCTTAGTGCTCTCTAGGCCAGAAATCATCAGTTATTCTTCTGCATTCAGCCAGTCATATACATGATCCAATTGGGATGATTTTAGTACAATTAATGTAGTTCAGGGAAAACTGACTGAATAATGTCCATCCTTTTTTTTTTTAATTTTCTTTACTTTATTGTGTTGGTTTTGCCATACATTGACATGAAACAGTCATGGGTTTACATATGCTCCCCCTTCAGAACCCCCGATTCCCTCCCGATTCCCTCCCCATGGGTCATCTCGGTGCACCAGCCCTGAGCATCAGCCCTGGGCTGGAGATTGATTTCACATATGATAATTAACATGTTTCAATGCCATTCTCCCATAACATCCCACCCTTGCCCTCTTCCACAGAGTCCACAAGTCTGTTCTATACATCTGCATTTCTTTTGCTGTCTTGCATGCAGGGTTCTCGTTATCATCTTTCTAAATTCCATATATATGCGTTAGTATACTGTATTTTTGTTTTTCCTTCTGGCTTACTTCACTCTGGATAATAGGCTCCAGTTCCGTCCACCTGAGTAGAACTGATTCAAATGAATTTTTTTTTAATGCTGAGTAATATTCCATTGTGTATATGTACCACAGCTTTCTTATCCATTCGTCTGTTGATGGGCATCTAGGTTGCTTCCATGTCCTGGCTATTGTAAACAATGTGGCGATGAACATTGGGGTACACGTGTCTCTTTCAATTCTGGTTTCCTCGGTGTGTATGCCCAGCAGTGGGATTGCTGGGTCATATGGCAGTTCTATTTGCAGTTTTTTAAGGAATCTCCAAACTGTGTCCATCCATTTTTTTAAACATTTCATAAGGTCATCACTAGTCACATCCATGCACATTTTTCACTCTCCCTCTCAGTCGCTGCACATTTGGATTCACCCTGACTCTTTCCAGTATCACTGCATGCTCTTCAACATTTCTTCTTGATGCAGTGTTAGGTAGATGGGCAGAAGGAGACATCTAGGTCCAAATTCTGCCTCTACCGCTTACTAGTGTATATTCTCAGATAAGTTGCTTAACTGCTCAATGCCTCAGTTTCTTCCTTATAAAATAAGAACTACCACCATATATGATTGTTTGTCAAAGATCAAATGAGATCCTCCATGCGAAGCACTTTTATGCCCAGCATCTGATAAGTGCTTTAAATATAATATCAATGTTATCAAATTGTATTGAATACAAGAATCACCTAGAACTTTTTGAACAGATTCCTAAGTACCAAACATAAATCCTCTGATTCCATAGGCACAATAAGAGGCCCAGGAATCTTCTTTTAGAGAAACTACATCATATAGTACAAAGAGACTATAGACCACACCCTGAAAAACTCTCCTACAAGTGTCACTCCCTACACAATAGAATATAAGGGCAACAGGTGGACAGATCAGCTCTCAGAAGCTGAGGCCTCCAAAGCGTCCTAAAGTATCATGATTAAGGAAGACAGATTACAACATCAAGAGAATAGCTGCAGAGATAACAGCCCAGGAATCTCTGAGATCTTTCCTCCAAAGCCATCAGTGACAGCCAGAGAAAGGGTGCCAATTTCGTCTTCTTGTCTCTTTTTATTTAGTGAAGTTATTTTGTTCTGTTGCTACCAGTTACTAGGAGCCCAGCTTAATCCCAATCTGCCCATTCTGTTGACATTTCATGTCTCAGTGGAGAGGACATTTATTGCTTTCCCAGTGAACTGTGTGCCAAGAACAGAACCCTCATTCCTAGCTTCAGATGCACATTCCCACAGGAGCGTCAGTCTCCACTAAGACAGACCCTGCTGCTGAGACCCTCCGGAAACTGGGAAGCTTGCATGCTTCTTCACTGAGGCTTGTGATTTCTCTCACGAATTAGAGGGCTGTGCCAAGAGCTTTCTGCTTGGAGAGGCCCCCAGTTCTGGAGCCCTAATCTAAAGGGGTCAAGGAAGACCTGCCAGAAAGAACTCAGGGACAATTCACAATGGTGGTAGAGAAGAGTGCGTTCCAATAAACAGGATCCAAGAACCAGGGGAAGTGGCATGGCCTGTAAACAGCTCCCAGTGAGGACTGCAAGGTCCCTCTGTCGTCCCTCACACACTCCTCAGCAACCTGGAAAGATACAGCCTCCAGGGGAGCTCAGAGGGATGTGAGTGATTCACATTCCTGCTGCCCTCTGCTCTTTGCTGTGGGATAAACAGCCCCAAACCCAGCTTCCTGCCAGAATGTGACCTGTCCTGTCCAATTTCCTCAGTAGTTGTATAAGCAGCTGAGACACCCTGTGAGCTGACCCTATCTCTGCCTCACCTCCAAAGGTGGCCTAGAGATAGCCCTTCATGTCCTCACTGCACTTGGTTAGTCCAGCTATCAACCAAAGTGAATCATGAAATATCTCACCAAAGCACCTTAAATCACACAAATGGAGAAAGAGAGCAAGAGAGAAAAATGGGAGAACTGAGAGTTTTTAAAAATGTTACCCTCCTTTTGTTGATCCATATATTTATATAGACTTACTGGTACTTAATAAGAAAGAGTATTTTTTATTTAAAAAATCACTGTTAAAGAATGAGGTAGCATAGCACAATGATTATGAACACAGGTTTTAGAATTATGGATTCTAAAATATGCTACTTACCAGTTAAGTATTTTGGAGCAAATTATTTAAATCTCTTAAGCCACTGTTTTCTTATCTGTAGAATGAAGACAATATTAATACCTATTACAGGGTTATTTGGAGGAGAGCGTAACAACCCCCTCCAATATTCTTGCCTGGAGAATCTCCATGGACAGAGGAGCCTGGTGGGCTACAATCCATGAGGGTGCAAAGAGTCAGACACAACTGAGCTACGAAGCACAGCACAGCACAATAGGGCTATTGGAAGGAGTAAATGATACAGTCTCTATAAAGTACTTACATAATAAATACTCAATTAATTGCACAGATGTTATTTGTGGTAGCATGCCCCTTTATATATGAAAATACATACACCTGTCAAGTAGACCTTCACAGACCTGCAGTCCTAAAGCAGGATGACTTATCTGGTAAATCTACTTCCCACTCACACACACATACACACACCCTCAGATTGCTTTGCCGAGTCTCCTGCAATTATGGTACTTGTGGGCAAAAGGGGTAAAGAGGACAGTATGGGGATTGATACAGTCCATGATGTTGACTTCATTTAGCACCTCTTGCATCAAGCCACAGGTAAGCAGATACAGTGAGCTGGAGAGATGGGTCCTATAATCCTATAGCTCTGGAAATAAGAATATAAAATCCCCCTTCTAGAGGTAAGATTGTTCCCAAGACTTTTTAGTGATTAGTGACTTTATCAATGAGATATCACATGCACACACACACACACACACACACACCAGAAGTAGGAAGGGTAACAGAAATATTGGAGAGGCTCTTCCAACCTACCCAACTCACTGGGAAGTTAGCTACACAACACTATTCTTGCCTAAGGAGGAATTCTTCCATCACTCTCCATTGGGTAACACTTGACAATCACTGTCAGTGTGAACGACTGTAACTGACAAGAGAGTGTTGGAATGAAAATAAATGTATAACTTATAAGACTCTAAAGAAAACTGAAAATAAAACTGCTCTCTTCTTCCTTTTCTAACACACACACTTGTTCTGTTTCACTGACTTTTGCATCACTCCAGTATCTTTGACAGCTTCCCCCTCCAGAAGAACCGGAGGCCTCAGGAGATCTTTTTCTGTTCACAATCAAGTCAGGCCTTGTACTCCTATTTTTCTTCTTTATGTCCACTGGGCTCCTTTGTGGTTTCTGTTGGGCAGTGCAGCTACCTCCCTGGAAAACAACTTCCTCCGAGCTTTGCTGGAGCCAATAGGTTGAGATCCTTGAAGTTTCCAAAGCAGGCCCAACGGAGGTCCTCAGTCCCCTGACTGCACACCCAAGTGGGATCCATATCTCTTTTGCGGACTGGCCCTGCCCAGCTGGGTACCAGCACACTGCTGCTGTGCAAGCATGTGCTACAGAGAGTTTCACGAAGGACTCAATTTTCACCTTCTTCCCCATTCCCCTAGAACACAGACAGTACTCCACGAAAAGCTGGGCCAGAAAAAAGTCACACAGAATACAAATCACTCACAAATCTCCTCCTCCCCTCTGATGCCCGTGGGCTGAGTCTGTCACCAGATGAACTTTATCCAGTTGACTTTTTTTGGGGGGTGGGGGAGATGAGTTTTCTCTGGGGAGGCTCATCAAGCATTTATGCAATTACATTTCTGCCCTGCCAGGAGTCCCAGCATGTCTCTGAGAGTACCCTGAGATCAAGATGAACTCTTCCCAAATGCTAAGATAAAACTAATTTTTTTCAGCCCTCCTGCTTCTCATATGATTTCTAAAGCTCTGAATCTGAACTTCAACCATGAGGAAAAAGAGATCTCTCTGATACGCATTATCCCCAGAGCCCATCATTTTAAAGGTGTGAATGAACAAATGAAAGGCTGAGAATTTAAAATATGCTTTCTCAACCAAATGTTGAATCTAAAGCAACCCTGATATCAAACTATATTCCTTTGATCTTCCCCATCCCACCTTTTTGTATCTTACTATTTGCCCTGCCCTTGGCTCTCTGCCAATTGGATGGGCACTGCCCTGGCTTTTCTCTGTTCTTACCCAGCAGTGGCTTAGTCTTTAAATTTCTTGCTAATAAACACATTCAAAATGTATCTGTGAGACTTCTCTGGTGGTCCAGTGGCTAAGAATCGGTGCTTCCAAGGCAGGGGGCCCAGGTTCAATTCTTGGTCTAGGAACTGAGATCACATATACCCTGTGACTCAGTGAAAAAGCAAAAAAAAAAAAAATAATAATGTATCTGTCTTGGGTTCAACTCTCACAGGCCCTGAAACCCTAAACTAGCTAGTTAATCTCTCACTGTAAGGGCAGAATGACAAACTAACCCTCTCAGGTTTCACAGTTACCGCTAAAGAGAGTGTTTGAGAAGCAACAGCTTAACCTGAAGGCCCTGGGGGAGTGGTGTGGAACAGGAGTGGGGGTGATGGGAAAGCTACATCAGGAATACTGGACCTCTCCCTCTTGCCCACCAACCTCCAGTGTTTGCAGAGCCTGTCCTATTTTTATTATGATCTCTTCCTTCTTATCTCCAGCAGAAGGTAAACAAAATAACCTAATAAAATCTAATAACCTTTTAACAGAAGATAAACAAAATAATTACCAAAACAAACATTCCATCATTTGCTTTCACTTTTGTTGGTTTTTTCCATTAGTCCTCATTTATCTATTGTTTCTGACCCTTGTCATTTTTCCTACACCAGCCACAACTTGAATGAACTCTTCAGAGTCCCAAGCAGTGGATCTTTGCCCCTTTTTTTCCCCATGTCTCTGATACTTTCACTCTGATAATCATTATTAAAATAGGAAAATATTTAGCTCTGATTTCTTGGAATCATCTGTGTAAGCAGATCTGCAGGTATGTGGAAGATCAAGGCCCTTGGGTGAGCCCACATAAACATACATGCCAAAGAGGAGATATAAATCTCCTTTTCCTTAAACCCCAGAGCCAGCGTTCTCTTCCCTTCACTTGACAAAATCCATCACAACTGTCAGAGAAGGTTTCCTGAGCCTTTCAGAGGTGGGCTTATGTCAGCATCATCTCTCATTAGTGAGCCCAGCATTACAGTTGGAAGAAAGTACTCATTTTCAAAAACTATAGTTGATTTACAATGTTGTGTTAGTTTCTGGTGTAGGGAGAGCTCATTTTTGAGATGACAGCATACAGAGACAGAAAAAGGAGACCTGATTTTACAGTAATGAGATAACCCTCACTAATGTATTTCCTTTCCGTTTTTCTGTAACTGAAAGTGCATGTCGTTCAGCAAAAAAAGTAATAAAGCACTTCTCAACCAGTCTCACCCAATGGAACTTAACCAGAAAACTTCTTCCTTTTCACTCCCCTTTATCAAGAAACTATGTAAAAAACAGTGTTTGACTCATGTGAAACATTCAGGCAGTTCCTCATATGGGGATGGTAGTGAGGATTTCTAAGCTTTTAGGCTGTAATAAGGTCTGGGTGACTCTTTCTTAGCCTTTTGATCATTTGATTTATCACATGACTTGCTCATAGTCCACAAAGGTCATGTTAGAGCCAAGTCAGAATTTTCTTTAAGGTCCCTAAATTTCTCAGTAAGATTAGGAGAGAAAACTTTAATTTGCAGCTCTGGCCAATACTTTGTTTTTACCCCATAGTCTTCATCTCTTTTCTCCAACATATTAGCACAGATTCAGTTTCTCTATGAACCAGAAAATGCTAAATAAATTGCTTCAGTGCCTGAAGCAATAGAAACGCTGGTGGATGGCTTCGTGTAAGAGGTCTGGAGCTGGAGTGGTTCTCCACAGAGCCAGAAACACAAGTCCTTTCTACCTCATTGCCCCTCTGAGCGTAACCTTAGCCTGGTGATCCAAGATGGTGGCTGGGACACTTGAGGTGGCAGGATGGGGGGAAGGATGAAGGAAAGGGCACCAATACTATCCCAGAAGGAGTTTCTCAGGAGCTGCTACATAACATTTTAGTTTATACCCCAGTGGACAGAACTTAGTAATATGGCCAAACCTAGATGCCAGGGAGTGAGATTGCCATGCTGAAAACAGTGTGAACAGGTAAAAGTCAGAGGTTCTATCTCCTTGGGAAAAGGAGGTCACTAGCAAACCTACTTGTGTTACCAATTATTATAAAATTCAAATCACAAAAAATTTCCAGTTAAGAGATGAATCTGGCTGAAATACTGGTACTAAATCAGAAAACTCAGTGATAGATTCTAGGGTGAGAAAGAGAGGGAGGCTGAAACAGAAAAATAAAATTGGAGGAGGTGGCCTTTGAACATGAGGGGAGGAAAGAAGCTGATAGTAAGTTTAAGAATTATTTAGAAACTACCAGATATCAAACCCTAAAGCCATAGAAATTAAAAGTTGATCACACTGTAGTAAAAGACAAATCCATGGAACAGATCAGACTCTAAAAACAGTGCTGTATATACATGGAGGAAGGATTGATTACTCAGTAGTTTGAAGACAAGGGCCATCTTTTTAAGAAAAAATAGATCACCTTCTCTTATAACTTGGGTATTCTAGAAACACTACCTGAAGCAAGGCTCTCATGCTAATGCTTTTTGAAAATGCAATTTCATAAGTGAAAGAATAGGGCAAAGAAGAGATAAAATGAAGAGTGAGGAACCAGCATGAGGTGATGGGCTTCTGAGCCTCTCCTGCTACATAAAGAGACATAGTCCATCACTCATTCATGCAGGATGTCCACAGACATACTGCATAAAACAGTGCCTCTGAACTGTTTGCTGGAAGAACAAACAGGGTGTTCATCTGCTGATTTCCTTCTGCCTCCTATTTTCCACCAGCCACAGTGCTCATTGACACCCCATCTTATGCTGTGTACATTACATAGCACAGTTTCCATTGAATAGTTTCCAAATAACATGTTTCTATAAGCAGAGCAGCGAGTTGTTTTCAAAACATATTTCTTTAGGGATTCATAATGGAGTTTGATTGGCAGCTTTAGAAAAATAGAATTGTTTACATTCAATTTACCTTCAATAGCTATGGCTCACCAGCCAAAGGCAGTTAGAGATGTTCGAATTTAAATCAAATGTCAAAGGACCCATCCCTTTGCCTTTAATATTATGAAATGGAGCCAGTAAATATCTTCTGGGTACTCATTTTCTCATCCCAGAAGTTGGGGAAAGAAGAGAGGGCAAAGAAGCTTTCCATCCCCCAGGGAAAGATCATTTCCACCTTCTATTGAGAAATCCAGCTTCAGATCAGTAATATCCATCACTCAATGCTTATTGAACAAAAAGCTCCAGGTATAAGACACTGCTGAATCTCTGTGATATTCTCAATTCAACTGGGCTAGCAGCATTGCTTGTTTTTCAATATTGGTCATGACTGACAAGAGGGAAAATAGCTGCACAAACCAGAAATATGAAAATAATTGAGCACTTCTGAAGGTTATTATTAGTTTGGACTCAATTTGTTTATTAGTTTGGATTTGATTTCTATTTGAGGCAAAAAGTCAAAAATCTCAAGTAAAGTTTTACTTGACCTATGCTGTTGGTGCTTTTGAACTGCGGTGTTAGATAAGACTCTTGAGAGTCCATGGACTGCAAGGTGATCTAACCAGTCAATCCTAAAAGAAATCAATCCTGAACATTCATTGAAGGAACTGATGGTGAAGCTGAAGCTCTAATATTTTGGCCACCTGATGTGGAGAGCCTATTCACTGGAAAACATCTTGATGCTGGGAGAGACTGAAGGCAGGAGAAGGGGATGACAGAGGATGAGGTGGTTGGATGGCATCACCAAATCAATGGACATGAGTCTGAGAAAACTCTGGGAGATGGTGAAGGACAGAGAAGCCTGACATGTTGCAGTCCATGGGGTCACAAAGAGTCAGACACAACTGAGCAAGTGAACAACAAATGCACCATACTTAATAGACCCAAAATCAAAATAACAATGACCAAGAAGAGTTCCCTTTAGATCTTCACCCACTAGAACAGGAGCTCAAAGCAGCAGAGGTTTGTGTCCACTTTGTTAACCAATTTATCCCAAATCCTTGGAGAAGTGCCTGCTACATAGCAAGCACTCACCAAACAATGCAATAAACAAATAACATTTGTGGGAGAATGTATATTTCTCATCTCAGCTGGACCTCTAGTGAACAAAATAATCAATTTCATGCATACTGCTCTTTTTTATATCTAGTTACTTTTTTGTGAGTTTGTACCTGGTATCCCAGCACAATTCTCCATTTCAAGAAACAAGGAGAAATCCACTGAATTGAACGAAGTGTTTCTGATGTTTCCTAGTCTTTGATTTATTAAAATTTGGAAACACAGCTCATGATTTGGAAACACAACTCCTTTACATGAAGGTTTTGTCTTCACATTTTAAGTAGGCCAAGTTTAAGAGCAAATGAATTTATGTTTCTTAAACCAGCAAAGAAACTAATTCTGACTAATTTGGACCAAAAAAAAAAATGGAAATCATTTGTATGAACAAAATTTGGTAGCCTACAAAATTAAGGGGAAAATTAAATAATGAGATTGAGAAAGAAAGGGAATTAAGGCAGTTCTGATCATTATAAACAGCAAAATTAATGAACAGAATTGTTGGGTATGTCTATCTGGGGAGAATCAGCTACAATGGTCTTCCTGTTCAATCCTTGAATCTCAGGGAGAAGGGTTAAGAAAGTTAAAGGCCCCTTAAGAGATTCCCAACAATACTGTGTCGAAGAGGAAATGGAAGTCTCAAAGCAGGGAACTATTATCAGCATCCTGGGGAATGGATCCTGAACAGACAAAAACCAATATTCCTTATAACAGCCTTCACTAACCCAATGACTTCTCCCCATATATGACCTACAATTAGAAACTGAATCTCACCATGAACATTTTTACCCAAAGAAAAAAACACAACTGCCCTCCATGGAACTGAACTCTGATAACACGTCCAAATAGCAACTGAGAAAGTCTTGAGGAGGCCAAAAAGATGAAAACAGTCCATGCTGCAAAATTTATACACAACTTCTTGAGATTAGTGTTGCACCCAGGAAGTTCCCCTGCCCTGTGAACTGGAACAATTCTGAAATATAACACCAAAGCACCCTGCTTAAATAGCTAGAACATTTAAGAATGGAGTTGACAAAAGCAGATTCATCTATTTCCCTGCTACGAATTTTTACTGGTACTTAGTGTCTTTGGACTTTTGAAAATATAGGAAGTTCCTCCTTAACATGGTGCACAGAACCATAAAAATGACTGTGTGGCTGACCACATAAAGTGATCTGAATAATCAATAGGAAAAATTAAAATTATTCCACAGCTTATAAAAAAGATTTATCAAAGCTTAAATCTTTCTTTACTATTGATTATAAGTAGTACAGGAAATGAAAAGATAGTAAAACATATTTACTTAGTATATCATAATTTAAAACTTAGAATCATTGATTATTAAAATATTTTTTTCTTAAAAAAAAATATTTTTTTCTTAGACAAATACCACATAATATCCTTATACATGGAATCTAAAAATAAGACATAAATGAACTTATCTATGAAACAGAAACAGACTTACAAACATAGAGAACAGAATTGTGGTTGCCAAGGGAGTGGGAAGGGTTGGGAGTTTGGGATTAGCAGATGTAATCTAGTGTATATAGGACGGATAAACAAAGTCCTACTGTAAAGCATAGGGAACTATATCAGTAAACTGTGATAAACCATAACAAAAAAGAATATGAAAAAGAAAATGTATGTATATATACACATGTGTGTATATCTGAAACACTTTGCTATAGAGTAGAAATTAATACAATGTTATAAATCAGCTGTACTTCAACTAAAAAATTAAAATATTTTATTTCTTTGTAAAAACAAACTCCACATGAGATTAAACCAACTGATTTTTTTCCTCTCATAGCATAACTAAAGAGTGAGTTTTTCCTTTCTCTGCTTTGACAAATTGTCCTAAATTTTTCTAAATTTGGGTCAGCTTCCAACATTTTATCCTTCATGCTTTCAATATTGTGAAATAGCTCCAAGAGTTCCTTTAATGTGAAAAAAAATTTTTTTCTTTTTTTTTTGCTGGCGTCACTTCCTCTAGAACATGTTGATCCTTTTCTTCTCATACACTCTCCTCCTCTGTAACTTCGTCTTCACTAAATTCCTCTGACTGCATTTCTAGAGTGCCTTAGTGGCACAATCAACTCCTCAGTCAATGACTGCTCCTTTAACTCTGTTTATCTTTGATTTGAATTTCACTTCCAGATTTATCCAATTTTGTTCTTTGCTGTATTTTTTATCTTTGTTGGCCAATTTCCTCTTTAATTACCCATTTTTGTAAAATTTGCTTGATGGGTAAGTGACAAGGAGCCAACATGATTGGTTGCATTATAACATACATTTAGACTGAAGAGGTAGCAGCAAAGTTTGTCCTTTATGCAATTCTTCATAGTTACTATACCATGGTAACTGAAACGTGAACTATGCTGTCAGAGGACTAGTGTAAACCATGGTAACTGAAATCCATATATGTCAGAACTATACAAAGTGAGGACTGTCTGTGTTACAAAACATTCTGCTGAAAGCCATTAAGCGGGTCCTGAAATCTCTTATCTTTGTTTTCATATTTGGGGTGAATTCCTACATAGGAAACCAAATATCATGTCTTATCAGTATTTGCTTATAATGGCTGAGTGGCTTATATTTGACAACTGAATTGGAATTATCTAACAAATCTTATTGTTGACCTTCTGCCAAATACAAGTTCGAATTTGATATGCTGATTTCTCTTTTCTCCAATGAAGAAAGCTCATCTTTTGTTTATAAGATTAAAACCAACGAAACACTATTCTCACCTCTCGAAACTCAACTCAACTGCTTCTTCCTCCATGAGCCTCTCCTGGACTCACGTGGCAGGTGAGCCCCCATGACAACCGACCCAGATCTGTGTCATGGCTTTCTGCATACCACTCTCCCTGGGGGGCAGACAGGAGCCCTTGAAGGACAAAGATTTATTCTTGTTCATCTTTCTATCCTTCATACCCAGCACAGTATCCAGTCCACATCAGATGCACAAATATTACTTGAATAAAGAAAAATCTCAAACTTTAAAAAAAAAGCTTTCTCTTTTTTAAGAAAACAAAAGAATGCCTCCTAGTATGGGATTCTAACTAAGAGAAAGGCCCTGAAGAAATAAGCTGGAGGTCCAGTTTAAATTCCTGGCATTTGCATTCAGGAGCGTGAGAACCTCGTTCCAGATTCTGGAGGGTGCCTGTGTGCGGTGGTCAGATGGGCCTAGGGAAGCCCCAAAGAGGAGCTAACTCAAAACAACCTCTTGTCGGCACAGGACCTCTGCTGACACTCTGACTTTGGTGTTTGGACCTTCCCAACCTATAATGGGTAACACATGGGGTGAGGCAGTTATGGAAAAAAGAAAATACAGGTCACATGGTTCAGTGTATAAATCAAATGAAAACATTTTCTACATGAAATGGAGACAAGCATCTGTCTTGCTCCGCTTGCAAAGTACAGAATGTTCCATGTGGACTAATCAAACTTTATAGGCCTACTATGCATCCTTGTACATTTCCTAACAATCTGTCCCTCCCAGAGATGTTGCTCACTGGAAACTTGTCACTGAATAAAGACCCAGCATTTTCTACAATGCATGGATAAATTGGAAATACCACAGGGTCCATTTGACTTACTGAGGAGCAAGCAGGAAACAACATCTATACATTCCACATTAGGCCTTTTCTCTCTCACACACACACACACAAAGAGACATAAATCAGAGACAAATGCAAGAAAGGATTTGGCTTATACAAAAAAATGAAATAATGCCATTTGCAGCAATGTAGATGGATCTAGAGATTATCATACTAAGTGAAGTCAGAAAGACAAATACCATATGATATTACTTATATGTGGAATCTAAAATATTACACAAATGAACTTATTTACAAATGAGAAACAGACTCACAGACAGAGAACAGACTTACAGTTACCAAAAAGGGGAAACAGGGTGAGGGAATAATAAATTAAAAATATGGAATTGACAAATAAAATCACTATATATAAAATAAACAACAAGAAACTGCTGTATAGCACAGGGAACTATATTTGATATCTTAATAACCATATTAGAAAAAATATAAAAATATATATGTATGTATGTATAATTGAATCACTTTACATGAGAAACTAACACATTATAAATTAACTATACTTTAACAAAAAGTAAAGCTAATTGATTAAAAAAAAATTTTGGCCAAATTGTGGGTCAAAGTAAACAAAACTCCTTTCATTAAATTGATTCATTTATCTGAAGATTCCCACAAATATTTAATAACATTCATCTGACAAAGGATTGTTGCTGCCATTTTACAGGGGAAAAAACAGGGAAGACTCTTGATAGTTGCACAATGGAACAAAGAAGAAAAACAGCTCTGCTAAACCTGAACATGGACTACAATATAAATGCTATAAGAGAATCATGCAAGGCTGAACTTGATCTTAACGGATGTGTTGGAACTCATCAGACAGTCAAGGAGAGTATGTCCATGTGTGTCTGCATACATGCAGATGTGGGAGAGAGGACATTTTCTGTACCCTACACCAAGGGTACAGCCTCAGCGAAGGCACAGAGATGGCTGGGTATGTCTTGTTGTTGCCAAGCCAAAGTGTAAGATGATGAGTGAGTGGCAGGATTCACAGCTGGACAAAGCCAACTGAAAAGCCTCAAGCATCATCACAAGAATAGAGTCTAGATTTCACTGTATATACAGGATAAGATGTGTCTCCAGATTTTCAAGGAGAAGTTACACTAAGACCTTGGTTCTTATTTGAATGAACATCTTCCTGCAGCAATCAAAAATGTCCTTTGGAGTTTCTTGCTATTGCTGTTGTTGTCGGTGGTGGTGGTAATGATGGTGGTTTGGCTTAGGGTTTTTTGTTTGTTATTTCTGGCAGAAGCTGCGCTTCTGCCTTGCCCTGCTGGCCCTATACTCACAGACTTAGCCACTCTGCTCACACATGCAAATTCAGGACAACCTGGTAGAAAAGCAAGAATGTATCCATGAAAATAACTTGATACTGATCATTAACACTATGTTCCACCCAATGGTTCTTATGGATTGAGCCAAAAAGATCTGTGACCCATCTACGTCACCAATTGCTAGTTACTAAGGGAAAGATCTCAATGATGGAAAAAAGGTAAAGAGAAGCATGAAAAAATCAAAATGGTAATAGTATCTCAGTTACACTAAAGTGAAACATTTAACAAACATATATCCATAAACTTTTAAATATACTCATTATGGAAGAAGAGCAGCAATTGAAAACTAAAACAAATCATTTCAAAACCTCACTGATAATGCACTGATAACAAGGCATCCTTTCCAAAAGCTGTGGAAACTTCAGCTCTTTGTGGGTAGGTCCAGCGGGAGTTTTGCAAAATGTCAAATATTCCATGGCAACAAAAATTCTTATATAATAGTGTTTTGAAGGAAATACCAGAAGCCCTTCATAGCTTGATTATTGTTTTATTTGTAAAGTAGACCTGAGACAAAGGTAAAAACCAAGCATTCTTGGTATATAATGCTGACCTGCAAGTTCAAAAGAAAGGAATTACATCTCTGTGTTAACCCATCAGGAGGATTGGCCCAAATTTGAACGCAACTGTAATCTGCCAAGGCAAGAGCCTCTGACAATAGCCTCCCATAGACCACACAACAGGACTTCTGTCCTCAAGGCTCTGAAAATTTCAGGGCAGTGTAACTACATCTCAACACTTGGACTTCAGACCTGAGATGGGAAGGGTCCTCACTCTAATCCTGCTCTATTTGGGCTTTGTGTCCATATGTCTGTGGTTTTCCTCTAGCACCTTCCTCAAGAGATGGGCTATGCTCCACAAGTCTGCCACTCTGTACTCACCAGCACAAAGTGAACCCGTGAGTGGAAAACAGTCACCAAGAATCCTTAATGAGAAATGTGATGCTCAAACAGCCTTAAGAAACAAACTGATGCCTTTCTTTCTACATAAGCAAAGACTGAGGCTCCTCAGAATCTTAAAAGGACTGCCTATTTTCTTGGTGATCATTTCAGTTGAGGGTGGAATCTGTTGTATTATCTGATCATCAATCCCAAACAATATCTGATTTTTTTTCTACTTATTTTTAAACCAACTGCTTTTAATGAAAAGTTCATCTAGATAGAAACTGCAATTCGTTCTGCTACAGCCATAGAGAGAACACAAAAGTAACCAGGAATGAAGACTGGGATATCTTTCCTGAGAGACGGATAGAACAATGAACAACACTGTCAGTGCTGATGATAAAAAAAACACCACCGATGTGTTTTTAGGCTCACTTCCAAGCTGTTAACTATTGCTACTCCCATCCTCATGGTCTCAAAACCAAATCTTGAGCTTCTGAGAATTAATTCATGCCACTTCCCATATGGGCTGGATATGGCTGGAGCTCTGTAAACAGGATGGTGTGTAAGAGTATCGGCTCTGAATCCAAACGGCCTAGGTTTACATTCTTCTCTCACTGTGTGATCAAATCCAAGGAATTCAACCCATCTGTGCCTCATCTACATTCTTCATCTCTAAAATAAAAATACACACCTGGGGTTCACGTGAGGATGAAATATAAAGTGAATGTTTAAAAGTCTTCAAACACAGCGGCCCTGTAGTAAGTGCTGGTTGTACACTAATGAACATGATGACAGTAATGGCCACACGCTAGAAAAGGTCCCTGTCGCCACGTACTGCTACCTCATTAGCCTTTTCAGACCCAACCCACAGAAACAGGATGTACATAAGCAAATGAAGATGAGGGCTCACTCAGACCACTACGCTGAGCAGTTCAGTGCAAAATGAATGAGGGTTGTCATTCTTTTCTAACTTTGTTACCTTTTACCAAACAAAGAAAAGACAACTTAGAGACAGAAGTGGGAGGTCAGAAAGCACCATACCCCATCATGGTGTGCTCACTTGCTTTCTCTCTCTTCCTCTCATAACCCACTCACTTGACTCGCCATTTCTGTATCTCTACCTAATGGCTCCCCCCCCAAAAAAATGGAGGTTTCCAAATTGTAGCCCTCAAGCTTGATCAGGAGAGAGATGGAGGGCTCTTTCTGCTCACACTTTGCCAGACCCAAAGGCAAAAGAGTAGACCTTGATCCAGGGGTTGGCAGGATAGCAGGCACTCATTCCTGCCCAGCTTCCCACTGAAAAGAGTTACAGTGAACTGCTCAGTAGTCAGGCAAGATGCATGCTGCCATTGTATTTTTTCTGGAGACACTCCTCACCACCATCCCCCATCTCATACCAGGAAAGGATGTCCTTCCTGGAATGTGGCTTTGACCCTGAACTACTCCTCAGAAACATTAGTTAATGATGGCTCCCTCAACCCTTTCATGGTGTGGACGAGTTTGTGTGTGTATAGGTGAGGCAACCTCATCTCTGATCTCCACAACAACGTTTTACCCAAGAGGAAGAAATGGTGACTCAGAGAAGGTAAGTAACTAGCACAAGATCACAAAGCCTGTTGTAACCCAAGTAAATTTACAGATAAACCCTCTGTTTTCTCCACAATAACACGCTGCTTCCCCTGCATGACATCTGAGAGTAAAAGCAGAGTCCTTCAACTGTTACAAAGCTACATATTAATAAAATCTTCTGCCTGATTTCCCCAAAGAGTTAATTCCCTTTACAGACACAGACTTTACTCACTGAATTGCCAACAAAGAAGAAAGACATGGAGTAGGGTCCAAGTTCTGGAAGCCTCCCAGAAGCTTTTCAAATCTCTTAGCCAAACACAATGAACCCTAACCTGCATTGTTCTTACCCAACAAGGGAATGCCAAAGTATTTGTCCCTAACTTCATTCTGAGAAGACCAATTTGTCCTCCTAAACATATCTGTCATTTCCTGAGGTTTATCTCTATGTCTAGTTTCGAGTGGCAGACTTTAGGGCTTCTGCACCCTGAAAATGGCCATGTTCTTCCCACTGCCTGTCCACACCAAGAGTTTGGTTTAAGCCAGTAGAATATGTGGTAGTGAGAGGAATGTCCCCTTGTGATCTCAAGCTCCCTTCTTGGCTCAGAAATAAGCTGTGCTCCAGCCAGGAGATACTTTCTTTTCTTTTTCTTTGCTTTTATTAATTTATTTTTAAGTTTGAATACAGTAAAAATCAGTTATTTTTGGCTTACGGCTCACTAAGTTTTGACAGAGTTGTGTAACCACCGAAATCAGGATACAGGGCCATTCCTTTGCACCTAAAAAATGCCTGGTGATGCCCACTGGTTGTGAGATCCTCCTTTTACTCTTAACCCCTGGCAATGCCAACTGTCCTCTGCCCCTGCAACTTTACCTGTTCCAGATATCATCTAAACAGAGCCATACACTATGGAGTCTGTTGAGTCTGGCTTCTTTAACTTAGCACAAAGCAGTAGAGATTTAGCCAAGCCTTTTTTATATGAATAGTTCACCTTTTTTTTTATTATTGAGCCCTACTCTGTTGGATGAACTCCCCATGGTTTGTTTATCGATTCCCAAACTGAAGAACATTTGGGTGGTTTACATTTTCAGGTTTTTGTGAATAAATCTTCTCTTACATAATTTACAAATTTGCATACAGGTTTAATATAAACCTGTTTTCACTTCTCTGGTGCAAATACCTAAGTGTGCAACTGATAGTCATATAGTAAATGCATGTTCAATTTTATAAGAAATTGCCAAACTATTTTCTCAGGGGTTGCCTAATTTTTACATCTCTATCAGCAATGCATGAGAGTTTCAGTTGCTCCACATCTTCACCAGCACTTCATTATGTAAGGTTCTCTCTCTCTCTCTTTCTCTCTCTCCCTCCCTCCCCCCATCTCCCTCTTTCTCTCTTTCTCCTCTCCCAATAGGCCAATTGTGAAGCTGCTTATACAAAGATACTCTTGTGAAAAAGGTGAGGCTTCATGGACCGACATAGGCAGTCATAGGCTTGGATATCCCAAGGCAGTTCACAGGGTCAGAAATAGCAGATTTATCTTAATGGCCTCAGTTAAAAAAGCCAGGACCCATGGGTTATACAATTCAAAAAGAGTTGCAATTTGAAACTCTCATCACAAACGAAGTTAGGGATATTGCCTTATACATTTATTCACATAATATCATGTCTTATTCTTAACATACACCTAAACAAATGCATTCACTTTGCTTTATGAGCTTCCATATATTCCTCAGAGCATGTGGGCAGCCCCACTCTTAAGGACTGTGTAAATGAACAACTTCATTACAGAGATGGTCAAAAGCCTTAGGCACAATCCACGAATAGCTGGAGCCAAGGTAGAGAGGCTCAGAATGAACAAATTCCAAAATTATGGTTATATATTTTAAGAAAGTCATAAACATATGAGCATCTTATGTAATTTCTGGGCCCTACTGCTAGAAAAGTGAGAAAATAATAATATAAAAAGAATACTTGAAGTCTGTCTCTGACCTTACAATGGTCTATGATCTTCAGTGGTTAAGAACCACTGTCCAAAAATACCCATGGTTTTTACAGGCAGGAGGTCATTTCTATCAACATCCTCCTCTTTTGAGCTGAAGAAAGGAATCCAAGAATTGGTTACTAGTGAAACCATGGAGAAACAATAGCTGCATGGCTTTATCAATTGTATTAATCTTCTAGGGCTGCCATAGCAAGATACTACAGACTAAATGGCTTAAACAGTAGAAAGTTATTTTCTCACAATTCTAGAAGCTTAAAAGTCCAAGATCAAGATTTTGACAGAATTGGTTTCTTCTAAAGAAAGAAAGATGGCTTACATATGGCCATCTCTCTCCACTGTCTTCACATAGTCTACCCTCTATGAATTCATGAAACTTTCACACATTTTAAATACACGTATCATATTACAGTTGCTACAGAAATCTCAGAATACTTTATTTATGCATCACTAATTTGAAATTAACCACAGCTGCTAACCCACTGTCATATAATACATCAATGAAGAAGCACAGATATTGCTATATTATATTTTTAAACTATATTTCAATTAAAAAGTATTCTCCTTTGCAATCCTACATACTTTGAGTTTTTAAAAAGTATTTTTTTTCTGAGAAGGATACTATAGGCTTCTCCAGCTGCTAAAGGGTCCACATATGTTTGCAGCAATACATGGATATGGATTTATTTACCTCCAACCCTCTCCACTGGGCCACTTAATCTTCACTGGTAGGGTCAGATCTATCCCAAACCCTCAGTTCAAACATGCTCTAAAGAGAAAATGAGAAGGTCAAGAATTCATCAGTTTGATACAAGTTGACCTTGTTGCAAGTTCTGTTTTTCCCTTGAATTATGTATTTCCTGTGATTATAGGCAGACTTCAGAGATATTGAGGGTTAAGTTACAGACTGACATGATCAAGTGAACATCACAATAAAGCAAGTCACACAAAAATTTTGGTTTCCTAGTACACATAAGAGTCACATTAACACTCTACCTTAGTTTATTCAGTGTGCAATAGCATTATGTCTAAAAAAACCAATGTATATACCTTAATCTAAAACTCTTCTGGCTAAAAAAAATGCTAACCATTATCTGAACCTTCAGCAAGTTATATTTTTACTGTTTGAGAGTCATACCCCCACGCTGATGGCTGCCAACAGATCAGGGTAATGGTTGCTGAAGGCTGGGGTGGCTGTGACAATTTTTTAAAATTAAGACAACAATGAAGTATGGCCAATCAATTCGTGACCAATTTCTCTGTAGCATGCAATGCTGTTTGATAACATTTACTCACAGTAGAATTTTTTTTTTAAATCAGAGACAGTCCTCTGAAACCCTGCCACTGCTCTATCAACTAAGTTTAAGTCATATCCAAAATCCTCTGGTGTCATCTCAACAATATTCACAGCACCTTCACCAGTAGATTCCATCTCAAGACACCAGTCTCATTGCTTACCTATAATAATCAACTCCTCATCTGCTCAGGTTTGATGATGAGATTACAGCAATTCAATCATACCTTCAGGCTCCACTTCTAGTTCTCAGGCTATTCCCACAGCACCTACAGGTACTTCCTCCACTGAAGCCTTGAACCTCTCAAAGTCATCCAGGAGGACTGGAATCAACTTCTTTAAAACTCCAGTTAATGCTGATATTTTGACCTCTTCCCATGAATCACAGTGTTTTGTGACATCTAGAGTAACTAATTCTTTCCATAAGGTTTTTTAATTGACTTTGCCCAGAACCATCAGAGAAATGACTATCTCTAACATGATAGCTCACAAAATGTATTTTTCAAATAATAAGACTTGAAAATCAAAATTACTCTTTGATGTATGGGCTGCAGAATGGATGCTTTGTTAACAGGCATGAAAACAAGCTTAATCTTGTCTTACATCTTCATCAGAGCTCTTGAGTGACCAGGTGCATTGTCAATGAAAAGTTATATTTTGCAAGGAATCTTTATTTTTTTTCCAAAGCAACATATCTCAATAGTGGGCATAAAATGACCAGTAAGCCATGTTGTAAACAGATGTGCTGCTATCCTGGCTTTGTTGTTCTATTTATAGAGCACAACATAATTCTTAAGGGTCTAAGGATCTGGGGAATGGTAATTAAGGAATGGCTTTAACTTTAAGTCACCAGCTTCATTAGGCCTAAAAGGAGAGTCGGCCTGTCCTTTGATGTTTTGAAGTAAGACATCAACTTCTCCTCTCTACCTGTGAAAGTCCTAGATGGCATCTTCTTCCAGTAGAAGGCTCTTCTGTCTACATTGAAAATCTGTTCCTTAGTATAGCCACCTTCATTCATTATATTGGCTAGATCTGGATAACTTGCTGCAGCTTCTACATCAGCATTTGCTGTTCCACTCTGTATTTTGTGTTATGGAGATGACTTCTTTCTTTAAATCCCATGAATCAACCCCTGCCCATTTGAATTTTTCTTCTGCAGCTTCCTCACCTGTCTCAGCCTTCACAGAGTTGAAGGGAGTTAGGGCTTTGCTCTGGACTAGGCTTTGGCTTAAGGGAATGTTGTGGCTGACTTCATCTGCTATACAGACCACTACAAATTTCTCAATGTCAGCAATAAGGTTGTTTTACTTTATCATTCATATGTTCACTGCAGCAGCACTTTTATTTTCCTTCAAGAACTTTTCCTCTGCATTCACAGCTTGCCTGATTACTTGGTTCAGGAGGCCTCATTTTTGGCCAATACCAGCTTCCAAATGTCTTCCTAACTAAGCTTAGACGTTTATAGATTTGATTTAAAGCAAGTGATACGCAGCTCTTCCTTTCATTTGAACACTAAGAAGCCACTATAGTGTTGTTAATTGACCTAATTTCAATATTGTTGTGTTTCAGGAAATAGAGAGGCTCAAGAAGAGGGAAATGCCAGCCAGTGAGCAGTCAGAACACACACATTTATCAATTAAGTTCATGGTGTTATATGTGTTTTGCCACACCTCCAAAACAATTACAATAGTCACATCAAAGATCATGGACCACAGATTACCATAACAAATAGAATAATAATGAAAAAGTGTGAAATATTGCAAAATGTGACACAGAGACATACGGTGAGAAAATGCTGAGAAAACTGGTACCAACAGACTTGCTCGATGCAGGGTTGCCACAAACCTTCAATTTGTGAAAAATGCATTATCTGTGAAGCACAATAAGATGAGGTGTGCCTGAAGACTGCTGCCTGGTCTCACAGGAGACTAAAACCCAGAAACCCTGTACCCCAATCATTGAGCCTGTCACAAAAAAACGTAAAAGGTCTCCTGTAAACTGTAATAGCCAATGTTTCTAGCTTAATGAATAAAGAGACTAGTGTTCTGGTCATGTTTTCTTCTATAGAAAGCTCTGAGGTTGAATGGCTGCCAGGAGACAGTTCATGAGGCACCATGGGTTAGATTATGAAATGACAGCCAAATTTCCTATGTGAAATTTCCATCTCCTTCACATCAGGAAGGTGTTTTTTATTGACCACATTCACAAGGAGCACTGGTCCTTATCGTGTGTGGTGCTAGACTCCCAACGGAATTGAAGATGTATGAAGGAGAAGCTCTAATGCACTGCTATGTCTTCCTTCTCAAAGAGTATCTGAGGGACAGATTAGTGTACTTCCTAGAACCAAGGCTGCAAAGAGCTATAAAATGACCTCAAAACTTCTAAAAACTGCTAATATGGGTCTGAAGAATTAAGGCAAAGAAAAGGACATAAACATAACAAAGTAGAAAGGGAAAATAACTTAGTTACCACAGAAACAATCTGAAACTTAGAGCAATGAAAGAAGTTGTCCCCTGAGGAAAAGTTCTTATTTTCCATAGAGACTTTCTTCTTTCAAAACCACCAGTTCTGAAGTTGTTCTTAATGATAAAAGACTAAGACTTTCTCAATAGCATTTTAGTAAATCTTTGAAGGAATCAAAGAAAATTCAGGAGTGGGATAAAGCTAAAAGGAGAGAAGTTAGGTGTCATGTTCATGACCAGATTTGTTCAATTCACAAAGAAGCCCTCTCAGACTTTCAGTCCTCTCTGCTACTCTCTCCAAGAGCCACACTGCTGTGGATCAACCTCTTGGAGTATGGAAACTTAAGCAGATGTGTTTTGGTTTTACTTATTTCACCTAAAAAAAGATCACATTTGGCTCCCATAGAAATATCTACAATTTTCTTTCTTGTAGAGTTTATACAGATTTTAAGACTAAGAGTCATGCTACCAAGTAAAATCTGGGCTATTGCAGAGTTGCTTGGATCATTTCTACAGGCAGGCAAGAATTAGGCAGTAGAGAGTCTGAGCATATCACACTCCATGTTCTGGGGTGTGTATGGGGTCCTGATTTCACCCCATTTCCTCAGGAACTCTGATCCTGCAAACAAACCATTTCTAAATTCACCTTTAAGCAATGTTTTATTTTATTTACTTATTTGATTTGGCTGCATCACACAGCATGCGGAATCTTGGTTCTCCAACCAGGGATTGAATACATGCCCCTTGCAGTGGAAGCAGAGTTCTAACCACCGGACTGCCAGACCAAGCCCCACTGAAATGAGATTCAGACCCTCGAAGGTACATTTTCTTAGTTTCCATCTTCTCCACAGAGGCCACTTACATGGAAAACAAATCGCTTCCCCTAGAGATAGTCCCTTTTGTTTTGTTCCAAGTGCCACATTAGTGAATAAGCCTGCAATGTAGGATAGTAATCGCGGTGAATTATAGTGATGAATGAACCCTTCACTCTAAAGGGTGTCCAGGAAATAAACATGAATGTACTCCTGAAATATGTATAGGAGTCCATTATGCAAAAAGCTGCCAATAGTAGAATGTATTTTTAAGAACTCATCAGCTATCTGTGGTCCTCTTGAAATCTGTGATCTCGAGCCCAACAAATTTCTGAAAAGCCCCAGTGACTTAGAGCTGTGGTTCTTAAATTTAGCTGCATATCAGAATCACTTAGAAAGAATTTTGTTTTAATTTTTTAATCACAGTCCCCTGGACACAGCCTAGACCAAATAAACCAGAATACGTAGGGGCCTGGGCATCACAGACAACAGCCAAAACTAATCTCCCCTGGTTACAGATTCCCAGGGCTGAGTGCCTCGAGTTCTGGAGAGTCCTTGTCTGGGCCACACATGTTAGGCGAAGCCCAAATCACACAAGAGGGGATGGAGAGAAGGAGGCGAGTCTGCCTGCTGCTGGTGAGAAGACACCTGAGGGTTTAGTATTTATCCTCCACAGTCGGTTCAGGACACCAACCAAGGCCACACCGTGGCACCTTCTTTTCCATTCAGGGTTGCCCAATTTCACACATATACCCATATACATATAGAGACAGAAGCTAATTCTTTGCTCCAGTGCCACTGCCCTGGAATAGTCCTACCGTAAAACATAAATCTGCTTAGATTCAAGCCAACCAGATAACTTTAAAGGAAATCATTCCTCAAACAACAAGTCTTATATTTGGCATGCTTTCAAATTGCTTGAGCAATTAAAAAGTAAGCCAAACTAACCTAGACTCCCTTCCCTTCGTGAGCTGAAAATAGCTCAAAGTATTTTTCAAGAATGAAGGATGAAGCACCAACCCATATAAACTGCTGACTGGTGTCTGTGGCTGATTTGCACAGCCATTTAGAACACTAGATGAGTGAGGGTCAGGTCCTAATCTCATTTTTGTTCTGTTTAGAGGCCTCGGATTTTGTACTAAGCCCTAGCTACTGGTTCAGCAAAGATAAGATACTCCCTTCATGACCAAGTGAGCCAACACATGCTCAGCCTTCTAGAACATACAGTTAAGTCATTAAAGACACTAGCTCAGGACCTAAAATGCAAGGGGAATTGCCCAGGTAAATAAATCCTTGTACTTTTAAAGTATATATAAATATGAGGATAAAGCTGTGGGAAAGGGTCCGTGATCTGGAGGAGGGGGAGGTGAGGACAGGAAAAATTACATTTTCAGTCACCAATACCAGCTTGTATAATCCACTTTTCCCTTTTTTTAAATAGCAGAAATCTCCCCTAAGGACTTACCCAGTGGTTCAGTTGTTCAGACTCCAAAGCAGGGGATGCAGGTTCAATTCCTGGTCGGGGAGCTAAGATTCCATGTGCCTTGCCAGCCAAAAAACTAAAAGGTAAAACAGAAGCAATATTGTAACAAGTTCAACAAAGACTTTAAAAAATGTTCCACCTTAAAAAAGAAAAGGTTTCCCCCTTATGAGGTTAATTCCTCCACAGATGGTCTGGGACCTCCCCTCTCCCTCTCAACCCAATTCCCCCCATTAGTTAGCCCTCTCACAGCTTAACTTCTCCCCAGGAGCTCCTTCTGGGTAACATTTAGATTCTCTCAAGTCTCCCCTAACTAGAAAAAAATAAGCAGAAAGAATAAAGAAAAGGAGAAGTAAATCTGCTCTCTTCCCTGTGCCCTTCTAACTACTGCCCCAGCTTACCACCTTTATATCCTCGTCTACCTGTTCATCTCCCACCAGCCCACTGAATCTGGCTTCCCTCAGCACTCTTCACTTATTGCCACCCCCACCCCTTTCATAAAACCCGAAGGAAACTTTCAACCTCTCTTTCCCTTGATCCTTAACTTGCGCTAGACACATTTGACCACTACCTTCCCGAAACCTTCCCTTCCCCACCCTCTTGCATTCCACTTCCCCATCCTTCTCCTGTTTCTCTGGCTTCTCATTCCTGTTTCCTTTGGCTGTTTCTCTGCCCTTGCCCATCTTTGACCTGTTATGTTCCTCAGAGATCTGCCCTTGGTCTGCTTCTCCCTCTACTTCTTCTTAGTAGGTGAATCCTCATGGCTTAAATGACCACCTATTTGTTGATAAATTTCCAAATCTATATTTATAGGCTTGATATTTCTGCAAAGTTTCAGATATGAATAGCCTTCTGCGTACTCAACATCTCCCTTTGAGGGACTTCCCTGGTGGTCCAGTGGTTTGGACTCTGCACTTCCATTGCAGAGGGCAAGGGTTTGATCCTTGGTCAGGGAACTAAGATCCCACAAGCCAAGTGGCAAAAAAAAAAAAAAAAAATGAGAGAGACTCAATATAACATCTCCTCTTGATTTCAGAGACATTTCAGGCTCAATACATCCAGTTACATAAAATGCAATTCACTCTCTCCCCTAAGCCTGCTCTTCTCCTGCTCCCTGTGTCCTCAACAGCAGCACCAGATAACTGGCTGCTTAAGTTAAAAAACTTAGCATCTTCCCTGTTCTTTCTTTTCTTCAGTCTGTCCATCCAATAAATTACTAAGTCCTGTTGATCAGAGGAGCCTGGCAGGCTACCATCCATAGGGTTGCAAAGAATCCTACATGACTGAAGTGACTTAGCACATACAAGCATGCATTGATTCTATCTGCTAAATAATCTTTTCAGTCTATTACTCCTTTCTATTTCCACTGCCAAAGTCAAGGCCACTATCCCCTCTTACACTGATCACAGCAACAAGTCCCAAATACCCTCCCAGCTTCCAGACTTACACCCTTCAAACCTATACTTTTTGTTGTCACCAGATTGATCCTTCTAAGATGAAATGCTGACCTCCCTCCTCCATTTCAAGCATTAAAAATCCTTAGTACATTTCCCAGTACATCAGAATAGAATCCAAGCTCTCCACAATGGCTTCAGGTCCTAGATTTGGTGATCTGGCCTGGCCTCCCCCTTCAGCCTCACCTCATGGCCACAATTCATGGACTATAGTTTCCCTAAGAATCAACTTTCTTTATCATGTCCATTATTGTATTCCCAGCCTTTCAACAGTGCCTGGAATACAGCAAATTATTAAGATATTTTGCTTAATCACTTTTCTAATAATTAAAGTTTAACATATTAAAGCTAAAAGAAATGACAAGTCAAATTTGCAAAGTTTATTGCAGGCAGGAGTTATCAGTATATTGCCTGGGGCTCCATTTCATAATTATGAGGCATCAGGCCCTTCACTAAATATGCTAAAGAGCTGGTGACTACTATTTGGCAAGGAGGTTTCGTAATGAAAGGGACTGTATCTTTTTCCACTATGCCAAAGAAGACCCATCATAAATTCTATTTGGACACAACATGAATGCTGAAATGAGAGCGAAGTATTCCAAGAAACGGAGAAAAATATTTCCCAGACATCTCAAACTGGGTTCAGAATTTCTGTCTTCAGATCTTAGACAACAGTGAGAGAGGTAGAAGCAATTGGCTGTCTTTAATTGTACCTGCTACCAGTTGATGGCTGAAAGGAAAAGTCTAACATTGTTTCTGTGAATATCAGCACAGAACCCAGCTCAGATATTTCTAGACAGTATGGAGGTTTGGGGAATAACTCACAGACATGTAGTCCTGGACCAACCTCAGAAGCAAATTGTTTATCAAGAGTAATGTTGAGATTTCCAAGGAATGTGTGCATGCATACGTGCATGTGGTATGTGTAAGTGTGCACGCAAGAATGTGTGAGTATGTGTATGTGATTTATCGAAGATCAAAAAGTGAGCTGAGATTCCTGACATATCCAACTGGCTTACAGCCACTCCCATTTCTACAGTAGGACCATCACCACACACATACACATCACATATTTACTTATATTAGGTTGGCCAAAAAGTTAGTTCAGGTTTTTCATATGCTTTGGCGAAACCCGCATGAAGTTTTGGCCAACCCAATACAAAACTTACTGAGTCCATTTATTTCCTTAACTCTTTAGTTTTCATTGTATCTAATCCTCACAAAGGCCCTGCAAGTTTGATGCTTTTTTCCTCCATTTTACAGAAGTTTAAGCTGAGCACCTGAAGATCTAAGACCCTTCAACAAGTTAAAAAAATAAAAAAGAAAGAAATCAGAACTTGAACCCTGGTCCATCCGATTCCAAAGCCAGCCACCCTGTCATTAACACTTTCCTCCCTTGAATTGTCACTCTCCTTGTACTGGTTACAAGAAATGCCAGTGGGAGTGGTACTGCTTTACGATAAACCACCCAAATAAAAGTGCTTCAGTGATTATTTTGGGGATGTCAAATTGAAAATGTACAGATTTCCCAGGACAAACGACCTGCCAAGTTGTGATTGCACAATCAAAGGGCTGCAAGAAACCAAGAAAGCCAAATGTGTGTTGGAAAAACTACAGATGTCATTTGGGAATGCTCAGCACTTCGAATTTTCAGGCTGAGACAGCCTCACTTCCACCGGAACCACAGCCTTATAAGGCTAAACAAAGGCCAATGACTTCCTCAGCTGAATCAACCTGACACACACCGCCTGTTCTCTTAGCTCACTGGGATTCCACTGGTGGAGCATCAGCCCCGTCATGGAAAAAACACCATCGCCGGGAGAACTGAGTGAACTGGATCACAAACACCCACCTTGTCATAAAGCTGCTATGAGACTTGCAGTGGGAAGATGGAGGAGGCAACAAGCTGGGGTCAGGAGTGGAGATACTTAGGCTCCCAAGAGAAATTAGTCACAAGTCATTCCTTCATCTCCACTTACAGCCATTTGGGGGAGCAACAAACTCTAAAAGGATGAAAAACAAAGTCCACCTCCCACCCACATCCAGTATGTGCTCTGAAGTTCACAGGAAGGCTCCTCATTTGTTCTGGGGCACACAGGCTGCCTGTGAACAGCTGTGCCTTCCGATGGACAAATTAGACAGTCAGTGTTCCAGAAAAATAGTGGGCTCTGGGGAATTAAATCAGCCATTCATTTGATTCCTTTCCATTAGACCTAATCCAGTTGTACCAAAACTCTAGGAAAATAAAAGGAACTTAGCAGAAGTCAGCTCCACAAATATGCACTAGGAGAACTGCCTGGTTCTGAGAAGCCACCTTGACCAGAGGTTGGGAAATAGTGAAAAGGTTTGAGGCTTCAAAGTTGAGCACACGAGAGTGCTTCCAAAAATGGAAAACTAGTGCCATCGCCAAGTAACTTCCCTTCCAGTTATCATTACTCTCTACAGATTATGGAAAATATTTGTCTGAGATGTTATTCAACTTCTCTCATTCTCAGTAAGTACAGTAGGACTATCATGAAGCATGTGTTCATCATTTCCCCCCAGAAGTAAACTGTTGATCTTGAAATGTCAGGTGCTAGGGAGAAGATGAGGAAATTTTCAGAAGAAACCCAAATGTCCTTTTAAGGGGAAAGACACTGCAAGTCCAAGTCTTTGAGATTCTGCTTAGTGGAACATCATCAGGGTGGACTTTGGTAACCACCTCTCCAACCAAAGCCCAGGACAAAAAAAGGCTACCGGCCCCTTTAAGAGGAAACATCATGGTAGAAAGATATTGGACCAGTGGGCAGACTTGTACACCAAGATTCATCTCTGAGACAGAGTAGTGGTTCTGGGTCTTTAAGCCTGTAACCATCAGAACTAGTACGGACCCAGCCCCACTGAGCATCAGCTTGTGTCCTAGGGAAGACAGACATAGCAGAATTGAAAAGACATGGACCAGCTTTTGAGTGACTCATTCTTGGGTCAGGAAATACTGGAAAATCACTGTTGCCAGGGTTGCTGCTGGAAGAAGGAGTTCTACCTTCCATTATCATGTCTGTGCTGATCCACTTAATTTGCATTTTCCTGAGTGAGAGGCCTGATACCAGCTCTCCCACCTGGCAGCCTGGTACCACACTGCAAAGCCACCAGCTTAAGGGGTGGTGATAGCACCATCTAGCCTCCTGGAGTATAGCAGCCATGAGAATGTGTCTTGCCAACCTTCTACTGGGGATGGAATCGACTCAGGGCCTCAAATGCTACACTTTTAAGTCTCTTACTGTGTTTGCACCGAGTCCACTTTCTGATAGCTGCTCTGTGCCACTGATGGGGACTCCATTCTGGGTGACAGCATACCCTTTTGTAGGTTAACTTGGGCACAAGAACTTCCCAGGTGCCTCCTTAGACTACAGGTCAGTGTAGCCAGCTTCTACATATCCTTCCCTCCTGATTCCTTTCACCGACTCAGGTTCACATTGTGACCTAACTGCTAACCCTAGCTTTTCCCTCTCTAAGTCCTTTCACACAATCATTTCCCCAGGAAAATCTTTGTGATGTTTAACACTATCTTGGCATCTGCTTCTCAAGTACCCTAACATAAAAAGAAACATTTGAATTGTGTCTGCAGGAATGAAGTGGAAGAGGCAAGAATTATTGCCCAGATATAAATTAAAATAGCATCCTGAATATAAAACAGCACCCTGAAGACTCCTTGAGGTTATCCTAAGTATGGAAGCCAGGGAACACTATAGACAGGTTCAAATTGATCAGTTTTATTTGTGACTTTATTTGTAGGCAACACTTTAAATAAATATCTGCTATGCAAGTTTAGGCACAAAGGGAAGCATCAAAGCAAAAGGCCATTCCCTACTCCAGTAATGGAAGGGAAAGCAAGAAGAGATGATGTGTACCAGGGAGCAGGCCAAGGCTGTCTGGCCGTGGTTGACCTCCAAAATGAGCGTTCCTAATATCCCATTGTGACCTGCAAGCACAGCCTGGCTTCCATGTGTGGAGAGTTAAGGAATTTTCTCCAGATCCCATTTATTGAATCCAACACCATCAAAGCCTAATAACACTCTCTAAATGATGATACATCAGTCACCAGCCCTGGGACCCTCTATGTTCTGTCTGGTTCATCCAGAAGTAGAATGATAGCCCTCCCCAGAGAAGAGCTTTCTACCCAGTGCCAATTCACATGTAACTGATAGCTGGAACTTCAATCCAGCAAGTGCTCATTCTGTACCAGTCATTGCACAAAGCATTTTACATTCAGTCATCTCATCCATCCATTTATTCATTCAACACATCTGTTGAGCACCTACCCTGTGCCATCATTCCTCCAGGAGAGAGTAAGACTAAAAACTCCCAGTGCTCTAGTGAGAAAGACAGAAATAATTTTTTTTTAAAAAGCAAACATAGACATATGTATTAAGTAATGATAAATACTACAAAGACAACTAAAACAGAGTAAGGTGCCAGGAAGTTATAGATAGAGAGGTAGAGTGCATTTTACAAGGAGTAGCAAGGAAACTCATGTAAGGAGGCAATATAATGGTAGAGATCTGCAAGAACTTGGAGAGCTAGCTGGGTAATCAAGCGATCAGTGAATAGTCCACTTAATCTCCTTTAATCCACACCTCAAATGTGTGAAGTAGATGGTGTGCATGCATGCTAAGTTGCTTCAGTCATGTCCACCTCTTTGCAACCCCATGGACTATAGCCCGCCAGGCTCCTCTGTCCATGGGATTCTCCAGGCAAGAGTACTGGAGTAGGTTGCTATGCCCTCCTCCAGGGTATCTTCCCAATCCAGGGATTGAACCTATGTCTGTTGTATCTCCTGCATTGGCAGGCAGGTTCTTAACCACTAGCACCACCAGGGAAGCCCCAAAATAGAAGGCATTATCCCCCTATTGTGCAAGAACCTTAGAGAGGTTACATACTCAAGTCAATTTCATTCTAAAGCCAGTGTTGTTAACATTACACCTCAGCCATCCAAATGAACTCTAAAATATTCCCACTTGTATTCTAAAGTCAAAGAGAAAGCCCAGCCTTTATGCATAGCCTATTCCTGCCGACACACTTGTTGGGGTACAGAGAAGACACTTATAAGATGACAAAGAGCTGGCTGTGCTTGGGAAGTTCCTAGCCCAGTGCTCTCCATCACACACACACATGCACAGACACACACACACACACCCACACACATACAGTCTGCCAGGTCTCCAGCAATGCCAGGGCATCCTTGGAAGCATTGTAAGGTCTCTCTGCCTCTGCCTAGCAGAAGGCTGGCACTGCCTGGGGACCTTAAAGCCTTTAGCAGTGGACACTCAGGGGGACCAGAACCACAAGGAAACTGGCCAGGTCCTGTTTCCTCACAAAAGTGTTCACTACACAAATGAACAGGAAATGTTCAGGTCGAGCAAATGGTGAAGTTTTGCTTGAGTTTAAACACGGAATTTTATGAAGTTATCAACATCGTGTGTGAAATAACAATCTTATCAAAGCTTATAATAGAAAGATGTGTCAATAGCTGCCACAGTCATAAGATATGAACACAGAGTTAACCACTCAGAACTGTTTCACAAACTTTTTCCTCAACAGCCCTTGACACACAGTGAGTCCTCAAAACGGAAGCTATTATTATTATATTCATTAAACATCATCATTATTATAACCCTTTATCCTACTCCACAGTCCTGGCAGCTGGGGAAGGGGGTGATAACAAGAACCCCAAGAAGCTGTACTTCCCTACGAGGGTTCACCAGCTGGGGTGGAGGTCCCTATGGGAAATTCTAAAATCAGCCTTCAGCAGGGAAAACGATGACTCAATAAGCTCATAGATATTTATGTCGCTCCTGCTTTAAAGAACATCTTTTCCTCCTGAGTAATAACTGAGTCCCATAAATAGATTCTAAACTTCTACCCATTCACCAAAAATAAACTTGGAGGACTTTCACAATATGACAATATAACACACCATTAGCTCTACTGGGTCATTTGATTTTTGCCTTCTTCCCAACACCTGCTTTATTTGAATCCCAATCTAACCCAGAGGTTCATGTAATAATAAATGATCCAAGCCTATGTATTCATGGTTTCCTGAGCCCTGAATAACCAGGATTCTCTTCCTGTGTCACCAATAAACTGTGGAGGTTAGGGGGTTTTTATTTTGTTTTTTCATGAGCAGACACTCTTTTACCACCTTCATTTCTGGTACATAACCTAAAAATCTATTTCACTGAGTTTTTTAATAACAACCTGGGTGTCTCTAGGGTGTTGTCTATGGGGTGATGGACATTTTTATGTAAATCTTCTAAACTAAGAACTAACATAACCCCAAGGACAGGGATCCTCTTCTTTAGTTCAGTCCATATAGAAATCCACATAACATCATCCTTAATAAAAGGTAATTATAATTGCTTTGACAGTTTATAATTACCAGCTCAACATGTTTTAGAAGTAATATTTATGCACATTTATTTTCCTTCAATCTATGGGACAACTGTTGATGTACAAGTTGGGATTCACATCTGATAAAGACTATATATGAAAAGTATACCTTGGAAACTTAATTCTCTTCTTGATTCTCCGGTGCTCATAGTCAACTGAGTAATCAAGCTCAATGCCTGAGAAACACGGTGCATTACCTCATGTAAATGTGGGCACTTCGTTTGAGAATGGAAACTGTCTTTGAGCTCTCAGTCTTTCTGTAGCCTAACAAATCTGGTAAGCTCTAAGAAAAATTTGAGGGAGCTACAACACACTTCCTGCAAATAAATCTACTCTTGGTTTCCCAGGAGTGGGTTTTCATAGAATGCATCTTCTTAGGTATGCACTACATGTTTGCTAAGGGCTAACAGAGAGGCCAGGCACTGATCAGAAGTCCTCCTAGGGTTTAAGAGATGGACTATATCTAACGAATAAAGTAGTGATTTATCGGGCCAGATATAATAAACTATTTTCAGAATGTGCTTCATTGCAGGTTTCCTCCTTTTTGTGGAAAAAAAAAAATACGAACTGGACATGGAGGAATTAACCTGTGAACCAGAGCCAGGAGAAGAAATCTTCATAAAACAGCCAGTCAGTAAGACCTCAAGATCCCTTTTTCTTTGTGGTCTCCTGCCATTCTTATTAACCCAAACTATAGTGTTTCTCTTTTTCCTCCTGACTCTTAACGTCTGCTGTCTCTGACCTTGGCTTAGAAATCTCTGAGTTGTAATTTCTCATGGTTGCATGCATGCTTAAGTTGCTCAGTCATGTCCGACTCTTTGAGACCCATGGACAGTAGGCCACCAGTCCCCTCTGTCAGTGGGATTCTTCAGGCAAGAATACTGGAGTGGATATCCATTTCCTTTTCCAGGGAATCTTCTGGACCCAGGAATCAAACCCAGGTCTCCCACATTGCAAGTGGCCTCCTGCATCACAGGCAGATTCTTTACCATCTGAGCCACCATGGAAGCCCCAATCTCTCATAGTTGGAAGTAAAATAAAGATGGTATAGTTCAGGCCTCTACCACTTCCCCCATCACCCTCCCAGAACAGGAAATCTCCCTCCAATATCTCTGAGCAATGGTCACAGACCCTCCGTGGTGGAGACTGCTGATTATTAGAAATGTCTTCCTTGGATTGGCTCATTCTTTCCTCTCTGAAAATTTCATCCTTTTAGGTTCATCCTGCCTTCTCTTCACTTTTCTACACACCTCACACTTCCACTGTCTGGACACATGCCCTGAATTCTTCCCAAGGCCTCACTGCTGTGTGGACTGTGCAGATGTACGAGGCTCTGAGTGTGCCTCTCTGGCTGCTCTCAAGTGTCAATATCTTAAGTGATGCCCATGACAAGGGGTGATTCTGGTTACGGTCTTAGAGCATGCTGAGCCTGTTTTGTGACTGAGACAATATCACTTTGTCTATTTATCCATAGCTCAAAAAAGCAGTGATAGCCTACAAGCTGAGTTTCAATACCAACTGGTATTGGGAAATGTAATGAATTCCCATCTTTTTCACAAGAATTCCTATCAAGCAAGCTCACCCCCACGTATTGATGGCTGTTTACAATAAGCTGATGATAAATGATGAGTTCATGAGAATAATACACTTTTTAAAGGGAAGTGAAGTGAAGTCACTCAGTCGTGTCCGACTCTTTGTGACCCCATGGACTGTAGCCTGCCAGGCTTCTCCATTCATGGGATTTACCAGACAAGAATCCTGGAGCAGGTTGCCATTTCCTTCTCCAGGGGGTCTTCTCAACCCAGGGATCGAACCCAGAATCCCACATTGCAGGCAGACTCCTTACTCTCTGAGCCAACAGAGAAGTTTCAAAGGGGAGTAACAATTAATAGTAAAAAAGAAAAAAAAAGTATAGCAAGGTTTTATGAAGAGGGAGTTCACTGTGTCTCTTTTACCATTTCAATTAGGCAGACAGAGAAATGTTTGTTCTTAGGAGCTTTCCAGAATATCACCTTAGCTTCTGGTCTCTTTTGCCACTTTCAGGTATATTTCCTGGCTATGCTGAGATGTGAAAGTAGGGAAGCAGGATATCGGGGAGTCACTGCCCAGAGAATAAAGCAACCTGCATTCTAATCTCAGCTCTGCTATTAAGGCTGGAAGATGAGATTAACTAGCCATTTTGAGCATTAGTTTTCCAACTTGTAAAAGGAGGAGCCAGGTTTAGATAATCAGCTTTGTTGCATACCAGTGAGAATGTGTTTGGGACATGTCACCATTAAAACACTGCTGATCTTTCTGGGAGGGCCCACTGACACCCCACAGGGGAGTCAGCATAGCTCTGCCCACTGGGTGGGGGATGAGGAGGCAGGGAACCCAGCTCCAAAGCAAAGACTCTCAGCTCAGAGACACTCCTACACCTGGCTGGAGGGAAGAAGCCATCCTCGCTTCTTGATAAAGCCTGTTATTCAAAGCAGATGGCACACATCTGCAGCAACATGGAAGGACCTAGAGACAATCACACAAAGTGGAGTAAGTCAGAAAGAGGAAGACGAACACCATATAAGATCACTTACATATGGAATCTAAAGCATGATACAAATGAACTTACTTACAAAACAGAAACAGACTCACAGACATAAAAAACACACTGTGGTTACTAAGAAGGAAAGGGGGATAGGAAAGGAAAAGAGAGATAAACTGGGAGTTTGGGATTAGCAGATACAAACTACCATACATAAAATAGATAAACAACAAGGGCCTATTGTATAGTACAGAAAAATATATTCAATAACCTGTAATAAACCACATGAATAAATATATTTATATATAACTGAATCGCTTTGCTATACAGCAGAAATGAAAATATTGTGAATCAACTATATATCAATTTTTAAAAAAAAACTAGGTTTAAAAAAAAAAAAACTAAATAGACTAATAGGCAGTCTATTCCTACACCTTCTCCACCCTTCAAGTACTCTGCAAATATTAAAGGCTTTTCCTTACACTTCTCAGACCAATATGGTACTCAAACTCATGTGGACACCAAAGCAGGAACATTAACCTAAAACTACTTTTTACTGCTTCTCACATTAAAAAATAATTTTGTTATCCTTAACATATGTACATTTCTTGTTAAAATATAGGTAGAAAAAATGAAAAGGAATGAAAACATTCCTTTAACCACCATTCAGAGATAATCAGCTTGTGTCCACTATTTCAGATTTTATATATATATATACATACATACATATATATACATACATATATATATATATATATACACATACACACACACACACACACATTAGTAAGGTAGGCAGCACCAACAATGATCTACTTTTTCACTTGATAAGATGTCATGGACATTTTTCCATTCTCTCATATAGTCTCCCACAGTTCCATATTCTATTATATGACTTAGCCGCTGTGGTTTTAACTAATTCTAAGCTGTTGGACATGGAGGCTGCTTTTCTGGAGGCTGCTCTTGGACTGGTCAGTGCACCTTGCCATGGGTCTTGGCACTTTTCACATTATGATTGTTGATGCCAAGTGTTAGAAAAAGGGGTTGTACCTTAGTGATTGCCTGGTTCAGCCCCTCTCTTTTTGCACAGATGACACTGTAGTTCAAAGAGGGTAAGGAATGAAACCAAGGGAATACATCTTACAGATGGAAGTGCCAAACTAAAGTCCAGATCACATCTAATCATAGCCAGTACTTTCCTATTTCTTTTTTAAAAAAAATTTTATTGGAGTACAGTTGCTTTACCACGTTGTATTAGTTTCTGCTGTATGGCAAAGGGAATCCTCTATGCATACACATATACTCCCTCTTTTTTGGATTTCCTTCCCATTTGGGTTGCCATTGTCACTACTTCTTACATAAATATACACTTAAATATCACCCATTTCTACTTAACTCTAAACTCTCTTTGAAACTTCTAACTAACTTTGAAACTTCTAAGCCAGAGCAGACATTAAGAATCTTAATTTCTTTAATCAAGTCATTTGATTTCTGGTTTTCCTGACAGATTGACTCCTTCCTGCAGTGTTAGTGGGGAGACTTAGGGTAAGACAAAAGTCTTCCTTAATAACAGAGGCTAGGTATCCAACATAAATGTGGCGTGGGAAAATTAGGATTCCAGGCCCACTTCTCTGCTTTCTATTGCTATACTCCTTGGGGATGGTTACCATTGCAAAGTATTAATTGCTCAGTTGTGTCTGACTCTTTGCAACCCCACAGACTGTGGCCTGTCAGGCTCCTCTGTCCATGGAATTTTCCAAGCGAGAATACTGGAGTGGGTTGCTATACCCTTCTCCAGGGTATCTTCCTGACCCAGGGATTGAAACCAGTCTCCCTCATTGTAGGCAGATTCTTTACCATCTGAGCCACAAAGGAAGCCCATTGCAAGAGTCTAGTTTAAATTACTTTTATGAAAAGTGATTCATAAATTGTTTCAAACTAGATACCATTGACTAACAACTGAATAGTGAATCAGAGATGGAAGGTGCTCTAGAGATGAACAACTCAAGCTCCTTGTGGCATAGAGGGGAAAGAAGATCTGGAAAAGGGATACAACTTGTTCAGCTAGATAATGAAGAAGCTAGAACACTGCTAGGACAGGACATGCTCGTCTCTTCATTCAGTATGTTCTTACACTATACCTGAGACCAATTGTGTGGCTGAGATGTGTGAGGATGTGGGGGTAACAAGGACACTTCAAATTCCCCATGTCATCCATCCTCCCACAAGCTCCAAGAGCTGCCCTCATGATTTAGATCAAAATCAGTAAGGATACAGGCTTCCCAGGTGGCTCAGTGGTAAAGAGCTCACCTGCCAATGCAGGAGATGTGGGTTCGATCCCTGGGTCAGGAAGATCTCCTGAAAAAGGAAATGTCACCTCACTCCAGTATTCTTGCCTGGAGAATATCACGGACAGAGGAGCCTAGTGGGGGTCCAGTGGGTCACAAAGAGTCAGACACAACTGAGCACGCACAGTAAGGAAAGAACTAATGCTCTTGAAGTTTCCTCAGTGTCTCATCAGAAGTGGAGAAAACACATGATCAGCTCCTCTGGAGAGGGCAAATCTGGAGCTGCATTAAGTTATATTTGTTTAAGGGTATATAACTCAGCAATAAAAAGGAGTAAACTACTGACACACAGCAATATGGATGACTTTTTAAAAGATTGTGTGGAGAGAAAGTAGCCAGACACGAGAGATAGATTCTGCATGGTTACATTCATTATAAAATCTAGAACAAGCAAAAAATCTATTGTGATCAGAATAAGAAATACATAGGTGCCAATGTTTGTAATTATTATATATTCCTAATGGAGAAAACTATTATCATTTTTAAATGTCTTTATTTCAAATAACAGTTTTGCCTTACAATCTTTTCATGATATTAGTATAGTCAATTCTCTTATGGCCACTATTTGCAAGATATGCTTTTTCTATCCTTTTACCTTTTACTTTTCTCTTTAAGTAAGTTTTTCAATGGAGGTAAATTTACTTGAAACACAACACAGAGATTTTAAGTGCTCAGTTCAATGACTGTCGACAATTATACCAAGCAGTGTGCCCAGCTCCTAAAACAAGATATAAAATCCCATACAGTTCTCTCCTTGCACTTTTCCAGTAAATTTTCATCCTTTCCCTTTGGGATAAGCAGAATCCCAAAACACATGAAGCCAAAGCTGATAGAATTGCAGGGAGATAGAGAAAACTCAACAATTGTAACTGAGGACCTTTCAGTAGAGAACAGAAAAATGGAGCAGAAAATCAACAGAGCCATGGAAGGCTTCAACAACACTATAAATCAAGTAAACCTAACATGTATCTACAGACCACTCTACGCAACAACAGCAAAATACACATTTTTTTGAAGTGAAGATGTAACATTCTACAGAAATAAGTGTGCTAGGCCATGAAACAGCCCTCAATAGATTTTAAAGTTTGAAATCATGTAAATTATATCTCTAACCACAGAAATTCAATTAAAAATCAATTACAAAAAGAAACTTCGGTAATAACTAGAAATAAAATCAACTCTTAAATAACCAACAGGTCAGGGGGAAAAAATCACAAGAAAAATTAGAAAGCACTTGAGTGTAAATAAAAATCAAAAATACCAAAATTTATGGGATGTGATTAAAGTCATGCCTAGAAGGAAATTTATAGCTCTTAATGATTATATATATATATATATTTTTAATCTCGAATCTACTATCTAACCTTCCACCCAAGGAAACTAGAAGAACAAATGAAACACAGCAAACAGAAGGAGAAAAAAATGAAAACTTCACGTGTAAATAAACAGGATGAAGAATAAAAACAATACAGAAAATTAATAAAATCAAAAGTTGGTTTTTTGAAAAGATCAACAAAATTAACAAATTGTTAGCTGGACTGACCACAAAAAAAAAGAGAGAAGACTCAAATTGCTAACATTAGGAATGGAATGATAAACTTTACAGAAATAAATCTTATAGAATCTTACAATCTTACAGAAATAAAAAGTGATATAAGGGAATAATATGAAAAACTTCAGTGCTAACAAATTAGATAACTTAGCTGAAGTGAACAAATTTCTAGAAAGACACAAATTATCTGAACTAACTCAAGAAACAGAAAAATCTGAATAAACTTGTAACAAATAAAAATATTGAGTTAAGTAAACAAGAAATTTCCCACAAAGAAAAGTGGAGGTCTTTACCAAAGCAGGCTTCACCAGAAGTGCAGGCTTTATCTGTAAAGTCTGCCAAACATTTAAAGAATTAATATGACTCCTTCAAAAGATGTGAATAAGAAGAAAATAGAATCAAAGGGAATACTTCTCAACTCATTCCATGTAGCCAGTTTTAGCTTGATATCAAAGCCAGGTGAAGATATTATGAGGAAAAAACTGCACATGAATATCTCTTATGAATATACATGCAAACTTCCTTTTAAAAAGTATTAACTAACTGTATCCTGCAATAGATAAAAATTATTATATACCACAGCTAAGTGGGATTCATCCCAGGTATTCAAGGTTTAACATCGGAAAATCAGTTTATGTAATATACCATATCCATAGAATAAAAACCAATCACATGATTATTGTAATAGACTCATAAAAAGCATTTGATAAAATCCAACACTCTTTTTAATTAATTAATTTATTTTTTTTTAATTTTCTTTACATTATTGTGTTGGTTTTGCCATACATTGCCATGAATCTGCCATGGGTATGCATATATTTCCCTTCCAGAGCCCCCCTCCCTCCTCCCTCCTGATTCCCTCTTTCTGGGTCATCCCGGTGCACCAGCCCTGAGCATCAAACTTGGGCTGGCGATTGTGATAAAATCCAACACTCTTTTCTGACTAAAACACACACACACTTACACACAAAGACTGGGAACAGAAAGATACTTCCTCAACATAACAAAAGGCAGCTACAAAAACATTTATAGCTATCATGCTAAGCTATAAAAGACCAAATGCTTTCCTTTTAAGATAAGGAGTGAGACGAAGATGTCTACTCCCACCACTTCTATTCAACTCTGTAGTATAGACTCTAACCAAGTCAATCACACAAGAAAAACAAAAATCATCCAGGCAGGAAAGGAAGAAGTACATCTATATCCAGATGACATAATCTTGAATATAGAAAATCCCAAGTAATCCACTAAAGAACTATTACAATTAAGAAATGAGTTTAGTACCACTGCTGGATACAAGATCAAAACACAAAATCAACTGTACATCTATACACTAGCAATTAAAAAAAAAAAACTAGAATAAAGAAATTTCCATTTATAATTAGTGTCAAAAAGAATAAAATTCTTCTGAATTTTATTTAACAAGATTCCTTAAATTTAACAAAGTATGTACAAAATTTATATACTGAAAACTATAAAATGCTGTTGACAGATAGTAAATAAGATCAAAATAAATGGAAAGACATCCTATGTTCATGCATCGGAAGATTCAATATTGATAAGATGGCAAAAATTCCCAAGTTGATCTACAGATTCAATGCAGTCCTTACCAAATTTCCAGCTGACTTTTCTTACAGAAATCCATAAGCTAATTCTAAAATTCATATGGAAATACAGGGAACCTACAATAGCTGTAACAATCTTGAAAAAGAATAACAAAGCTGATGGGCTCACAGTCTCCAATTTCACAACTAACTATAAAGCTACGGTAAGCATAACAATGTGGTACTGGCATAACGATAGGTACATAAATCAGTGAAATAGGAGTAAGTATCCAGTAAACTCTCACATTTATGTTTACTTGATTTTCAACAAAGGGACCAAGATAATTCAAAAGGCAAAGAATAATCTTTAACAAATAGTGCTGGATAATTGGAAATTCACATGCAGAAGACTGCGTTTGTCCCCCTACCCCACATCTTACATGCAAATTTGCAGAGATAGAAATTGCAGATGTATGAAATATTCTCCCACCCTCTTCTGACCTAACCCTCCTACTCAATCCACCTCAAATGTCACCTCCTCAGTGAAGCCTCCCCTGATTCCTGCCATATTCTCAAGTCTAAGTGATAAGTTCCTCTTTTACATCTTCATTTTGCATGTGTGCGAGTTGAGTCGCTCAGTTGAGTCCGACTCTTTGTGACCTCATGGACTGTAGTCCACCAGGCTCCTCTGTCCATGGGATTCTCCAGGCAAGAAAATTGGAGTGGGTTGCCATTCCCTTCTCCAATGCCTTCACTGTAGCTTGTACATACTGAATATTTCCCTTGTAGCAATTACCTCACTGGTTTAAATTTAAGATGGAAATATTTCCTGAGAGTTGGCCCAGAATTCCTGCCACATATGGCATTCCCTTCACATAAAAGGCATACATTTGCAGGGGACTATGTTTACCCTATGGGTTGGGACCCATGGAAGTTTCCAGGCAAGAATACTGGAGTGGGTTGTCATTTCCTTCTCCAGGGGATCTTCCTGACCCAGGGATCAAACCCCAGTCCCTCTCACTGCAGGCAAAGGCTTTACCTCTGAGCCACTGGGGAAGCCCTATGTTTACTTCATTCCTTTTCCCATCTGCTTACCACAATAGAACCCTTCACTAACCCTGGTGACACCACTGAGTTTTCACAAGACGCTGCAGCAAATACTCACTTCATCACCACTTCACAATAGCCAGACCAATGGTCCTTTCCTTTCTTTTACAGAGAACAATATTATTTCTCTATCAGTTAGTTCTGACTGGCATCATGGTTATCACTAATTTTATTCTCTGGGCCTGATAGAGCACCAGCTGTGTCCAACCAATCTAAGAAAAGGGGTTTCCAGCCAAGCGCACAACTAAGATTACTGCCAAGAATAGCTACCCCACGGAGCCCAATGACAAAAGAACATAAATGAGGAGTAACATTCTGGCTGCTGCAAACAGAAGATCTTCCTGACTTCAACGAATATCAAAGGCTCACACAGAGAAAACTCAGTGCTCAGTTGTATTATCTGGGTCAAGGGACCCCAAGAGGATAGCATGCTGCCCTCAGAAAGGTGGCTGGGCCCTGACCACCAAGGGCTTTGAAACCCAACACCACAGATCCTCGGGGCCTCTGCAGCCTCTGCCTTGGGACTTCTCAGCCACCACAACACAGATAATAAACCGGTTCACTGGACTCGCCTTGTAGCAGAAGCGTTAGTGGTGCTTTATTAAAAATAGACATGAGAAGCAATCAAATCTCATCTCTTAACAGGAATGGAAAGAATGCCATCTTTCTCCCTTGCCTCCAGACCCAACCCTTCCAATTCACCTCAGTGCCGCTGCCAGGAGCGAAGGAAGTGCAAATCTGATCGTGTGACCCATCTCATTTACTACTGAGACTAGAGCATTCCTGGCAGTTGATTGAAGTCCAAACTCCCGCTCAAAGCATTCAAGGACTTGCACAATCTGGTGTCAATGTACCTTTGCAGCGATATCCTCATACACTGGGTGTCCTGACCTCCCCAGACAGCTCACTGTCCTCTTGAGAGGCTGCATACTCTCATCATATATGATTTTCCATTCACTATTCTATTTACCTAGAATCTACCCCTCCTCACCTTGTCCACTTGACAAACTCTCAGTGATTCTTGGAGAAGAGACTCAAATGTAATTCATCCTTCTGATCCTTTCCCCAGTCATCCCAGGCCAAATTAACCACTACTTCTGCGCCCCTAGGAGCTACACTCATATTGGTTTTCTAAGCTAATAGGTGGCAAAACCTAGACTCAAATCAGTCTTCTGACTCTAAATCCTAAGGTCTTTCTGCCATGCCACACTGCCAAAGGACTTGTGCTTCAATTTGGAATCCCTAGATAGCTGGCCAGAGGTGGGTACCCAGTAAATGTGCCTTGAGTGAATGAAAGACACACTATAGTACTTTCCAGCATCCACCCATACTCTGTTCTCCAAACTAGAATGTACAAAGGAAACTTAGCTTTTCAGATGCAACCAATTCCTGAGGTACTATGAGTCATTAATCATGCCCCAATTTAGCGACACCACAAATATATGCCATGTAATATATAGGTCCTCCAATGAAGCTCATGATGCTTCTTTAGCTAGGGAAAAGGGAGAGAAGAAAAAGACAGTAATGTGTAATGTTTAGGGAAAGCCCTAGCCCAAAGAAGCATTTCCCTTTCAACTCCCTAATATACCTCTTTATATAGCCACTAAGCACTTGAGCTCTCCAGGAGCCAGAGGCCAAGTCTGAGCTGAAAGTATCACATATTATTTGGGAGAATGAAGCCAAGGTGTCCACGGTAATATAAACCCAGAGACAAATAGGCCTAAGCAGGCCTTAGGACAAGACCTAAGAAGAGAGGCCAAGCCCAAGAACGTCAAAGGATTTTGGACTATGAATCTACTCTCTTGTCAAAGGGGGAAAAATAGTAGAACATTTTAAAAAATGATGAACTCCTTGATTTTACCTTTTCATACCAAAAATCTCTCTTTAAGAAGTGGCAAGTAAATTCATCCCAACTAACTGGGTGCTTAGTAGAATGTTGAAATACCAGTCCTTAAAGGAAGAATAAATAAGCAATTCAAAATGGGCTTTCCCGCCCTAGGATCGGAGTCTGAAATTGTCTACTTTGCCAGTGTATTCTGTCTGCCAACCTATCTGCAAAGAAAGACACCATTTAAAATTTTGCATCCACCCAAGATGGCTGTCATACAAAACCTATACTCACATGCTCCCCTCAAAGCCTGGTAAGGAATAAAGAAAGAAGAAAAACTAAGGAAATACTCTGGCAGGTCTTCTGGATTTTAGAAATTCCATAAGCAAAGACTTTGCCAAGATCTACTTGACAGGATTATAGATAGTTAATAAAGCAAGGGTTTGAAGAAATTCCAATTTGTAAGAACCATTTCGTGGTTTTTTTTAATTAGTGTAATTTAAATGTAGGTATGATCATGATCTTTTAGAGATGTGATATTATGGGCTGTTCTCACACATGCACATCTGGAGGCTTACCAGGTGGAGCTGGCAGTAAAGAATCCACCTGCCAATGCAAGAGATCCAAGAGATGTGAGTTCGAGCCCTGGGTCGGGAAGATTCCCTTGTGTAGGAAATGGCAACCCACTCCAGTATTCTTGCCTGGAAAATTCTTTCCTGGAAATGCAAAATTCCATGCACAGAACAGCCTGGCAGGCTACAATCTATGTGGCTGCAAAGAGTCTGAGGCTACAGAGCATATTTCTAGAAAAATCACTATGTCCAGAAGGTTTTCAAATTAACATACTTTGAGTGTAGGTATGATTATGATCTATTGGAGATGTGATATTATGGGCTATTCTCACATGTGCACATTTGGAATGGCCACAACTAAGGACCATGAATTAAAAGGCTAATTAAATGCAATATTGTCACTCCACAGTGGAAGAAAGATGCCAGCCAATGAGGACACAGAACAGTGCAACCTGAGGAATAGGGTTGGAGCTGTTTCAAAGACCCTATTACTACTTGGATTCTAATCTTGGACAGGAGGACTGAGTTTCTTTAGGGCCCACCCAACACCTAGCCTATGCTGTAAATCCTTAATAAGTTTGCTGCTGAGTTTGTTTCTTTTTGGTGTTTAAGAAAAAAATAAAAATGACAGTGTTTAACTTGCTCTTTTATATCCAAAACACAGTACAAATCAGAGATTTGCTAACATCTTGTTTATTCTTTTTCACTTAGTTAAAAAAAAGTGGCACATGGAGGAGAGATCAAATAAATCCTCAAAGTTGTTAAAAAGAAAATTGCATCCCTGCTTTAAACCTGATCACAACCTCAGTGAGAACTTCAGACATAAGCCCTGCTGAGTTTCTCAGATTGCCATGGATTAATACAGCATAGGTAGGAATTGAACTCTTTCAGCAAATAGTTACTGAGCACTCCACTCTTAGCCAGTCATGGTACTATGTGTTGGGGATGCAAAGATGAATATGAAATGCACCCTACTCTCACGGGAGCCACTAAATGAATTTCATCCAGGTTGACCAGCCACTGCCCTTAGGTTAATGCCTAGAATCCCTGACTTCTGCTCTTCTCCCTCAACCCTTACATGTCTTGATCAGTCACTACCACATTGATGCCCCTTAGATCTAGAAACTTGACCTTGACTTCCAACTTCTCTCAGGTTATATTGATTGACCAAAGGGTACATTTAAATTTTTCTATAAGATGCTATGGAAAATTCCAAGTAAATGTTTTGGCCAACCCAATCTATACCCAACCATTGCAGATGTATATCCTACCACTGCTTCATGCATGAACTGATCCAGGCCTCTTTCTTTCCCAAATTGCTCATCTATCCCAAATAGCTCCTCTTTCTAATTGTCCCCTTCCCTTTAATATAATACTAACCCCACTGTTTCAATTTCCCAGACTTTACTTTCCATTTCTTTTTTCAACCCTTTAATTTTTCTCTATAGGTCCTAGCATTTGCCCTTTAGGATGGCTTTGAGGTCTACTTCAGCTTTAATCACCTAGGTCTGTGCCTCACTAGCCCACAAATAAAGTAACTGTCTTCTTTGATCCTTCCAACTCACTTTTGTATAAACTTCAAGATATTTTTTCTAAAAGTATTAATTATTATTGCCCTGTTCATGAAACTCGTGGCTCTCTTTTGCCTGTCTTGTTAGATACACACTCTTTAAAAAAGAAAAAAAGTCTATAGTCTGATCTTTCCCTAAAGATGCAATGTTACTTTTAACCACCCCTGTAATCCCCATCCTCTATTCTAATCAAGCTCACCCATCTTGGTATCTTTGTTCAAACTGGCCCCCATCTCACCAAATCACAGCCACTGTCCACACAGACACAACTCATTTAATCAAGTATTCACCAAGTACCTACTGGGTAATATACACTGTGCTGGCCCTTAGGAAACAGCAGAGAACATGACAGGCTCATGTCTTGTCTTCACAAACCTTGTATTTTATTACAACAATTTAACTTCCTGAGAAAAAGTTGGATCATTTTCTCATACTCTGTACCTTTAAAAATCTTGGTAAAGAAAATATTTTAAGGTATTTTTAAATGAAAGTATTATAAATTTCATGTGTACTTTCCTAACCTGATTGAAAAGATACCTAACAATAGGTTTCATATAAATGAGGGAGTGTGAAAATTCTTTATAATCTCATCACCCCCTCAAGAAACCTTGTAAATCTATTTGTCCATTACAGAATTTTCCTTCTTTAAATATCTATGCTCCTTAATATACTCCAAACAGGGCCCCAGAGTTTTGCCTTATGTTTCTTTCATAGCCCTCATGACAATAAGAAACTAGTAAACTTCACAAGCATACCAGAGTGATTGACAGAGTATCCAGATTCAAATATCCACATTTAAAAGCAGAGCTACATAATTTAAAACTTCAGAAATCCAAAAAATCATTATAGTGAGCTTTAACCTCAACAGCCAACCATACTTTCAACTAGAAGAAAATCTGACTCTTTTGAGATGGACCTCCTTTTCAAGCCTCTGCAGTCCAGTGGTATGAGGATACACAAAAAGAAAAGGGCAGAAAGTAAAGAGTAGTTAGAATGTGAATGATAATATAGAGAGTCACTTCTTTATCCCTCTAAATGATATTTATATCTTTTGGGACTGAAATGAGCTTGTCACCAGACATCACTTGAGCTATTGGAGCCAAAACCTCCAGAAGTTTTTGACAAAACTCTTGGTTTCTGACACAGCTATTTTTAGTGAGAGAATATTGTCTTAGCTTCTGCAACATTTCCCAGAACAACGGTAAGTCTGAGATCAGACAGAAGGGAAGTTTATTTTGATTTAAACATTTACTCAGTGAGAGATTGAGCTGACAGCCATTTTATGCACATGAAAGACACTCCCCTTACCCCCGCCAAAAAAGCAGAAGTGTTTCAAAGGGAATCATATTGCACTATGTTCTTCCTTGGGAGAGCAGTCCATCTGGACTGGAAAATTGGGACCCAAAGAGATAAATTGGCTTGGTTATGATTTCTAACTTGGTCTTTAAGAATTAGAATGCTGGGACTTCACTTGTGGTCCAAGGCTTAATAATCTGCCTTGCAATGTAGGGGACGTGGGTTCAATCCCTGGTTGGAGAACTAAGATAACAACATGCCACAGAGAAATTAAGCCTACACACGGCAACTACTGGGCCTGCGTGCCACAGTGAAAGATCCCACATGACACAGAAAAGATCCTGAGTGCAGCAACTAAGGCCCGAAGCAGGTGAATAAATTAATTAATTTTAAAAAAAAGAACTAGAAAGCCTTCTGATCCACCCTAAAGGTAAGAGAACATTATGAAAAGCAAGTCTCACTTGGACTATTGCCTTTATGCCTCTGATCTTTTCCATAATTTCCAGGTACATTCTGGAAGGGCCCTTTAAACCCTCCAAGCTGAAGTCAAACTGGAGTGAAAACTGGGAACTCTATAACTACACAGAATCTAATTACCATTCAAAATTTTCTCATATTGCTTTCATTACATGCTGCTATCTAGTTATTTGCATACCTCTAGTTCCACAATCCAAAGAGTACTTGTCTACAACTAATTAAGCCATAGTGCAAACTGGTTTCAAACTTCTCCCCAGTAGTGCAAAATTAAAGCCATGAGGCCTTTCATCAAACGTTATCTACAACCTAGAAATACATTTCCAAGTCATAAATATCAAATATCAAAATTACCATATTTTGCCCTTCCCCAACCATATCTGCAGTATTATTTTTAAATGCATCCATGGGTTGCCTGCAACACTATCTCTGATAACTTGGCTCAGAACTCTGAGCTTAGTCTGTAAATGATCTCTAAGAAATATTGTAATGGGAAATAGAAACACTGAACCAGTGGTCCCCAGGCACAGATCTGAGGGTGTGGTGACTCGAGGTCAAAGGGATATTAAGGACCATAGATAAGCTGAAATCATAGGAAGTCTGGCCAGTGGAAAAAGAAAAATGGACTTGATGCACAGAGAAAATCAAGAGCATCATAAATGAAAGACCACAGAGTCTTCATTCTATGAGAACTGGCTGTACATCATTGCCTACTCCTGGATTCCCAAAAGTATGTCTGTGTCCTTATAATAAACCCATCTTTCCATAGATTAAAATGAGTTGTTCTCTCTTAAAGGCAATGAGATGAAACACAAATCATTGTTGATACTGTGGAAGAGACTTTTATACTCTTTGTAATAGTGGAGCAAATCAATTTCCTCTACCTGTATAGTAACAAAAATCATTTGGTATGTTCAAAACACAGATTATCAGGCAGCTCCCCTGCAGATTCTGACTCCAAAGTTCTGACTTAGGCCCAAGAATATGCAGACAATTCTGGGACCAACCAAGTTTGAGTCACACTAGATTAGGTGAAGTCCAAGATACTTTCCATTGTAAGGTCAACAAGTATTAATATGAACCAACCACTTCTCTATACACATTAGTTGTTCAAGTGTACAGATTTGGAATCAAAGTCATAGTGCTTTTCCTTAAGGAAAAAACCCATTTCTAGAACACACTAGACTAGGTCAATCAATAGAGGAAAGCCTTAGAGACAGAGAAACAAAGCCAAACCATGTGAGTATAAACATTCTTGCTTGCGTGCACTTTGATCTAATTTTAGAGATTAGAACAAATTCCTTTAAGAAACATTTGCACTATGTCTGCATTACATAATTAAATCCATATAATTTGGTAAATACATGAATTCTATCTCCCCAACACACAGAGCTGAACATTACATACAGACATGTTGCAGGGAAGAGCATGATTTACTTGAAGACCAAGAAGAAAACAGTGCGAATACGGTCTGCGAAAGGATTTGAAAGTCAAGATTCTAAAAGATGGTGCAGACCTTCATTAGAATTCTACAAAAGGGCTGTGAAAGTATTATATCCAAATTCTAGGGAGAGTATATGCAAATCCATAAGAAATGCCCTGTGTGGCCTTGGGAGAGTAAACCAAAACTTCAGGTTGAGTTGAGCCTTTACTTTGAGCTCAGCCTCTAGTTCTAGTAGGAGCTACAAACAAGTCTATGACATTTTTTTTTTTTACATTTTTACATTTCTGATTATTTGCTTATGATAGTTTCTCTTTTTTTTCCATATTAGTTTATTTTATTTTTAATTATTTATTTTTTTATTTACACCTAAGTCTTTTTTGAAAGTAATCTAACCTCCTACTTAGAACATAGTCCTTCAACTCCAGGAGACCTCAAGATAGGCAGTGTTCCAACATGGTTAGGACCTTAATACTTGAATCAAATGCTTATAGATGGACTAAATCTTAGTAGTTGTGTGACTTTGGTGGGCAAGATATTCTTTCTCTGAGTATCTGTTTTCTAATCTATTAGATGGGGCAAGAGTTCATCACTCAGCTCAGTCATGTCCGACTCTTTGGGACCCCATGGACTGTAGCCCTCCAGGCTCCTCTGTCCATGGAATTCTCCAGGCAAGAATACTGGAGTGGGTAACCACTCCCTTCTCCAGGGGGTCTTCTCAATCCAGGGATTGAACTCAGGTCTCCTGCATTGCAGGCAGGTTCTTTACCACCTGAGCCACCAGGGAAGCCCATAAGTTGGGGAAGCCAACACTCAAAGACATGAAAGTAATTCACCTGAAATGATGTAATCAGTAGGCAGGACTTTAAGGTGAGGCCTCTAGCCTGCTCTGTTTCTGTGCCTGAAAGCCAATCATGGAGCCAGTGGCGAGGCTCCTAACACACCAGCTTCCCACCTGTCAAGGGGTAGGACTCTCTCCCAGGAGCCTGCTGCCAGAGTCCTAACAGTGAGAGAGAAGTGTCTGCCCCTCCCTGCATGCTTGAAAGACAAGGCCAGCATTTTCAAATCACACATTACATGGTGAAAGTATTTTTCATGACTTCAGCCCTCCAATGCTTCAAGCTTCCCCCTTCCTCTCCAGGAAAACACAGACACTGAGCTTCCAAATGTCTCCCTAGAGAGAAAATAAACCTCTTGCTCTTGTTTCTTCCAAAAGAGACTAAATTTCTTCCTGGAAAAAAAAATCTCTTTCATCAAAAGATTAGATTTAACCCATATCCTTTCCCTGTCCAGGGTTCCTTTCAGTTTGTTTCCCTCTTAAGCAAAAACCAGGGAACATGCCCCTTCTGGCCCCCACTGAGTGCCATCAGTGGAGCTTAATCCTACCCTTCTTTCCTCCATACAGGGGCTGTGCAGCCCTATTGGCCGGCCTACTTAGGCACAGGTGGGCCAGGGGTCTCTCACCCAACAGAAGGGACAAAGCAGCAGCTCTGAGAATTTCACTTGAGGCCAGATGCAAAGAGAGACGCCGTGACACAAGGATGGAGAGTGGTGGGAGACACTAGGACTCCAAGACTACAGCCTGAGGCTCCTACACAAGAGTCCCTCTCAGAGCCTCAAATGTCCACTTGGCTGGAGGTTGTGGCCACCACAGGGGACCCCAAAGGCTCACTCAGACCCACTAGGGGTGGGAAACTCGAAGGAAGACATGCTGAGCCAGGTACAGCCTCATATCTTGGCTCAGAAGTTTTTATTTTCACTCATTCTCTTGAACAGGATTATAAATATCATTTGCAACTCTTCTCCTCCAAGGTTTTGTAGAGGCCCTTGGTGTTGTCTGGGACAAATATTGTGCCAATTTTAGAAGTAAGGAAGAAGAGGCTGACAGGACAATGACAAGCTCAGGACTTCTTGTGGATTTTCTCAGAAAATTATGAAAAGAATTTGTGTTGAACCAGTTCATTCACTGTGGAATCGGGAGTTTAGGTTGGAATCTGAAAACTACCATTTGGGCGTTAGTTTACTCACTAGTGAAACAGGACTCTTGAGAACACTTGCCTTAGAAAGACATTGTTAGGATTCAGTGAGGTGATCTGCTAAAGGAGCAACAAAAACCCCATGGTAATTTGACAGAGAAGGCTAATATAAACAATCGTTAACTATCTACAGGGGATTAACTATGAAAAGAGGATAAAAGAGAACTGTAAACAACACCCCAGGTGTAAGTAAGAGGACCTAAAGGGATTCTGAGGGGGAAGAGGCTTCCTCCATACCAACAAGCAATTCTCAGACACCAGTTGGCAGTCCTACAGTTCAACTCAATTCTGACATTCTCTACAAGGAGATATAATCAGATTTCAGAGGTTAATGCTTAGTCCTACAGGACTGTTCCCCACTCCTCCACCACCACTTCAGACCCCAGTCACTTCTCCTAATACTGTCCTTCCCAGTTTTTATGGAGACTTCATTACACAGGCAAAACTGATTAAGTCATGGCCACTGGCAATTAACTCAACTTCCAGTCACCCTCCCCTGCTGGAAATCAGGGGATGGGACTGAAAATTCCAACCTTCTAGCCAATGTTAGTTCCCCTGGCAAACAGCCTTCATCCTTAGGTGCATTCTGAAAGTCACCTTATTAACAAAAACCCAGTTATTGAAAGGGGCCTGTCATGCATAACAAGACACTCATTTTACCTTTATGACTCTGAAGCATTTCAGGAACTGAGAACAAGAAACCAGGATTTGGGGAGCTGTGAGTCAGGAATGATGGGTAAAGACCAAATATACGAGAAATATATTTGGATCCCTTGAATGACCAAATATCTAATTCTTATAAATCACAATATTGCAGAACTAAAGGAAAGAAGAATTTTGAAGGAGCAGACCCTTCCCCAAAGTTGAGGTTCAGACCTCACTGGAGAGGGCATGACTGCCGACCATGGATGGGGTAAGAAGCTATTGATCACAACTGGTCAACAGGCAGCTGGGCAGCAAACCACAAGAAAGAAACCTGCCTCCTGCTGAGATGCTGCCAGTTGGAGACCACTAGCTGGAAGCTGAGCACCTGTGGGTGTCTGGATGCTATTTTGGGAGTAGTCCAAAAATAGCACATCAAGAACCAGAGAAGAAAGCCAGTGTTCTCTGGCAGCTAGAAAGGAAGAAATGTTCCAAAAGGACAAGCAGAAACAATGGATTTGGAACTGAGTGGTAGTAAAGTGATAACTGACCAAGAGGCCTAGTTATCATTATCATCATTATCCCCACTGCCATCATTCCATCATCACTTCTCTCATGGACTCGTTTGCCAAAGTGAAGTGAAAGTGGAGATGGAGGGATGGAGGCCTTGATAGGTGTCTCACCTCAACTCTCTGTGAGCTGAGCTCATTGGCTAAGCTTGGAGACAAAAGCAGAGGGTTTGGAAAATGGCACCAAGAACTACTGAAAGTCTGGACCTTTGCACTCTCCACATCAGGACCTGTGAGGCTCTCTCCTGGCTAAGCTCACCCACACTCAGGGAAAGATTCCCTAACAATTAGAGTTACTAATTGCCCTTCCAACAGGATTCACCCAACCCCTAGAGCTATGTAAGCAACATAGAGACCCAGAAAAGCACTGGTTAAAAAAAAAGAAACCTATTCTCTGATGTCTTTCTTCCCACCAGAGGGTCCTTGGTAGCCTTTGTAAGCAACATGAGAAGATAGTCCTACATCATCAATCCTGAACACAAAGGAATATGACGTTGATCCACCTAGAAACTAGGAGATCTGAATTAGTCATAAAGGAAAATGTTCACAATTGTATGAAGATCATATTTTGTTTGATATCATCTTGGAACAGCTACAAAGACTCCTTTTTAAAATAAGATGCATTCTGATGACTTCCGCATCACTCTGCTTGTAACCCCTTAAGGTATTTTCTGCTCCCAGCTCCTACAGGGAGGTGACAGAAAGTGCCATAGTTTGGATAAAATTGAAGGCAACTACAGAGGGAAGGCCCTGAGGGCCTCTCTCATATTTCTCTTACCAGCATGTGCCAAGGACAGGCCCGGGAGGCCGCAGCACTGGGGGCCCTGAGTGGAAGTCATTGGAGGCCACGCAGGAAGCAGTAATAACCCATAACATTTGATAAACAAGCCCAGGACCAAAATAGCTGTGAAATGACATTCAGAAATAAAGTGACAGGCCTGGGTATCCAGAAATTTCCCTTTGAGGAAGAGAATGAGGGGCCTCCTATCTGACTGTGGGATTGGCGGAGAAGGAAGTTATGTATTTCAGCACAGCGTGTATAGCTGTGCTGCAGGCAGAGCTCGGCATAGTTTTCCATCTACATTTTTGAGGCACTTTCAATCTCTTCCAAAAGGACATTTCTCAAATAACCTGCCTGCAAACCCCATTGCCACTCAGGACATGCTTTTCTTTCTCAAGGAGGTGCCACCAGCAAGCTGCCAAGGGCCATGGTACTCAGCCAACCTGGGAGAGCCTGGCTGAAACCTTCATTGGAGATTTTCAGAATCACAAGGCTCATAGGGCAAAATGGGCTGGGTTCATGTCAAAAATGAATACATCTAATTCAATAGCTTATCTTCCCACCCAGGGCTCCATGTGATGACGGGACTTGTCTGAAAACACACTGTGGGCTAACAGTAAGAAGTAGATCTGGCATCACCTTCTCCCGCACCTCAGGCTCAGCTTCCTCCCCACCCAACACTGCAGATACCTAACAAAACACTCAGAGCTTAGTATCCAGATAATCTTGTGTTTTGCCTGTCTGCTCTGTGTCCAACCAGTCGTGAGAAATTGCTTCAGTTGAATAGGGTATGGGAGGAGTTGTATTAGAATGATGGCCAGGGTTAGGGCAAGGGGGAGAGGTTGAATCAGGATGAAAGTCAACAAAGTAGCCCAGGAAAATAGATGGACAACTTTCCCCAATGCATCCCAATTGTCATTTTCACCTGGCCTGTCTTAAAACCATAACTCCTTGCATAGTAATGACATGAACAAAATTAGTAGATTGGAACATAAATTGACAAGCTCTAAAGGAAGAGCATATCTTAGTCACTGTGCAGTCTCAAAGTACCAAAGCCAGTGGCCAGTGTGCATCTGTTGTCCATAGCTGTGTCACAAACCACCCAAATTGCTTAAAGGAATACCCATTTGCTTGCATGAAAATGCATTTCAATTCATCTCACCAACTTCTTCCCACCCTTTCCTTCCCTGCTTATGTCCACAAGTCCATTCTCTACATCTGTGCCTCTGTTGTTGTTATTCAGTCACTAAGTCGTGTCCAACTCTTTGCGACCACATGTACTACAGCACGCCAGGCTCCTCTGTCCATGGGATTTCCCAGGCAGAATACTGGAGTGGATTGCCGTTTCCTTCTTCCTTCATCGCTATTCCTGCCTTACAAATAGATTCATCAGTACCATTTTTCTAGGTTCCACATATACATACAGTAATAAACAATATTTGTTTTTCTCCTTCTGACTTACCTCACTCTGTATGACAGACTCTAGGTTCTGAAGGACAGGGAAGCCTGGCATGTTGCAATTCATGGGGTCACAAAGAGCTGGAATTGACCTAGAAACTGAACAAGTTTCATCCACATCACTACAAATGACCCAGTTTCATTCCATTTCTTAATGAAGAGCAGCAAAATGGAATTATAAAGAGTGTGGACCAAGGGAGGTGGGGTCCCTTGTTGGTCAATTTTTACAATTTGCTCCATGGTGCTTGTCAGGGGAAGGAGAGTCTGGTGTAATGGAAGGGGAAGTAGACCCAAGAGCTGGTGGTGAGATGTGAGCCTATCCTCTGCTTCTTGAGTATGGCCTCAAGCAAGTCACCTCTTGAGCTTCTAATAATAAGAAACTTTCCTCTTCTCTAGTATAGGAATAGGATAGAGTGACTTGGTTAGAAAAGACAGATGAGATAACTAAATTAAAAACACATTGAGACTGTGGGGTATGATGTAATTCTAACCATTCTGAATCCAAATACTAACGCTGTGTGAGTTTATTGATGCCCGCCTTCCTCTTAAACAGCATTCAAGGCAAACAGTGGGTGGCTGCCGGGGGCATTTTAAGAGTCCTAAGAATAGCTGTCTTGTCTAACAAGCTGAGGCTTCAAGCCTAGCTCGGCCACTTTCTCATGAGGAATCATTTGATCTTTCTGACTTTGAGTGTTTCAAAATAAAATTACATTTTTGTGAGGTTATGGGCTATTTTTCTTGATTTTTGTCAGGATTATCATAAAACGCACTAGCACAATCAACGCTACCATTATTATTATTATTCGAACACTTAGACTGTGACCATGGAGAAGGCAATGGCACCCCACTCCAGTACTCTTGCCTGGAAAATCCCATGGATGGAGGAACCTGGTGGGCTGCAGTCCATGGGGTCTTGAGGAGTCAGATACGACTGAGCGACTTCACTTTCACTTTTCCCTTTCATGCACTGGACAAGGAAATGGCAACCCATCCCAGTGTTCTTGCCTGGAGAATCCCAGGGATGGAGGAGCCTGGTGGGCTGCCATCTATGGGGTCGCACAGAGTCGGACACAACTGAAGTGACTTAGCAGCAGCAGCAGACTGTGACCAAAAATAAAATCTGAAACTCATAACTTGAGTGGCCAAAATTTCTAGAAAAATAGAAGTTTAGTCTGTGCCTGAGCAGCTTTTTAGACTTAGTTTTTTGTGTTTTTGAAACAAAATCAAAACTAAAACTTGTTTTTTAAGTTGGGGTCATTTCTTCTTTAAAGCAAAATGCTATTACCTACATCAATTTCTGTGCCTGGAAACCCTAGCTGCAGGGAGAGAAATCCCATCCCAAGGATGAGAGCTCCTGGGGCTTCATGGTGGCCTTGGCTGGGGCTCTCTTCTACTCCCAAGAACTTGGCTATCTGGCCTCCATCCTCCAACCAGTGCCCCACACCACTCACAGCTGCCAGGGCATCACAACTGGGTACTTAAGCCCAGATCTTTGGCAACACTGTCTGACAGCTCATTCAGGAAAGATGTAGTTGGGGTTGGGGATGGGGGTTCTTGCTGCTCCCATCACTTGACCTGGGTGTAGCTACTCTGTTATGCTTTGCTGCAGTTTTCTGGAGCTTGGATGGGTTGAAGCAGTCTTCCCAGTTAACGCTGCATGCAAACCCCCACTTCTCCTCCAGCCAAGTTCTCTTTGCCTCTGCTTGGACCTGGGCTTGCAACCAGCACTGGAGTCAGCTGGACCCAGCTGCTCCCACAAATCAATATGGATGGCTCTGAGGACCACGGTCCTGGGAAAGAGAGTAAGGTCGAGGGGAGTGACTAATGAAAAAGGAAAGAGCAGGACAAGCTCAGCCTCCTCTAGCCAAGAAGAACCTAATCCTGATTAGAACTGAGGTATGGGCTTCTAAATAAAACTTGCACCAGATGTAGATTGTTTCTATCTGACCTCTGCATCCCAGGGTACTTTAGGGCAGTTAATGATAATGGAGTCACATGGGGGGGTAGATGGGGTGCTGACCTGCCTGAGCAGGGGTTGGTAGAAAGGAAGGACATATCAGAATGAGACTCTAATTCTGGCTCTGACACTTACTGTGTAACTTTAAATAAGTCAATTCCCCTCAGTTTCTTTATCTGTAAAATAGCATCTGACAGATCAGAGGTTTTTAATCTTGTGGATCAACAATATGAGCCCATGAGCCTGCTGAAACGGGGTTCCAAACTCCCCCTGATCATCATTTTCCGTGTAAATAAATGCAATCCAAATGGTCTAACTGAATCCAATGTATAACCACTTGGGACATTTTCCCATCCCACTCAAACACACATCTCAGTGTTTCTTGATCTAGGTGGGGCCTTCTCCACTTACAAATTTTCATCCTATATTGTTCAGCCAGCTTGACCGTCTCTTGTCATCATCCAGGCTCCAAGAGAAGACTGTAGGGTATCATCAAGGCAAGAAACCTAAGGTCAGTATTAAGTTACTGTAGGAACTACAGAGAATTCCAATCAAATTACACAGTTTGAGAAGAATCTGGTTCATGTCGTCACAAATATATGGTTCCTGCTGAGATAAGCAGAGGCCGTGGAATTCCTATTTGGGAAACAAAATGTTCCTTGCAGACAATTTAGCCATTCCTGCCTCAGAGAAAGTCTAAACTGAATAACCACCCACGAGAAAGCAATATAAATAAGATAGTAATATCACTTGCTTAATCCAGTGCAGGACCCTTCTAAACCCAGGCCAGTTAGCACTTGCTTAAAGCAAGCAACATTTTTCAAGAGAAAATGAGTCATGATGATGTAACAGGGTAGGATGCAGGCAGGCAGTCGTTTGGGTCATGTGGTGACACTAGATGGGGGCAGGGGGAGAGATAGCCCCCGAGGCGGCCAGGTAAAAATATCCGCACTGAGGTCAAGAGGTAAAGAGAGCAGGTATCCTGGACTAACCCACTGGGCTTCTTTCAGAAGTTACTGGCAATGAGCTGAGGAAACTGTGAGACTAGGAGTTATTGGTATTCCTCCACTGTCAAAATTCTTGCTTTTGGTGATGACACAAATTGCCAAGAAAGCACTGAACCTCTCTCTGCTCTGGACCAGAGAAATCTGTGCCCCCTCAGGAGAAACAGGCTTGGGATGCCCTGAATGTGGGTTCCTTCCTCCCTTCCTTCATTTCAGAAACCCCGTGAGTGCCCACTGCCTGCCAGGACAGTCCAGGCAGGGAGATTACAGAGACAGGAAACTCAGAGTCCAGGGACCTGAAGAGGAGACAGACCTCTCTCTAGACCTGGAATAAATGCAGATCATCTCCTGAAAAGTCAGTGAAGAAGCTGAAAAGTAGCCACTGGCTTTTGTGAAATGGAGATTTTAAAAATAAATAAGAAGCTGGCCCTTGGTCTGGCTGGCAGTCATCAATCCTGATCATCAGCTGGCAACAATGAAGAAAAGCAAGCTAGTTTTGCTTTTTTTTTTTTTTTTAATTGCCAACATGAAACACAAGTAGGAAAAAAATTTACCACAAAAGCACTCAAAAATCCTGCCTTCAAAACACAACGGGTCTGTGCTGTGATTAACTAGGCCACAGCTCCCTTGAAAGTTGATTGTACCAAAGAACAAAATGTTTCTCATGTGCTCTCACCCCAGAGACACAGGCCTGGTGTAGTTGAAGAGAGCTCAGAGGAAGTGGGCAAAGAACTGCAGGTCATAAATAGCTAATGTGTACTGGGGGCTGATTATGTGTCTGGTGCCGTTCTATGCAGTTTATAGATATTTAAGCCTCACAGTCACCGTATAAAATGGGTTCTGTTATTTGACTCAATTTGCAACAGACACAGAAAGGTTAGGTAAGATCCCAAGGTCACACAGTTAGTCAAAGGCAGAACCTTGCATTAAACTGAGCCCGTGCAGAGGGCCCTAGGAGCCTAGCTTTCCCTGAAGCTCCAAGTGTGGTCAGGCAAGGGGGTATTTGCACTTCTCAGCAGTCTAACCTATTAATAAGACAGGAGCTTTGGACCATATTTTTTTTTTGGGGGGGGTGAGGCTCCAAAATCACTGCAGATAGTGGCTACAGCCATGAAATTAAAAGGTGCTTGCTCCTTGGAAGAAAAGCAATGACCAACCTTGACAGGATATTAAAAAGCAGAGACTATTTTGCTGACAAAGGTCCATCTAGTCAAACTATGGTTTTTCCAGTAGTCATGTATGGATGTGAGAGTTGGACTATAAAGAAAGCTGAGTGCTGAATAATTGATGCTTTTGAACTGTGATGTTTAGAGAAGACTCTTGAGAGTCGCTTGGACTGCAAGGAAATCCCATCAGTCCATCTTAAAGGAGATCAGTCCTGAATATTCACTGGATGCTGAAGCTGAAACTCCAATACTTTGGCCAGCTGATTTGAAGAAATGACTCATTGGAAAAAGCTGCTGATGCTGGGAAAGATTGAAGGCAGGAGAAGAAGGGGGCCACAAAGGATGAGATGGTTGGATGGCATCACCGACTCAGTGGATATGAGTTTGAGTAAACTCTGGGTGTTGGTAACAGACAGGGAAGCCTGGCGTGCTGCAGTCCACGGGGTCACAAAGAGTCAGACACGACTGAGCAACTTTACTGAACTCTGGACTAGAGGGCTTCCCTGATGGCTCAGATGATGAAGAATCTGCCTGCAATGCAGGAGATCCAGATTCAAACCCTGGGTTGGGAAGATCCCCTGGTGAAGAGAATGGTAACCCAGTGTTCTTGCCTGAAAAATCCCATGGAGGAGACTGGCAGGCTATAGTCCAACGAGTCACAAAGATGTGGACAGGATTGAGTGACCAACAACACTTTGGAGCAGAAACCGTGAGCTTGAATCCCAATTCTGCCATTCTGTGGTATGTAATTTGGGGTAAATTATTTCCTAGGTCACAGGGTCCTCATTTGTCAAAAGGTGCTAATATCTCCTTAAAGTCTATTGTGAAGATGTGAGGATTAGGTGAAATAAAAATAAAACCCACACAGAAGTCCATGCTTAAAAGAGAGTAGTTCTGCCTGACTATGGTGTAAGTTTCATATACGTGAGTTTCCATCAAGCTCATCTAATCACACATTAGCAGGTCTGATACATCCACAGTTTAGTAAAAGCCAGGCAGGTTTTTTCTTCCAGAGCATCTGCTTAATTTGTAACCATTTATTTTTAAATACTAGAAAGTACAGTCATTCATTTCAACCAAGGAAACTAGCAAACTGTGTGACTACAGTTGTACAATGATTTGAGGAGTTGTTGACTGTAATATGGCCAAGAACTCTTCTAGGAACATAAGTCTCACGAGAGTCCAAACAATGGCTAAACACCATGGCGGGGGGTAAGAGTTCACACTGGACTGAGCATATGTATTGTGCACACAGTAGAAAAATTTATTACTCAGCATTTTCACAAATGCTTTAGAACTGGGAACAACTGTGTAGAACAATTTAGAAGCCCTAAATACCTCCAAATCCAACTACTCACTTCATGCTTGAAATGGTTCAATGAAATGAGAGCTGAGGATCCTTTCACCTTAATATTCTATGATTCACTAATAAAGAATGTTCTTTTTTTACAAATATTTTCAACACTCAATCATCTACACTGCTATCTGCTTGATACTCAGTTAAAATCTAATCAGTGAATTCTGAGACTTTCCTCAACATTCAAAAAATTAAGATTATAGCACCTGGTCCCATCACTTCATGACAAATAGATGGGGGTGAAAATGGAAACAGTGACAGATTTTGTTTCCTTGGGCTCCAAAATCACTGTGGAAGGTGACTGCAGTCATGAAATGAAAAGAAGCTTGCTCCTTGGAAGGAAGGCTATGACCAACCTAGACAGTGTATTAAAAAGCAGAGATATCACTTTGCCAACAAAGGTCTATATATTCAAAGCTATGGTTTTTCCAGTAGTCATGTATGGATGTGAGAGCTGGACCATAGAGAAGGCTGAGCACTGAAGGATTGAGGCTTTCAAATTGTGCTGGAGAAGATCTGGACAGCACGGATATCAAATCAGTCAATCCTAAAGGAAAACAATCCTGAATATTCATTGGAAGGACTGGTGCTGAAGCTGAAACTCCAATACTTTGGCCACCTGATGCTTAGAACTGATTCATTGGAAAAGACCCTGATGTTGGGAAAGACTGAAGGCAGGAGGAGAAGGGGGCGACAGAGGATAAGATTGTTGGATGGACATGACTCAATGGACATGAGTTTGAGCAAACTCTGGGAGACAATGATGGACAGAGAAGCCTGGTATACTGCAGTTCATGGGGTCACAAAGAGTCAGACATGACTGAGTGACTGAACAACAGCAGCAAAACCTGATGCAGAAAAATCAAGAGTTCACTGCTGAGTCAACGGCTTGAACACAGATGGGCAGCATTCACCCTCCAACATGAAAAAGAATTCTCCTGGACATTTCTTGGGTTTTGTGTTTCAAACATGAGAATCAGTAGTTCACACTTTATGGTTGCCTCTTACATCTGTTCATAGCACACTATTTCATGCCTAACTACAGACATATGAAATACTAGTAGTAGAGTAATAAAAATACAACAGATTTGGTGTCAGACAGACCTGGGGGCAGATTCAAATTTGTAATTTCTTATTTGAATACCTTGGACAAGTCATTTAACCTCTCTAAGCTTCAGCTTCCTCATCTGTAAAGTAAGGTGTCAATGCCAACCATATTGGGTCGCTCTGAGGACCAATGAAATAACGTACAGAACATAACCCTAAATTTGGCAGAGGATGTAATACATACTCAACAAATGCTGAAATGAAGCTATAAAAGAAGTGTTCTTATCTTATGGAAAGCCACTGAGAGTGGATTAGGACTTACAAAGGTTATTCAGCGGCAGCTACAAGGGTCTCTTGAAGTCTGAGGGGAAGGATTTCAACAGATATCACAGTCTGGTGGTAATACAGACATCCATTCATTCCAGAAATATTTGTCGAGCACCACTACATGCCAGGAATACAGCGATGAGTAGGCAAACACTAATCAAATAACCATACAAAGGTCAGACTGAAACTGTGATAAGCACTCAAAAGAAATGTTACTGACACCTGGAGGTTTTATAATAGTGAGGAGTCGCAGAGGCATGGAGGAAGAAGGGATGCTTGGCCAGAGAGGGCTGAATGAGTGGGTGCCCATTAGGAGAAGGTTAAGGAAGAAAATTCCAGGCTGATGATTTTGGTGGAGTTGGAGATTTTGATTCCTGAAGGTTTTGAATGAAGTACTGAGGCAAGGGATAGAATATACTCCAAACATAATGCAAAAATGATCAAAGGAGGTATTCTGAAACTAGTTGCATAATCCTTTTTTTAACTCTTTATCCTCTCTGAAAATATAAACAGGTCAGGGTTGTTGGAGATGAGGTGAGAGATTTTGGAGATAGCTATGGCATGCTGTGAGCCCTGCCTCACTCCTTGGGGAGAATCATGGGGGTGGGGGGGTTCCTCCCCTCAAACCTAAGAAAGGGAGTTTCCCAAGGCAACTTGGAAAGCTTCATCTGAGTCCTGGTAGGGTTCAGGGAAGAGCAAGGACTGAGGTCTGATCCAGCTGAGTCGTCAGCTAGCTGCTCTGAGGGAACAGCAAATGCTTGGTTGCTGCTGGAGGGGGTTAGTCCATACTTCTGGGAAGATTCCGAGAAGCAGAGCCCAGACCAACCTAAGACCCCAGAACCCAGGGACTGGACTACCTGGCTCCAGGAGGAAGACGAAGGCACGACTGGGCCCAGCTGAGTACAAGAGCCTTACTAGTCTCTCAGCACTTGCCATGAGAACCAGAAAAGACGTCATTTCATCAATACTATCTAAAGCTGTCTTGTATAAGCCCAGCTATCTGAACATTCAGGAGGGTAAAACTGCAACAAAGCATGCAGTCATCCCTGGGCAATGAGACAGGACTGTGATGATACAGCTAGAGATGCTAGAGATATTTTGGGGTGTGTTTGGGGCAGTATTATTGTGGTTTTGGTTTGTTTTTAAAACAGCTACCAAGGAAGGGGTCTTATTTATCAACACTACTAATTTCTACACAGCACCCAAGTCAAAGGAGACAGGGAAGGTTACATTGTGAGGAAGATTCACAAATTACTCCTACTTTTGCAAAAAACATACAAATTGAATTTGCATGCCACCTCTGTCCCTAAGAAAGATGTCTACACCTCAATAACAGCTAATATGGATCTCTTTAATACTATGATGATAATATACTATTAATTTATCATTTGCCATATGCCAAGCATTGTTAAGCTTTGGTGTGTGGTTCTTAAAAATGGTTTGTTAGGGAAAGATGGATGACTCTCCTGTCTGCTGCCTTTTTACCAGTGCTATTTTTTGTTTTCTGTCACACTTGTGACATTTTAGTACCCTCATGAGTCCTGCCTTCAAAGACAAATTCTCTTGGCTCCTTTTCCTCCCCATTCTCCCCAAGGCTGTGACCAAGAGCTCCATTCATCCACAGAGCAGACCCACATTACAGCCTCTCTGGTCAGGGCGTTCAGTTAGCTACCACCCTGTGTTCTGGTGCAGACTTCAATACATTTGTTTATATTTGTGAGCAGAAATTTCCTCCAGATTACCTCTCATTAACTACACTCCCTTACACACACCCACACAACCACACGGCACCAACTTTCCTCCATCTTTTCCCTGCCCAGGGAGATAATCCAATGCCCCATTCCGTTTTTGCTCAGAGCCCAGACTTGCTCGAATGGTAAGGAGGCTGCCTTCCATCCTCTGTTTCTTGAGTGTTTCACAGATTCTTCTTTCTTTATCCAGTCCATAAGTATGCTGGATTCCTGGGATTCCATCTTTGTCCCAGTCTTCTTCCCATCTACATGTTTTCCTCCCTCTCCATGGGTTTGCTCACATCTCTTGGCTCACACCACCCAGATCTACAGCTCCAGGTCAGATCTCTCTCCTGAGCACCAGGTTCTACACCACTGACTACTTCATCTCCAATGGCTTCCTTGATTTCTTAGCTGGATCGTGAGGTCCTCAGGGGCCTCACCTCCCAGAGACCATGCCTCGTTCACCAGCATGTATCCCCCGAGGCTTGTGCTTCAGGAAGCACTGAGTGTATTTTTAATATGATGTAGAAGTGAGTGGATAAAGAAATGGATCCTATGAATGTCTATGTAGTGAATATCAAATTAAGCTAAGAAGAGAAAAAGAGCCTCCAAAGGAATAGCCATGTGCAGCTTTGCCTTCTCACCTGGATAGAAGGTCCTGGAGAAGAGCCCATGGAATGCTGTATTCCATAAACTGAAATATGTGTGTCAGAACGTGGCATGGTCAACTACATCAGACAAACACTTGACTTTTAAAATGTCAGCAGGATTCTTTGATCCTCTAATATGCTAATGTGCAGTTCAAATGTCCAAAAGGCAATGCTTTTCAGCCTTTGTCAAATATGTTTGAATGTACTTCTATTTTGGTTTGTGTATTTAATGTAAACCAGGTGTTCTGCACACTGAGATTCTGTCAGTAATCAACTGGGGAAAATGAAGTCCTAGAACATCAGACCTTTAACTTGTACACTACTTATAAGAATGTAATTTTAAAAAACAACTTCAGTTCAGTGGTAGTATTGAGGAATATTGGATTTTTTTTTTGGTAAGAACAACTCAGCAGATCATGTAGACCACTTGGATTCAAAAGAGACTTTGGGCTTGGCCTGGTGTGGACTGCATCCCAGAGAGTTAGGGTGGAGACATGGATATGTTTCAGGGTCACATAGATTCTCCATCACTCAGACCACCCCTGTTAACCCATTTGCTATGCTAAAAGCCACTTTTGTCCTGCCTCCCCAAGCAGAGCCATCTTTGGGTTGTGAAGCCCACACATGCTGGCTCTCAATGGCTGCTCCTCTCTAGGGCCTTGGGGTGGACTCCTCACACTATAGCAGCTGCAGGAAGCACTGAGTGACATCACCTCCCGCTAAGCCAAGAAGCCTCCACAAGGTCAGGCCTGGAGCAGCCATGTATAGACAGAAAACACACAAATAGCCCACCTCTTTCCGCCCTGGGGAATGAGCTCACAGCTCCGGGGATCCCAGCTCTACATGTGCCAGGTGATGTCAGGATTAGTGTCCTAGCAGTTCTGACATGCTGCAGGTGCTTCATTCATGAGACACCACCCAATCTGTACCAGATGGCAGCGTGGGAGATGGAAGTCCAGCTCCAGACTTTCCCTTACTCTAAGTTATAAGGCCTCTGGGAGACAGACTCACCCATTTTCTTGGACTGGGTTCCATGGATTTTGGGCCAATCAGAATGGGAATAGGGTGGAGATGGAGAAGAGGTTCTCTAGAGATTGCTCTTCCAATAAAAATTCCTGGCAATTGCCTCCCAATTCTATCACTAACTGTTATTCTCTGGGTCATGGAAAGTCCTGCATTGTTGTTCATATTGGGGATATAGTAGGAAGAGTTCAAGGAAAGCTGATTGGCTCACAGACAGGTGGGCAGAGTCATAGAGAACAAGAGAAATGTTCCTGCAATGAGCTGGACATCCTGAAACACCTAACCTGGGCTTCCCTCTTCCCTACCCTGCCAAAGCCAAGAGGCAAAGAGAATTCGACATCAGCCTACATTTTAGTTTCATGAAAAAAAAAAAAGTTTCTCTACTGTTGTTTATGTTCAACTACTGTTCTGCTTGTCCTGATTATACCCTGCTTTCTCATCACAGGTAGGAAATGGGCATGAATAAAACCAAAAGAAGAGGTCCTAGATTGACATCCATGTCTCCGTTCTCTATAACTTCTTCATCTTTTCAGAGCTAAGCCTTTTCTATGTCAGAAGGTAGTGTTTACCTGCCTGATGGGATGAAGTCCCAGGGACCCCACAGGGTACCATGGAAAGATGTTCCCTTCAAAGGAAGAAGTCCCTTCACACCTTGAATGTCTACACCTAATCTAATGACTGAAGCAGACCGAGTGGGCTTGTCACGGAAATGAAGGAAACAGGAAGGGAGGCAAAGAAATAAAGTGTAAGGAGGAGGGAAGGTGGAAGAAAGGAAAAGAGGGAGAAAAAGGAGTAGGAAAGGGGAGGAAGAAAACTGGGGCTGGTCAGAAGCCCATCGGATTTTATAACTAAGTTATGGAAACAATGAAATCTGACTCTTCTGAAAATGGGAGAGTAAAAAAGCCTCCCGGCCTTCCCCATGATCTGTGCCCTGGTTCAGGAAGCCTAAAAACTGAGGAGAGCTGGGCGGCCATCCAAGCTCCAGCCTGCAGCCCTGATGGTCTGAATGTTGGAGGCTGCACTCCAAGTGGGGCTGCTTGAAGGACCCTCTCCCCTGGAGAGTCCACCACTGCTTGTCAGGAATGACCCTCAGAAGCTGGTTCATAGCAAGGTCATTCACTTCAGAATTTATTGAGCAATCCTCAGAAGAATAGAGGGGGAACCCAAGGTGTGAACCCTGACTCCAAAAATAATATGCCATAATTTTACTTTTCTCCATGTCCTTCAGGAAACAGGAGTGGAGAGTAACCTCCAAATGAAGGTTCCTGCAAGTGAGGGATCCAGGGCAGAGGAAAATGCCTGGACCCAAACAAAAGAGCTACTCTACCTAATGTCAAAAGCCACTCATGGCAGAAGTGGGAAGATCCAAGGTAAGACTCAGAATGCCTCATCCTCAACCCAAACAGGGCCAGCATTGTCGTCATCTGTCAGTAACACATCTCAGTTCAGTTCAGTCATTCAATCGTGCCCGACTCTTTGAACCCCATGGACTGCAGCACACCAGGCTTCCCTGTCCATCACCAACTCCCAGAATTTACTCAAATTCATGTCCATCAAGTTGGTGATGCCATCCAACCATCTCATCCTCTGTTGTCCCCTTCTCCTCCTGCCTTCAATCTTTCCCAGCATCAGTGTCTTTTCCAAGGAGTCAGTTCTTCACATCAGGTGTCCAAAGTACTGGAGTTTGAGCTTCAACATCAGTCCTTCCATTGAGTATTCAGGACTGATTTCCTTTAGGATGGACTGGTTGGATCTCCTTGCAGTCCAAGGGACTCTCAAGAGTCTTCTCTAACACCACAGTTCAAAAGCATCAATTCTTCAGTACTCGGCTTTCTTTATAGTCCAACTCTCACATTCATACATGACTACTGGAAAAACCACAGCTTTGACTAGTCGGACCTTTGTTGGCAAAGTAATGTCTCTTCCTTTTAATATGCTGTCTAGGTTGGTCATAGCTTTTTTTCCAAGGAGCAAGCGTCTTTTAATTTCATGGCTGTAGTCACCATCTACAGTGATTTTGGAGCCCCCCAAAATAGTCTCTCACTGTTTCCATTGTTTTCCCATCCATTTGCCATAAAGTGATGGGACCGGATGCCATGATCTTAGTTTCCTGAATGTTGAGTTTTAGCTTTCTGAATGCTTGGTACACATCTACTAGAATGAAATGTCACTACACATCTGCTTGAATGGCTTACATTAAAAAGATTACTCATACCAATAGAGGGATCAAGTTAGCTGATACGAGATATGGAGTTCACCGCCCCACCATGAACACATCAAAACTACAACTACATATGAAACAATTCTCACTGAAAACTACCTGGAAACTGGCAGAGGGTTCCTATACAACCAAGGTTATAAGGAAGATGCACATGAAAGTGGGTAGAAAGGAAATAAAAGTGATCGGTCAGAACCAGTGCCCCAGGAGGGGATTTGGAGAGAGATGACAGGGGCTGACATCTGCCCTGGGAAATAAGCTATTGGAGTCACAGATGGAGCTTCCCAGTCCTGGGGCCCTGGGGTGCTACATAAAGGAGACAAGCCCCTTTGGCTGGTTGTAGGACCACTGGGTCAAAATAGAGAGGGCCAGGGGAGTCCCAGACTCTGCTAATGAGAAGCACACATGCACCAGCTAGCCCCCAAGGCAGGTGGAGAGACTCCGTCCAGGCGGCTGCCAGGTTCCCTGTGAACACCTCACTGTGCACCCCAGCCCGGGCTGAGGGACCTTTCTGGCCCTGCTCACTCCTCACCACAGCATGGCACTGGATCCAGGGCACCCATGACTAAGGCAGAGACTCACCGGGGGGTGCAGAGGTGGCCCAGCCCTGAGGGAAGGCCTGGGCGGCCAGTGGTGGCCACGGCTGGTGCTTTGTCAGGCGGTGCCTCAGAAGCCGCCCGGATCTCTGAGGGAGGCCTCTGTGCCTGAGCTGATCTCCTGACACAGGCCCCGGCCCGCCCCGAGGGCAGCTCCACAACAAGGCAGAGGCGGCAGGGGCAGAGGCTGTGTCTGAGTGGGGCCGTGGTCACCTACACAGATCTCTGTCTACACCCGGGCCCTATTTACATCAGCACTCCATTCCTCTGAGGCAAAGACCCTGGTGCAAGGAAAGGGAAAACATACACACTTAGAGGGAACAGAGCCGGCTTGGACTCAACCCTCAGGGATTCTGCTCCAGCAACTTGGAGTCAGACCACCAAAACCCCCAACAAGGCAGGACAGCCTCTGAGCACAGAGGAGGCCTCACCTCACACCGGTGTTGGCTCTAGCCTCTCCATCCCCAGCCTGACCCCCTACCAAGGCAATAGCTAAAAGGGCACACCAAAGGCAGTGGACATAGGCAGTCCATACAGGGGCGTGGCCACCTGAGAACATGCCTTTAAGACCACAGTAGATAACTATTTCATCTAAATTCATATGAGCAGAGAAAGTTAAGCAAAATAAAATGACAAAATACTACTCTCAACAGAAAAAGAGAACACTTTTGAAAAAAATAATAAAACAGAAATAATTTACCAGATAAAAAAATGTAAAACATTGGCAAAATAATAAAAATTTTTAACTGCATTAGAGAAAAGGATTGCTACAGTGAATATTTTAACAAGTAATTAGAAAATATAAGAAAAGATCCAATCAGAAATGAATGATGCAAGAGCCGAAATAAAAAACACATCAGAAAGAATAAATAACAGACTAAATGATACAGAAGAATGCATAAGTGATCTGGAAGATAGAATAATGGAAATCACCCAACCACAACAGCAAAAAGAAAACCTAAAAAAGTAAAAGCAATTTAAGAGACATCTTGAATAATATTAACATACCAACACACCCAGGAATACCAACATTCTTATTATAGGGATCCCAGAAGGAGAAGAGAAAGAGGAGATTACAAATATATCTGAGAAAATCAAGGCTGAAAAATTCCCAAATCTAGAGAAGGAAACAGATATCCAGGAACAGGAAGTACATAGAGTCTTAAACAAGACAAACCCAAACAGACCACACCAAGACATATTATAATTAAAATGGCAAAAGATAAATACAAAGAGAGAATTCTAAAGACACCAAGAGAAAAATGAAGAGTCGTATACCAGGGAGTCTAGGCCACAAGGGAATAGCACGACATATTCAAAGTGCTAAAAAGAAAAACCCTGCAACCTAGGACACTTCTCAGACAAGCAAAAACTAAAGTAGTTACTTTATCAATACTAAACTTGCTCTTAAAGAAATGTTGAAGGGTCTCCTCTAAGTGGAAAAGAAGGCAGAAGCTATAAGAAAGGGAAAATCCTACTAGGAAAGGCAAATATATAGTGAGGACTGAGAAGAAACCATTTAATAAGCCAGTACATAGGTTAAAAAGAAAAAACTGTAAAAGCAACTATAACTACAAGAATTAAGAAATAAACATGAAAATGTAAAATAGGACATCAAAAACACAAAATGCATGGAATAAAAAATGTAGATCTTTCAGAATGTGTTTGAACTTAAATGACTACTAGTTTAAAACAAATAGATATAATTATAGGTCAACACATATAAATCCCATGGTAACCACAGATGAAAAATGGTACAATAAATACACAAAAAATAAAACTAAAAAGAAAGAAACATAAGCATACTACTAAGGAAAATCATCCAACCACAAAGAAAGAATCAAAAGGAAGAAGAAATGAAAAGAGAAGAACTATAAAAATGATTGGAAAACAATTAATAAAAATGTAATTCTTTTAAATGTCAAGGGACAAAACACTGATCAAAAGACATGGGGTGGCTGATTGGATAAGCAAACAAGACTCTTCAATAGTCTACCTATCACAGACTCACTTCAGGGTAAAGACACATACAGACTGAAAGTGAAGAAATAAAAGATATTCCATGTAAATGGAAATAACAAGAAATCAGGGTAGCAATACTCATATCAAACAAAACGGACTTTAAAACAAAGCCTATAGCAAAAGACAAAGAACAGCATTATATAATGATGAACGGGAACAATATAGCACCGTAGTTTGCTCTTCCTTACATAGCAACCTCTGGGCTTAACACAGCAGTTCAGATTCACTGTTCCAGGCAGTTTCTTTTATGTTGCATCTCATATTCAACTCAAGAAACCATGCCCATCCTGAAGATGGGGAATATACTGTGCTAGAATCTCCTTAGTCATAAGGATAAACTGTGCTATATTTGGTTTTCATCACACGTATTGACTTCAGAACCCTCATGTGAGATGAAATTCCACTATATCTTTTCTAATTTTCAGAACAGATCCATGAAACGGTTGAGGCCAGTATTATTCTCTACTTTTGACAGATGAGGAAACAGAGGCTGAGTGATATTGTGACTTGCTAATAAGGAACAGCTTCATTCCAACAACCCATGCCTTCAGACAGCGAGTCCAGGACTCCTTGAACCGTATCACCACCTCAACATGCTGCCATTTTGCTCACAGACAAAAGCCTTACTTATGGCCTAGATTTGCCTCACAACAACTCTAAGTTATTTTCACAGTGCAAGCAGAAATCCCTGCTAGTTAAGTCCTAACTCTGTCCTCTTAATCAAAAAGAAAATGTTAAGCCAAACATAGTAGCCTTGTGATTCTTACCTGCCAACCATAATCAAAATTTACTTTAATTCACCACCAAGATATCAGTTACGCAACCTTTGGGAAGAAGGGAACTGATGAAGCAGCTAAATTATGATGATATGATTCCACAAACTCAGAGGAACCAACATCCTGGGAGAGTTCTTGAATGCCGAGAGGCAAAGAGAGGGGCCTAAAACACATCTTAACCTATCATGTTATGGCACTCCTTGGGCATCAATATACATTCTGCCATATGGACACATTCTAGCTGAAGCCCCTAATAAGGACTGGTGGATTTCAAATAAGGCATAGAGATTAACCTTTCTTTTAGGCCTCTTAAAGAAAACATTTCTGCATGGGGAGGTGGAGAAATTGGATACCATCACCTCCAAGGATAATTTTCACTCTAAAAGTCTAAAAAACTGTCCCCAGTCCATTTACCAGTGTATGAATTGCCTCCAAAACTCATGTTGCAAACAGTGGGGAAAGTGAGAGGGACTCTGGCTACTGTCCATATCTCCATTGATGGGGCCTCAGCCTCAAATAGATTCAAGTGCCACTATCCGAAGTGTGACAACTAGGATGGAAACCATTCCCTATCTGACACAGACGAGAAGCCCAGAGACCATTACCCCAGAAGTTAGGGAATACACTCTAAGAGTCATATTTTCTATAGGGACCTATTTCCTATCTTAAATGAGTCTTCATCCTGCAAGAAAACACAGGAGTTCAGCAGGATCAGTTCACACACAGCTTCACAAATGTCATAGCAATCTCAGTTACTCTGAGTTGAGGCTGGAAAGTTCTATGAGCTCCAGTGTTTGGGGCTGCAATGTTTATGCTCACCCATCCTTTCAGTGAACTTAGCTGCAACATAGAAAGAGGCTTCAAGAATTGGGGGAAATCAGAGTACCTGAGCTCACCTAGGTCATCGGTCAGAAATGTGATAAGATGTGCTGATTAAGAGAACATGGACTGCTAATTTCCCTTGTTGGCTCAGTAACACTATGCTGCAGACAATTTGGGCACTTAACCACTCAGTCGTGTGTGACTCTGCAACCCCATGGACTGTAGCTCACCAGGGTCCTCTGTCCTTGGGATTTCCCAGGCAAGAATACCAGAGTGGGTTGCTATTTCCTCCTCCTGGGGATCTTCCCAATCCAGAAATCAAAGACGCATCTACTGCATTCGTAGGCGAGTTCTTTACCACTGAGCCACTTGGGAAGCCCAGACTCTTGTCCAATAGGTGCCAGGCCTGATTATGTGGCTTTTATTTGGCTGCATTACTGTCTTTTTATTTTGTATTTTTATTTTTTAATTTTCTTTATTGTGTTGGTTTTGCCATACAATGACATGAAACCGCCATGGGTTTACATATGCTCCCCCTCCAGAACCCCCCTCCCTCCTCCCTCCTGATTCCTTCCCCCTGGGACATCTCGGTGCACCAGCCCCGAGCATCAACCCTGGGCTGGTGATTGATTTCACATATGATAATTAACATGTTTCAATCCCATTCTCCCATATCATCCCACCCTTGCCCTCTTCCACAGAGTCCACGAGTCTGTTCTATACATCTGCGTTTCTTTTGCTGTCTCACATGCAGGGTTCTCGTTACCATCTTCCTAAATTCCATATATATGCATTAGTATACTGTATTGTTTTTCCTTCTGGCTTACTTCACTCTGGATAATAGGCTCCAGTTTCATCCATCTGAGTAGAACTGCTTCAAATGAATTTTTTTTTAATGCTGAGTAATATTCCATTGTGTATATGCACCACAGCTTTCTTATCCATTCATCAGTTGATGGGCATCTAGGTTGCTTCCATGTCCTGGCTATTGTAAACAATGTGGCGATGAACATTGGGGTACACGTGTCTCTTTCAATTCTGGTTTCCTCGGTGTGTATGCCCAGCAGTGGGATTGCTGGGTCATATGGAAGGTCTATTTGCAGTTTTTTAAGGAATCTCCACACTGTTTTTCATAGTGGCTGTACTAGTTTGCATTCCCACCAACAGTGTAAGAGGGTTCCCTTTTCTCCATATCCTCTCCAGCATTTATTGCTTGTAGATTTTTGGATGGCAGCCATTCTGACTGGTGTAAAGTGGTACCTCATTGTGGTTTTGATTTGCATTTCTCTGATAATGAGTGATATGGAACATCTTTTCATGTGTTTGTTAGCCATTTTTATGTCTTCTTTGGAGAAATGTCTGTTAAGTTCTTTGGCCCACTTTTTGATTGGGTCATTTATTTTTCTAGAATGGAGCTGCAGGGGTTGCTTGTATATTTTTGAGATTAATTGTTTGTCTGTTGCTTCATTGGCTATTATTTTCTCCCATTCTGAAGGCTTTCTTTTCACCTTGCTTATAGCTTCCTTTGTTGTGCAGAAGCTTTTAATTTTAATTAGGCCCCATTTGTTTATTCGTGCTTTTGTTTCCAATATTCTGGGAGGTGGGTCATAGAGGATCCTGCTTTGGTTTAGTCGGAGAGTGTTTTGCCTATATTATCCTCTAGGAGTTTTATAGTTTCTGGTCTTATGTTTAGATCTTTGATCCATTTTGAGTTTATTTTTGTGTATGGTGTTAGAAAGTGTTCTAGTTTCATTCTTTTACAAGTGGCTGTCCAGTTTTCCCAGCACCACTTGTTAAAGAGATTGTCTTTTCCCCAAGGGTGCCCACTCTCACCACTACTATTCAACATAGTTTTGGAAGTCTTGGCCACAGCAATCAGAGCAGATAAAGAAATGAAAGGGATCCAGATTGGGAAAGAAGAAGTAAAACTCTGTTTGCAGATGACATGATCCTCTACATAGAAAACCCTAAAGACTCTACCAGAAAATTACTAGAGCTAATCAGTGAATATAGTAAAGTTTCAGGATACAAAATCAACACACAGAAATCGCTGGCATTCCTATACACTAACAATGAGAAAACAGAAAGAGAAATTAAGGAAACAATTCCATTCACCACCGAAACAAAAAGAATAAAATACTTAGGAGTATTTCTACCTAAAGAAACAAAAGACTTGTATATAGAAAACTATAAAACACTGATGAAAGAAATCAAAGAGGACACAAACAGATGGAGAAATGTGCTGTGTTCGTGGATTGGAAGAATCAATATAGTGAAAATGAGTATACTACCCAAAGCAATCTATAGATTCAATGCAATTCCTATCAAGCTACCAGAGGTCTTTTACAGAGAATTAGAACAAATAATTTCACAATTTGTATGGAAATACAAAAATAGCCAAAGCAATCTTGAGAAAGAAGAATGGAACTGGAGGAATCAACCTACCTGACTTTAGGCTATACTACAAATCCACAGTCATTAAGACAGTATGGTACTGGCACAAAGACAGAAATATAGATCAATGGAACAAAATAGAAAGCCCAGAGATAAATCCATGCATTACTGTCTTTTTAAATCAAGGAATCCTTCCACCTATACCTTCAGTTTCCTCCCTTCTGCCTGGGAATGAACCAGAAGCATAACAAATACGCTGCTAACGCTCTACAGATGGAAGAACCTCAGGAAAGTAAACAAATTGGCTTCTCCGATTGCACTGCTTTCCTAAAGGGAGGAACAAAAGAGAGGAAGACTCAAAACTAAACTCAGAAATTTCCCAACAATACTTAATCTCAGCAGTTCCTGCCAAAGATGACTGGCTTTAAAAATGCTTTTCAGGCCTGAGCGTGGGACAGCTCGAAGGCAGTCCCGCTCCATGCAGAGCTGCTATTGCATTTTTTTCAGCTGCTTTCCAGCTGCCTGAAAGGGGCAGCGAGTAAAACACAGAGCACTCGCTCGCCTGGGCCAGGTGGGAGGAGCAGAGAGAATGAGCAGTATTATTCCTTACTCAAATGTGCTTTTTAAAAAAAAAGAAGAAAACCTTTCCCTAGGGTCTGGGCTGCTGCTAGATTTCTCACAGAGCCTTGGATGCAGACACTTTGTGGATGGGTCTCTGAATAGGGGTGATTAGCAGCAGGTTTCAACTACCGGAGGCCCTGCATCAAGAACTCCAATCACTGGCCAAAGGAGTCCAAGCTCAGCTACATTTGACCAAATGCACTGCCTTCTCCAAAGCCTAACACATTCTGTACATAGAGAAAGTGAGGTCCAGATGGCACAGTGACTACTCGAAGCATCCCTTTCAACATCGGTCCTAGAGCCAAGACAAGACCCCCTGCCTTCTAGGCCACCAAGACAAACTGACTCTTGAGCATCCCATCCCAGAAACACATTCAGGGGGAAAATATTCTATGCAGGACTTCTTGGTATTTGAGAGGTAAACTGGTTCGTGATCCATTCCTATGATCCATTGCTAAACCATTTGTCATTTGCTAAGGCACAAATGTGAATATGCCCCCTGCACAGGGGGATAGCAAAACGGGGTCTAGGTGGAGAACAAGAGGATCCCACCAGAACAGCCTCTCCTAAGAGCAGTTTTATTCATCTCCATCTGTCCTCACCTGGCAAATTGACCTGTAAATGCAGCAGTCAGGGGCTCATGGCTATTTAAGAGCTACTGGGTGAAATACTTTCATTGGATTTCATTTTACTCTAGCTAAGAGTTCACTTCTTCCTCATATCTGGATCTGGACTAGACTGACTTGCCACCCAGAAGGTAGGAGAGCTGGCAGGTATTTTTCTGCAGTGTATCCTGCAAGCCAACCAGCAACTGAATTCCTATCTGGGCATCCACCTATTGCCACTCCTATTGGGCAGCAATGACGGGTAGCTACGTCTTCTGGGGCTATGCTGTTCTTTGTCTAACTTCATCTATCAGGTATCTCACAATACTATTTAAAATAAGGTATAGCTGGCAGCATTATCAAATAAAGACTGGCAAATGAACTAAAAAATTGCATATGTTTCTTCCATTTAATTTAGATCTTGAAGGTCTTGAGAAAAAAGAAAATTTTTTGTAATAGGAGGTGTATTTAGATTTTGAAAGGACAATTTATAAGTTCATGCCATCAGTATACTTATTTCTAATTGCCTGAGCCTCAAATACCTGGAAAACTTGGGCTCCCTTGGAAAATTCAGCAGAGCATGGCCTAAGTGTTTAGACTTTGTCTCATAAGAAAATTCCTGGGACTTCCCCTTGCCGTCCAGTGGCTAAGCCTCTGCACTCCCAGTACAGGGTCCTGAGTTTAATTCCAGGTCAGGGAACCAGATCCCATATGCCGCAACTAAAGTTCCTTCATACATCAAGGAAGATCAAAGACCCCATGTCCACAATGAAGACTTGATGCAGCCAAATAAATACATAAAAATAATAAATATTAAAAAAAGAAAATCCCTCATTGGATAATATTGTTCAAATATGATTCTGGTCACAGTGGTAGAAAACAAACCATAAAAGAAACACTTACAAATTCTCTTTGTGAGAGACATGAGTTTACTATCTTGGAAGAAATAACATTTTTGCTGGGTTAAAAACCGGTTTTCAGAGAAATATCTGCTATTTCAAGTTTTTTTAAATGGGTCCAATATTCTCCTCTAGGACTGTTTCTAGTGCCTAAATGAAAACATATTTCAAATTCATGGGCCAGTGAATGTGACAACTTGAATGCTAAATTAGAAAGAAAGAAATTTTATTATTAAAGAGGTGGGACACATGATTTTTTTAACGTTTTTCATTAACGCTTACACATGTTTGGAAGCAAAAAAAAAAAAAAAAAAAATGGTCTTACAGTTGGATTCCAGGGCCCACACACATAACCCTTCCGCCTACCTCATGTTGTTCATGTATCAGGTTGCTCTCTAGAAATTACTGTCTATTCCTGATTACTCTTTCTCATCAAAGGAGACGATTACTTCAGGCTTTTTGTCAACAGTAATAAATAATGACTATGCTCCTGACATGTGTGAAGGACCTGTGCCAGACCCTGGAGTACAGAGGTAAGAAGACAGTTCTAAGGGCTGTGTAGTCTATGGAAAATGTGAAAGGGAGAGTGTTAGTTGCTCAGTCTTGTCTGATTCTCTGCAACCCCATGGACTGTAGCCCACCAGGCTCCTCCATTCATGAGATTCTCTAGGCAAGAATACTGGATCAGGTAGCCATTCCCTTCTCCAGGGGATCTTCCCTATCCAGGGATTGAACCTGGGTCCTCTCACCTTGCAGGCAGATTCTTTACCATTTGAGCCTAACAGCTGTCCAAACAGACAACTTAGAGCACAGCATAAGGCAGTCTAAGCCAAAGGCACGTGCGAGGTACAGGCAGAGACCCCCCAAAGAGGGCTGAGGCTCCTGCAAGGGGGTCTGGAGGAAGCCTTTGTGACCTTAAAAAGGAAGAGCACTGACGAAGCACAGCACAGCAGAGGGGTCTCTGTGTGGCGGTGGTGTGATGATTTGAACAAAGGTGATGGTTAGAATGCACAGTGTAATTTGAGGAAATAATGCAGACCACTCAGCAGGATCAATGGATTTGCAGAAGACAGACCTGGAAGGTGAAGGTACGAAGGCCAGGGAAGGCACAAACGGTAGAAGTCGCCAAAGCCAGGCTGGTGTGCACCAAGTCTAAACCAGAGGCTTCCTTGTTAAATTTCCATCAGTCTTCTAAAAGATAACATTCAGTCGGGAGATCTTGGTGGACCATTTCACTTCTTTGGTTTTATGCTTACTGCTAATATTTTTTTTTTGGCCATGTGACACATGGGATATTTGTTCCCCAAACAGGTATCAAACCTACCTCCCCTGCATTGAAAGCACAGAGTCTTAACCACTGGACTGCCAGTGAAGGCTCTGTTGCTGGTATTTTTACTGCCTGTATGTTATACCTTAGGTTCCTACCAGGTGAGCTTGATATGGTCAGCAACACAGAAAAATAGAAAGATTACAAGTTGTATAGCTGCTACTGAAGAATAGAAGAGGAATTAGAAAGGCTTAATCACATGACAAAGCAAGAACACAACTCCCACAAAAAGGTAAATCAAAGAAACAGTAACTGAATACTTTTCTAGACCACATGAGGCACAGATGCCATACTGGCTCTATTTTAAGTTGGTATTTTTTTCTGATAATCTGCTCTTTTAACTGGTCATTTTATTCTGATCCTGAGAGAAATATCTCATGGATTAGGCACCTGCCTTTTGGGTGTGGAAATAACTTGTTTATATTCTCAGAGAATTTTATAATTCACAAGATGCTTAGGTGTCTTACTTTGACCAGCTCTACAAGCTCACAGGGTAGTCAGGAAAGAGGCATTGTTATCACCCCAATTTTACAGACAGAACATACTTTACTTACTAACCTACTCTGTGACACAGGGCTAATCACTTGATATCTGGGACTTCATCCCAGCATCAGTAAAATCAAGGGGGGCAGGGGTGCATGATCACTTAGATGTCATCTGATGCCAAATTTGCTTTTCTGAGTTTCCACCCTTTCCCTCTTTTGACTAAAGAGTCTCTATCCATTGTTTTAGTGTTACTTCCTCAGCCAGCAAGATTCAGCAGGAATGCTCTGAAAACTCAAGAAGCCACAGAAGCCCTGTGATGAGAAACAGCTTAAGCTCAGCTCTTGTGGAAGCAAGTGGCCAAGCAGAATGAGATCCACCTTGGATATACCTGGAAGTGACCCAGTCATCACACCAGCATCAGGCAGGCATCCCTGGGCAGAGAGTTTCCAAAGTTCTCGTTTCAATATTGCCCTGGCTTTGATAAAGGCCTGAGCGCCCTTTATGAAGGGGAGGGTGATGTGGGTCACACTGTCACTTAGTATCCCTCTGGCTGGCTGCTAAAACCTGGAGAAGCATTGCTTTGGACCTGAGATCAAACTACTGAGGCCTATGGTCCTGCCAGCCTAGTTAAGAGACACAAGAGGGCAGATCTGATGAAGGCAGAACTTGGATTAAGTGGAAATCCTTCTAAGCCATAACAATGATAAATGAATGTTTTCATAGAGAGGCCTGGTCCTTCCTAGTCCATCCTAAATTACCTTGCTCAACACATATGAATAGCATCAATCTCCAACTCATCCCAGCCCTCAAAGTTTCCAAGGACATCTACTAGTGAGTGTCAACAACCAACACTGGCAGAGAATCGAGGACTAGAATTTGGAGGACTGTTTAACTCACTAGGGATGAAAACACAACAAACAAACAAAAAGAAGTCGATACCTCCTATATTAGTTTTCCAGGGCTGCCGTAACAGAGTACCACCCGCTGGGCAGTTTAAACAACAGGAATACACCATCTCACAGTTCTGGAAGCTTCAAGTTCAAGATCAAGGTGTCGGCGGTGTTGGTGCCTTCTGAGCACTGTGAGGGAAGGATCAGTTCCAGACCCCCCTCCTTGAGATGCAGACGCTGCCTTCTTCCTGTATCTTCACATCCTCTTCCCTCTCTCTGTGCCTCTGTGTTTAGATTTCTAACTTTTTCACTCCATTTCATAAGGACACCAGTCATACTGAATTAGGTCCTATGCTAATGACCTCAACTTAACTTGATTACCTCTGTAAAGACCCAAAGGCCAAATAAGGTCGCATTCTGAGGTGCTTGGGGTTAGGATTCCAACATGATTTTCCTGGGTTGGGGCAGTGGGAGCAGGGACACAGCTGAAGCCATTACACCTCCCTTTTCACAAAAGATAGCTCCAAAGCGGGAGGGAAGAACACCAGGATTAGTGACGGTTCATGGACATAGCACATGGGGGCTGAGGAAAGAGCAGGATAAGCTCCAGAGAAAATCCCATCTGCTGAGGGGGTCCTAGGCAAGCCTCTGAGGGAACGGAAGGTGCTAGACTCTCAATAGAATATGACGTAGCAAAGAGCCAGACCCGGGCTTCCTCAGCCAGTGGCTCCATGATGCTGGAAGGCCACATGCAGTAACAGTCGCTGCACAGGGACCCAGGACCAGGCCATCTCCTACTCGGCTGCAGAGGGCCAAAACGACCAGGGTCATGGCAAGTCCACTGGCGTGCATCTGAAGCCCCCTCCCCACACCCATGAGCCACCACCACCACCTTGTTGGACAAGGAGAAAAAAGTAGGGGTAGAAATCTAAAAGTCTGAGAATTTTCTTCAAAGAACTGTTCCACTGAAGGGCACTGATATAAACTGAAAGACACCTTTCAACCAAAACGGTCTCAAGTACTTTAACTGGCAAGTTAAACACTAGGAAAATAGGGTTTTTTCCTACCTAACTGGGTGAGGGTGCTGGAGCAAGATTAGATCCATCATGCATGCATGCATGATCAGTTGCTAAGTCGTGTCTGACTCTTTGCAGCCCCGTGGATTGTAGCCTGCCAGACTCCTTGGTCCATGGGATTTCCCAGGCAAGAATACTTGGTGAGTTGCAATTTCATTTTCCAGGAGATTTTCCTGACCTAGGGATCAAATTCATGTTTCCTGCATTGGTAGGTGGGTCCTTTACCTCTCAGCCACCAGCGAAGCCCCTTAGATCCATCACAGAATGTTAAAAATTACACTGTCATTGCATGTACAATTAATAAGATAAAACCATCAACCGCCATTCCTATGAGAGGAGGAGAAGGAGTTTACAGAGATTGAGTGATGAAATGTTTGGGGAAACAGTTGAAAATCCAACCCCTGAACAGAGGAGGGGATGAAATCGAGCATGAGATGCACACACCCATGATAGGTGGATGAGTGTTTGGGGACTGAGAACATCTGCACAGATGTTTTAGACTGTGTTTCCATGTGCGTGAGAAGATACCTTCACTATGACCCAAACCCTGTGTAACATCTCAGCTATGTGGCCATGACAAGATTGGCCAAGTTCCCCCACCCTGTCACTTTCACAAGCACTCTTATGAAACCCAAGTCCACTGCGGTTTTCCTCCTCAACCTCTCACCCTGCCTCCAGATTTTCCTCACTAATCTGTGCACTCACTCTTTTAAGAGCACAGTCTTCCTGCACTCAAAACAACCACATAGAAAGCTTTCCATTGCTCAGGAAGGGGCTTTCTATTAGCACAAGAACTAGGTGGCCTCAGCTTTGGGGAGAGTGATAACATCACAGTTTGATGGTGGAGCTCATGCCAAGTTTTAGCAGAGAGCCGCAGAGAGCAGAGTCACTGAAGTGACTATGTCCTTGCCTTGGCATGAGTGTCTTCACACCACACCACACTGTTTATGGAAAAGCAACTGGAAGTCACCAGACAAGTGAGCCAGGACAGCAGGCGGGCAGCTGCAAGTCTCAACTCAGCTGTGAAGGCAGTGCCCGAGGGCACTCACCTCCATGAACGCTTACCTCTAAGGGCATTCACCTCCATGAACGCTCACCTCCAAGGAAGTGCTGTACAGCAAGCGCTAACCTTCTACTAATTTCATGCCTAATATTCTTCCTTCCATTCTAACAGGGGGCTGAAAACAACCCTTGAGTAGTTCAGTGTCTTGCCCTGGCTTCCAACTTTCGTGTCCCGGCCTCCCCTATTTGCAGATGTGGAGCCTGTGGACAAGAGGTCTTGGTCCCTGCCTCCCACTGCCACCTCCTCCAGGGCACACACCCTTTGCCCTACAGACAAGGTCCTGCTCCTGGGCCCTGCGTCAGGCCAGCAGGGATCCCTGTGGCAATGACTGGAGAGTCTGCAGCTGCGGCATCTTTCACTCCCTGCCAAAGCCCACCTGGCCTCTCTGGTGAACAGCATTGGGGCCTGGAGGCAGGGGGATGTCTCTGTGGAGTCAGCACACCTGCCTCTGAGTGTAAATGTCTAACATCCACCACTACTGCCTCACCAGGAAAGGCAACAGAGAAAGAGAAGGGAGGAACAGAAGCACTGGGGAACCAGAAGACCAGCGGCCAGGAACCCAAGAAGAAAGGGACCTGCTGACGGTTTGCAGACTTGTGCCCAGGAACAGCCTGGCCTCTATCACTGCATCTCAGCATGAGTTATGTTGTGTGCATCTGGCTCCCCTATGGCCCAAAGGAGCAACTCAAAGGCAAAGAGGGGACTTGTTTTTCTCTGGATGTCCAAAGTCAAGTATCATGTGGTCAATGGAACATATATTGACCACTCTAGGAGCTGACGCATCAACCTTCATATGACAACTAGCTCCCAGGGTCCAGCCAGCCTGCTCAGATGCCCCTGCTATTAGATGACAGACAGGACCCTCCCCAACCTCTCCACCTCCACACCTGTCACAGATGGCACCTTGACTGCAAGTGAAAGGGGAGAACTGTGTTCAAGGTTTACCTGTGCAGAGAGCTCTGAGACACCATCCCAGGACCTCTTTGCAAAGAGAAATGTGGAGGTGACAGCTGCTTTTTGCTTAACAAGAGGATCTCCTTCCATAGCTTGCATTTCCTATTCATTAGCAAGGGGGATGCTAGGAATTAAAAAAATAAAGATTAGGTAGGCTACTTCAGGATGATAGAGAGTAAATGAAACTCATTAAGAGGAAACAGAGTCATCCTTAAAAAACTAAAAATGGTTATCATATATCTGGCAGTCCCACTCCTGGACTTATATCCAGAGAAAACTCTAATTAAAATAGAAACATGCACCCCAGTGTTCACTACAGAATGATTTACAATAGCCAAGACATGGAAATGTCCATCGATAGATTATTTACTCAGCCATAAAAAAGAATGAATGCCATTTGTAGCAACGTAGATAGACCTAGAGATTATCATACTAAGTGAGGTCAAAGTAAGACAAATACCATATGATATCACTTATATGCGGAATCTAAAATATGAATTTATTTACAAAACAGAAACGACATACAAAGAAAACAAACTTGTGGTTACCAAAGGGAGAAGGGGGTAAGGGAGGGATAAATAAGGAATTTAGGAGTAACATCTACATGTTACTATATATAAAATATGTAAAGAGCAAGGGCCTACTGTATAGCACAGGGGACTATACTCAATATCTTGTAATAACCTATAATGGAAATGAATCTAATGAAAAAAAAATGGAAAAAGAGAGAAGACGGAGTTAGACCATGGCAGGGAGCCTGTTCCTAAAAAACAGTGACTCCTGACTCTCAGTGAGAGAATTGTAGGCCCCCAGAAATTTCCCCCCGGCCCAGGGCCACTCTCTGCTGAGCTCTACCCAAGGGGCAGCTGTGCCAGGACACCATGCCCCAGGGACGCAGGTGTAGCCATGCAGGGAGTCTGCCGGCTCTCAGCAATTCTGGGCCTGCTGCTGGCAGCTCTGTGACTGAGGCCACACACCAGCTGAGCCATCCCAGCATCCTCATCTGCAGAGAATGGACTGGGCTGGTCCAAGTCATCATTCCAGGGCTTTCTGACACTGAAGTCCTAAGACTGTAGTACTGAAGTTATAGCAAGTCATCAGCCATCAACTTTCTTTGGCGTTTCTACTGAAGAGGCCATTGTTTTATGTTCTAGGGCCTCAAAGACCCAGGCCTGAGCAGAGGAGTCTCTCTCTCTCCCTCCCTCCCTCTCCCCCTCCCCCATTTAAGGCAGCCCAACAGAGGGACCAGTCCTCCCCGAAACTCTCCCTGCCTACACAGCTCTTCCCCCACTGCCTCTACTCCAGCACTCAGCAGCCAGACCTCAGCCTATCATTCATGATCCTTTAGCACCCTGCTACTCAAACTGTGGTCCCCGGACCAAGAGCCTGGGCATAACCTGGCAATTTCTTAGAAATACAGGCTCTACTTCTGACTCACTGAATCTGAATCATCATTTCAACAAGAGCCCCCAGCTGACCCCTACATATAGTAAAGTTTGAAAAGCAGATTTATCAGATTTTTTGTCCAACTGGGTATAAAAGGAATAACCTGGAGAGTGTTAACAGATGATAATGCCCAGGTCCCACCTCTGAAAGTCTGAATTCATTGATGCGGGTTGTGCTACAGGCACAGAGGGTCTGAATCTCCCTGATGATTCTAACAGGAAGCAAGCCTGAGAACACTGCTTTCCTAAACCTCTCCAGTTGGATCTTCTATCTATTCCTTCAATATCCAGTTACTTAACAAAGCAGTAGTAAGCTGTCTTTTAATCAGCTAAGATATAAATAGATTTTAAGTCAGTTTGCAGTGCCACTAATTTTAATGGGTCCCCAGTTTACATCTTGCCTCTTCCATAGAGGTGGGAGGTCTGGGGAAGGGGCACAGACAAAAGCCCAGCCCAGGAATTCTCTCAGAGGGCAGAGCAAGAACTTTTTAATATCTGCACAGAAGAATCTCAGGGACAAATCAGGCAGATGGCTGGCCTGAAGAAGGCTCATTATTGTACTCAGTTAAGAATTTAGGAAATAAATCAATGACAAATATCGTATGATTTCACTTCAATGTGGAATTTAAAAACAAAACAAATGAACAAAGCAAAACTATAGATGCAGAGAACATATTGGTGGTTTTCAGAGCAATGGGGGTTGTGGGATGGACAAAATGAGTAAAAGAGGTTAAGAGGAACAAATTTGCTGTCATAAAATAAATAAGTTATGGGGATGTAGTTTCCTTTGTTGTACAGAAGCTTTTAATTTTAATTAGGTCCGATTTGTTTATTCGTGCTTTTATTTCCAATATTCTGGGAGGTGGGTCATGTAGGATCCCGCTTTGGTTTATGTCAGAGAATGTTTTGCCAATGTTATCCTCTAGGAGTTTTTTAGTTTCTGGTCTTATGCTTAGATCTTTGATCCATTTTGAGTTTATCTTTGTGTATGGTGTTAGAAAGTGTTCTAGTTTCATTCTTTTACAAGTGGCTGTCCAGTTTTCCCAGCACCACTTGTTAAAGAGATTGTCTTTTCTCCATTGTATATTCTTGCCTCCTTTGTCAAAGATAAGGTGTCCATAGATGCATGGATTTATCTCTGGGCTTTCTATTTTGTTCCATTGATCTATATTTCTGTCTTTGTGCCAGTATCATACTGTCTTAATGACTGTGGATTTGTAGTATAGCCTAAAGTCAGGTAGGTTGATTCCTCCAGTTCCATTCTTCTTTCTCAAGATTGCTTTGGCTATACGAGGGTTTTTGTATTTCCATACAAATTGTGAAATTATTTGTTCTAATTCTCTGAAAAAGACCTCTGGTAGCTTGATAGGAATTGCATTGAATCTATAGATTGCTTTGGGTAGTATACTCATTTTCACTATATTGATTCTTCCAATCCACGAGCATGGCACATTTCTCCATCTGTTTGTGTCCTCTTTGATTTCTTTCATCAGTGTTTTATAGTTTTCTATATAAAAGTCTTTTGTTTTTTTAGGTAGAAATACTCCTAAGTATTTTATTCTTTTTGTTTCGATGGTGAATGGAATTGTTTCCATAATTTCACTTTCTGTTTTCTCATTGTTAGTGTATAGGAATGCCAGGGCCTTCAGAATGGGAGAAAATAATAGCCAATGAAGCAACAGACAAACAATTAATCTCAAAAATATACAAGCAACTCCTGCAGCTCCATTCTAGGAAAATAAACGACCCAATCAAAAAGTGGGCCAAAGAACTTAACAGACATTTCTCCAAAGAAGACATAAAAATGGCTAACAAACACATGAAAAGATGCTCAACATCACTCATGATCAGAGAAATGCAAATCAAAACCACAATGAGGTATCACTTTACACCAGTCAGAATGGCTGTAATCCAAAAATCTACAAGCAATAAATGAATGCTGGAGAGGATGTGGAGAAAAGGGAACCCTCTTATACTGTTGGTGGGAATGCAAACTAGTACAGCCACTATGGAAAACAGTGTGGAGGTTCCTTAAAAAGCTGCAAATAGTCCTGCCATATGACCCAGCAATCCCACTGCTGGGCATATATACCAAGGAAACCAGAATTGAAAGAGCCACGTGTACCCCAATGTTCATCGCTGCATTGTTTACAATAGCCAGGACATGGAAGCAACCTAGATGCCCATCAACTGACAAATGGATAAGAAAGCTGTGGTACATAAACACAATGGAATATTACTCAGCATTAAAAAAAAAAATTCATTTGAAGCAGTTCTACTCAGATGGACGAAACTGGAGCCCATTATCCAGAGTGAAGTAAGCCAGAAACAAAAACAACAATACAGTATATTAACACATATATATGGAATTTAGAAAGACGGTAACGAGAACCCAACATGCGAGACAGCAAAAGGAACACAGATGTATAGAACAGACTCGTGGACTCTGTGGATGAGGGTAAGGGTGGGATGATATGGGAGAATAGCATTGAAACATGTTAATTATCATATGTCTAATCAATCGCCAGCCCAGGATTGATGCTCGGGGCTGGTGCATCGAGATTTCCCGGGGGGAGGGAGGAGGGAGGGAGGAGGGAGGGGGATTCTGGAGGGGGAGCATATGTGAACCCATGGTGATATCATGGCATTGTATGGCAAAAACAATAAAAAGAAAATAAAAAGGAATTTAGTAAGACGGTAACGAGAACCCAGCATGCGAGACAGCAAAAGGAACGCAGATGTATAGAATAGACTCGTGGACTCTGTGGATGAGGGAAAGGGTGGGATGATATGGGAGAATGGCATTGAAACGTGTTAATTATCATATGTCTAATCAATCGCCAGCCCAGGAGTGATGCTCGGGGCTGGTGCAGCGAGATTTCCCGGGGGGAGGGAGGAGGGAGGGGGTTCTGGAGGGGGAGCATATGTAAACCCATGGTGATATCATGTCATTGTATGGCAAAACTAATAAAAATAAATAAATAAATAAAGTAAAAATAAATAAATAAATAAGTTATGGGGATGTAACATACAGCATGGTGACTATAGTTATTAACATACACATAACATACACTATGGTGACTAATATTGCATTTTTGAAAGTTGCTAAGAGAGTATATCTTAAAAGTTCTCATCAAAAGAAAAAAAATGTGTAACAAATGGTTTATAATAGATTTGGTAATTAGCCCTATTGTGGTGGTCATTTTGCAATGTTTACAAATATAAAATCACTATGTTGTACACCCAAAATTAATATAGCTATTTGTCAATTACACCTCAATTTAAAAGAAAAAGCATCTGTAACTCTGCACAGGAAGCAAGCTATTTTGCTCCCTTTGGATCAAAGCCCAGTAGGTGATGCACACCCTTATGCACCAGGCAGCTCTAATCACATGAAAATGATTATAGTTTTCTATATACAAGTCTTTTGTTTCTTTAGGTAGAAATACTCCTAAGTATTTTATTCTTTTTGTTTCGATGGTGAATGGAATTGTTTCCATAATTTCTCTTTCTGTTTTCTCATTGTTAGTGTATAGGAATGCCAGGGCCTTCAGAATGGGAGAAAATAATAGCCAATGAAGCAACAGACAAACAATTAATCTCAAAAATATACAAGCAACTCCTGCAGCTCCATTCTAGGAAAATAAACGAAATATACACCCTGAATACACACCCTTAACACCAGGCAGCTCTAATCACATGAAAATAGTCCAACCTGGGCCCTCTCCAAGGATGACAGCACCAACTGGCAAGAGGCAGATAGCCAGCTGCCATCTCTGGAGGAAGAAGCCCAGGGAAGCCGGCCGAAGGACTCCGCTGAAATCACAGAAAAACTCAAGAAGGAAGACAGGAAGACTGAGCTCAGGGTTTTCTGAATAGGAGCCCATTGTAGGCCACAGGATTTCCCTCATTTCTTAAGGAATGGGCTGTCAGACGAGGGTCTTCCCAGATTTTTGAAACTTGGTTGGCATAATCCTTTAAATGGAAAACTGGTCTACACTGCAATCTGAGTAGTTTAATTTATTTATGAAGAGAATTTGATAGCTTCAAAATGTATGTCCAAGGAAATGGTAAAAATAAGAACTGTATCACCAGTAACCTTCTCTAAAAGCTCAGGTACTCATCAGCCAGGTGCACTTGGGTGGAAGAAGAGAGGCAAAGCAGTTGTGTGACCTTAGATGCGTTACCTCCCCAATCTGGGCCTCAGTCTCCTCTGTGTAAAATAGAGGGACTCAATTTGGATGATTTCTGACTTCCTATGTCAGCATGTTTTACCCTTCTAAAGGCTGAGGCTTTCTTTTCAAAGCCTTGCAATAACTGCTATAATCCCAAAATTTGATGGCAAGCTTCCTCGTGGAGTTGGATCCACAGTCCCATCAACTAGGAATGTATAGAAAATTTCAGAGAGAACATAAGAGAAGGTAATACAGGCAGGATGGGGAACTCTGTCCTGCAGGAGGTCCTTGAAGTTGTTTTCTTCCATTTCATTAAGTGGCAAAGATGAATGAACTCTTTTAGCCCACTCCCATCAAGCTATCACTGCCAGTTCTCCACCCAAAATGGTCTTCCCAAGGTCACCAAGAAGTTAGCTTGGTTAGAACCATGGCATCTTCATCTTTATACACCTCTCAGCAGCATACTCTGCAGATGGCCACTTGTTCATCCTCTAAATACTTTCCTCCTCTGGCTTCCAGAACACACACAGGTCTGGTTTTCTTCCTACCCTTCTGGCCATTTGTACTTGGTCTCCTTCGCTTGTTTCTCCCTGTCTCCCCAACCACGTAATGTTACAAAGCCCCTGGTCTGTCAATTTCTCTTCTCTTCTTTCTCTGTCACTCCCCTAGTGATCTCATCAGTCTAGTGACTTTATCCTCACTAAAAACCCCCAACCATACATCTCCAGCCCTGACCTTCCCCTGCTACAGAGTGCCAAGTAACCCCAAACAGCCAGAAATGCTCTAGATGGAGGAGTTTGTTCTCTTAGTACAGTAGGGGTAGAAACCATCTTGAAGCTAGTTGTTTTTTTTTTAAAGCTTTCTTTACAGAGACAGATGGATACTTGCTGCTTATAAAACAGGCAGCATGTTTGGCAAAAGTCACAAAATCATGAAGAATAAGGCAATACTCTAAAGAGAACTGGTTCTGTCAGGCATATCCATTCATGCATGTATTCAATCATTCTGTGCACAGGAACAATAGCCCACGAACCTGAAGGAGCCACCCCCTTGGGAAAAGGCCAGGAGACCTTGTCCTTGGGGTACTTCTGACTCATCAGTACAAGCAGGAAAGAAGAGGATGCCTATCAACCAATACGTCATGTTTGCCAAATGAGTGAATGAATGAAACAAAGAAGGCATAGTTCTGGGCAGGTTAATGAACCCCAAAGCCCATTAAAAAACAATAATAAGTATTCAGCAATTATAGTTTGAGGACCAACCATATGCATGAATCATGGTAGGTTCTGCATGGTATACAAAGCTAAGGTCACAGCCTTCCCCAGGCTACTTGTCCTATGGGTAGAAAAGGCCTAAGTGCTCCAGGACAAGCAGGCCAGGCTGTCACACTCTGAGAAGCCAGAGCTGGCCCTCGTCATGAGGCAATGTCCCCATTCTGCAAGCTTCTTCATGACCAATGGCCCTCTGATCTCACAGGTCTATTTGTCCCCATTTGTTTCTATTTGTCTGAATAGGTACGTTTTCCCCTTTCGATTTGCAGCCTCTGATAAGCGAGTATGTAAACAAGCACGGAGCAGAGAGTCTCATCTGGAAACTTTCTCAGAAGCCCCGTTTGGAAGAGAGTTTCTAGCTCTGTACTGCTTTCACAGGCCAGAGACACAAAAGAGAGACCACGCTCTCGAGAGCATTACCCTCGGATTTGATAACGCCGCAATAAAGCTATCCCCTTTGGGGAGGCTTCAGAAACATGGAGTTCTACCAGGATTTCAGTTGACACCTCCTAACACCCTCTTGCCTCCCAAGCCACATGACACACAGAGATGAAGAGCACCCCACGCACAGAGGCACACATCCCCCCACCACCCCCGCATCAGTGAAGAGTGTGGCTGTGCCAGCAGCAGCAGCAGGAACTGACTGGGGTCTGTTCTCCCAACTCTGACCTGGGGGGCTGAACTGGGAATCCCCAGAGAGGCCCAGGCCCTCCTCAACGCCTACTTCCCCTGTTGAGATCCCGTCGAAATGAAAGGCTGAAAAGGCCTTTTCATGAAGGGACTGGCAAAACTTGCCTTTCTATTTCTTATAATCTCTATATTGCCTTATCCTTTTACAAGCAGGAAACCAAGCAGGAAAAAGCCTATGGTAGTTTTATCTGCTCTTCTGTTCAATAACGGGGCCACTGCCTTCCCGGCTCCCTCACTCCTGTTTTGGAAATGGACGCTAGAAATTTTTCCTGTTCGTGACTGAGGCTGCTGTCTGTTTCCAATTACCTTGTTGGAGGTCGCGTGGTTACATCTCTTTACTAGTGGAAGGAAAACAAGCTAATGCATTCCCACTCCAGTACAGCGTCCTTCTCTCCAAGGGCAGCTGACATACATTCCAGCCTGAGGTGGGCTCCCCCAGAGGGTGACTGAGGATAGAGTGGGACCAGAGACAGGCAGTGAGCTAAAGAGGTATCCACAGGGTTAGAAGCCTTCTCACAGGTGGGGAGCAGGCTGTCTGACACACCATGAGAAAGGCACTCCGAGGCCAGGTCCTGGGCAGCTGAAGAACAGGGTAAGCCAGAGGCGCAAAACCTAGGAGTCATCCCGAAGTAGCAGGACTGACCAAGAGATGAGTGAAATCTTTAGCAGGATGCAAACCCACCTGGAGGCTTGCTAAAATGCAGATTTCTGGGCTCAACCCCAGAGATTCCACTGGTCTAGGGTGGGGTGCAGGCAGGAACATGCATTTCTCCAGTTTCTCAGTTGGTTCTAGTAGAGAGTACCATCTGAGAAACACTCATGAAGAGTCACTGTGGTCAGACTGCAAACACTGGCCGAAGGAAATTATGTGGAGAATATGTACTCACTCAAAGTCCTAAAGACAAATCCAGAGGCTGAAGGGGTGGAGAGGAACGCACTTCCAGCTAGAAGGGCAGGCCTAGAGGCCCAAAGAAAGCATGGGTCCAAAGGTCTAAGGCAATCACTGGGGTGAACGAGCCTCAGAGGAGCTTCTGGAAGCCAGTGGTATGGCAGGCGGCACACAGCAGGTAAACCCTACATGCAGAGCATTCAAGGCACATCCTAGAAAATAAGGTGAGTCCTAAGCAAGTGGCCTGGCTCCTCCCCATCCAGAATTTCTCCACAGTTCTTTATAAGTGGGGGTACTGTGGGAGGGGCCGTGGGGGGGTAACTTCCCTCAGCAAAAATGAGCACAGAGAACCACAGGCTGTTGTAATGAAGCCATAGTTCAGCTGTTCTGGTATCTGCTGTTTGAGCATGGAGGATGCTAGGTTCTGTGAGCAATTCTAAAGAAGATAACATAACTCCATTGCCACCATCAAGGAGACTCAACTAACACATAAAGCACTTCAGGAAAAGCTGGCTGCTTAAGCCGGCCACAGAATCAGATAAAACTGAAGTCACTGACCTCAGTCTAGAGTCCAAAGGGCAAAGGGGGTCCACTGCACCCAGGAAGAAGTTCCCAGATCAAGCAAAGGGTTAGGACTAAGCAACTGAAGTCATAATCCTGTCTGCTGGGACCCCTTTTCCAATAGGCCTGACTCTGTTCTATACAGCCCAGGTTACATGAAATTAGACCTCAGAGCATCAGTTGTTACCTACTTGCACCTTTGGGGACCTGCATTTGACTTCTCGGCCTAATCTTTTTGACAATTCATCTTCACTGTGAGGTCTTGCCATACCCATGAATGCCATACCCTAACCATACCCATGAATTCCATACCCTGACATTAGATACCACTCCAGTTTTGACTTTTGCTATCCTTTCTTCTCATGCTCAACACAATGATATACAAAGTCCCTCTAGCCACTCTGTTATTGACCACCCTGGTTATAAATAGGTACGCTGACCCAACCCAGCCCCAGATCCTTGCATGCTTTTACACTGGCACAGGCTACAGTACCTCTACAGAGTTTTTCCAACTTCAGAAGAGAATTTACACACTCATGAAATAAGAGAACAAGTGGGCTGAGTATGTAGGGACAAAGGAGAGATGGCAGATAAGAAGCAATAGTCAGAGAGTAGGGTCCACATTTTGACAACATTTTCTCCTTCAATTAGAATATTTCCTAATCTCAGCTACTCAGTTGAGAAGGGAGAGATCAATTTTTTCTAGAGTCAAATAAAGGTAATGTTTGCCTTGAAGCACCAGCCGATCCTAATCTTCTCCATCTTGCTAGAACCCACACGGAAAGGTGGAGTCAGAAGCACAACTGAGATATAAAAGGAAATCTGATAAATTTGTTCATTAATAGAAGAACTTCACTTCTCTGGCCTGATCTGGGCCAAAGCTGGGCTGTAGCAGATTTCTTGCTGAGCTTCATCTGCAGCCTCAAAACCTTTGGGAATTTAGAACCAGTGAGGTCTAAATATATCAACTGGCAGTCACTTGCCATGGTCCAATCCATGGGGGCTTAGGGATTTGTAGCCTAGAACTACCGGAGAAAGCAATGGCACCCCACTCCAGTACTCTTGCCTGGAAACTCCCACGGATGGAAGAGCCTGGTAGGCTGCAGTCCGTGGGGTCGTTAAGAGTTGGACACGACTGAGGGACTTCACTTTCACTTTTCACTTTCGTGCATTGGAGAAGGAAGTGGCAACCCACTCCAGTGTTCTTGCCTGGTGAATCCCGGGGACGGGGGAGCCTGGTGGGCTGCCGTCTGTGGGGTCGCATGACTTAGCAGCAGCAGCAGCAGCACTAGCAGCCTAGAACTACACCTTGATCAGATAGGATGCAGTAGTTAGGCAAATAAGGAGAGGTGAGGATTATCTGTTTTACCCACTCTAAAACTAGAAAAGACATTCTTCCCTTCCCCAAGAATCCCTCACTGATAAAGATTTGCAGAGAGAGTTGGTTCAGGGTCCTCCATTGTTTCCTTCACTTTTCATAATGAATCAGCTAAAGCAGGGCCCCTCCTCACTCAATATCAGCAAAGCTTTTGGGAGAAAACTCAGTTCTATGGCTCTGCATCCTTTACATGAGGATTACAGGTCCCTAGAGACATTTTTCACCAGGGCTTGCGGAGAATTTGGGCTGATTCCACTGCATTCCAGCTAAGGCTTATCTGAAAATCTTATGGGAATAGAAAGCCCTCTAAACAGGAGAGAACCAACATCCTCATTCTAAACTGGAATGGCCTTTTCTGGTCAAACAGTCTCTGATATGTCTTTTGTGAATAGGACATGTTACTTCTCCCAGAAAAATATTGACTCAAAGTGTTGCTCGGGTAAAAAGAACTGTAGAGTAAAGCCGGCCTTCAGATTTCCTAATTTTTGTGTCCCGTCAACAATTTGAGGGAACTAAATACCACCTCTTCTCAAAGAGAATAGAGTCTGCCATTCTGGTAAACCAGGGGTGGTACAGTCTCAGAAATAGGAGAAATCTGCCTTGTCTTGGGTTAAGGGCAACAGAGTCAAATATAAAGAAGAAGAAGGAAAGATGCTGCATTGTTGAGCTGAGTAGCCACCCAAATATCCCAGAGAGAGAACCTTAACTTTCTCAACAGAAAGGCAACCACAAACACCTTGGCAGCTAATGGAGAAAGTTCCTTCATGAATGTGTGACCTTTACAGCATTTCATCTGCACATAGAATTAACACAAGGCCTGAAAGACGTGTGTCTTTTCCTGTTTTGTTTTAACGGCAGACCCGGAACACAGGGTACACTTTTGCTTCTGTCGTGAGAGCTGTCCTCGCCTTGCCCTCCACGGCCTGCAGCCAGTTTAGTATTTTTGGCCAGACAGAAACATTCTCCAGTCCCAAGAATGCCCAAGAACCAACAGACTTAGGTGGTTCCTAAGCTTATTTCCTGTGTTCAGATTCTGGAATACAGTCCCAATCTGGCCTTGCTACAGACACTGGAAGGTAGAAAAGGTGAGAAATTCTCTAAAATGTTTCCAAGTTTTCTATTTACTGGATAGACAACAAACCAATAACTGTTTGGAGGAGCCAGCCTGCTGGCAGCGATTTTCCAAGAATTTCCAAATAGCTGTTCATGCCCTAAGGGAGGGAGGTACCAGGAATGGAGTAAGAATGGAGGAAGATTTAAAAAAATGATTTATTGATGCCCTTGGCTATTTAAGGTTAGAGTGGAAGGCACAGCTAAAATGTAGCAGAAGGCAAATTAGCCAAGGGTGGTACCCTTGGAGTTGCAAAGGATGCTAATTGCACAGATGAAAAAGAAAACTCTACTTTCCTGGAGATACACAATTGACCTGATAAACAATCCCTGTGAAAAACTAATGTCCTTCTCTTACTTGAAGAAAATACAAGGGTCTCTGCCTGGCAAGGAAAAGGCAATGGCATCCCACTCCAGTGCTCTTGCCTGGAAAATCCCATAGACGGAGGAGCCTGGTGGGCTGCAGTCCATGGGGTCACTAAAAATCGGACACGACTGAGAGACTTCACTTTCACTTTTCACTTTCATGCATTGGAGAAGGAAGTGGCAACCCACTTCAGTGTTCTTGCCTGGAGAATCCCAGAGACAGGGGAGCCTGGTGGGCTGCCGTCTGTGGGGTTGCATAGAATCGGACACGACTGAAGTGACTTAGCAGCAGCAGCCACCTGGCAAGGTGACACGGTGTCCCTCAGAATCTACGCACATGTCTTTAGTTCTGGCTACCAGAAAGTCACATTGACACTGGCTAGGAAACCACTAGGCCTGCAAGGAGAGGAAAGAGACCATACCCCAAAAGGGCCACAGGTCCCAAACAACATGCAACAAGGGGAGTGGAATATAAATATAAGTCTGAATAAGAGACAGAGAGATCATTGCTACGAAAGCACTCTCTCTCTCATGAGCACCCACGCAGATGCTATTAAGATTCTGCTAGGATGGCTCTTGAAAACTAGAGAAAAGCAATGGTTCACATGTGTGCATGCTAAGTTGCTTCAGTCATGTCTGACTCTTTGCAACCCTATGGGCTCTAGCCCACCAGGCTCCTCTGTCCATGGGATTCTCCAGGCAAGAATATTGGAGTGGGTTGTCATGCCTTCCTCCAGGGGATCTTTCCAACCCAAGGATCAAATCTCTATCTCTTATGTCTCCTGCATTGGCAGGCAGGGTCTTTACCACTAGAACCACCTGGGAAGCATGGTTCACAGTAAGTAAAACTAGAAAGCCAGACCACCAGGATATACTATGGAAGAAGAAATCAAAGGCTCAAAGGGGTAGACATGAGGTGGGGCAGACAATGGAAGCTGGAAACTACCAGCAGATTATGTACTGCAGGAGGCAGGCTCGGACCACACTGCATCCATCAGTGATGAGGGATGTGCTGGGAGGAGCAGCAGTAGCAATAAGAAGCTCAGTGGTGCTGTTTTCTAGGCTGGGCCATAGCAGTGCTATTACAGAGTGCTCCCAGAGACCAATGGAGATAAAAGGAAATAATAAACACAATTGTGGCTAAGTGACAGCACTTAAGTGTCAGAAACAAAATGAATGCAATAATTGTACTGAGCAGCAAAATTGGAGTGGCAGCCAGAGACATCAGACATGCAGGGAGGAATGGAATGGATAACAGAACATAGCATCCCTAAGAGCAAGAAAGATGGGCTGTCAACAAGTGTTTCTCAATCTGGATAGTCCAAAACTGAATGATCAGGAGACTAAGGGCAATCACCCAAAAAAAGTTGTGATCCCTTGCCCAGTTTCCAGAACTAAACCAGTTATCAGATCTCTCACCTTCTGACGGAAGGAGAGGCCAAAAGTGCTCAGAAGGAGCAAGCCTGCGATGACTCAGCAGGCGTGTAAGGTAGTGATGGCCTTAGTCTTCTCCAAAGGGTCCACGCCTATTTATTCCAGTAATCATCAACTGAGGAAAAGGGAATGTCCCAGCCTTTTGAAGACTGGTGGATACAGAGCCATTCACCTCTGGTGCACCACAGTTGGCTGCACAGAGGTTCCTGATGTCCAACTGATGAAGGAGAAAAAATGTCCAATGTTGTTAATAAATCCATCAGCTTGATGTACAGATGCAAACCAGAAATGGACTTCAGTGTTCTCAGTCCTACTCAAGAGCGACCCTGGGAGAGAGCAGAGAGGGGATTTTCTCCCAGATAGCTTCCGGTGTTACACTGAGTCACTCACTTCATGAAATACATACAGACTTATGGTCAGTGGTCAATAACTTGGCTGGTTGGTTAGTGGCCTGAAAGGAGAGAGATTAAAAGATGAGGGACAAGAGGTCTAGGAGAGAGGAGTATGGGACTGGATGTTAAATGTGGAGATCTCTGGACCCCATGTTAATGTCCACCAAAGAGCATTCATCATGAGGCACTTTACAGTCAAGTAGATGGAATAATTTGGCCAGTTGATGTTGAGAGCCTCTCTCATTTGCCACACCAGTGCTGGTCCTACAGACATTTGAACAAAGAGGTCACGATGGCAGGGCTGGAGGATAAGCAGGAATCCTGTTTATGGAAACGTTGACCTATCTCCTGCTGCTGCTAAGTGACCAGATTAGCAGGAACAAAGATTACTGCCAATCCCCTGGTACTGAACCATTCTTCAAGAAGATCAACCAGCTACTCTGTGGTACACTAATTACCTTGAACCACCTTCTCTATAGGAGGGCCAACAATCCACCTTGAATGAAATCAACACATACTCGTTGTATGGATTTGCCTTTCTGGCTTGTAGAGTCTTGTCTGGCATCACTGTGTAAGGGCTTACCTCATGTTTAGTTCACAAACACAGAATCCCACATAGTATCTCATCATACCAAAGAATTTAAAACAAAGGAGAAATAGTATTAAACACAGGACCATGGGCTCCACTATCTTGTCTCATACTGTACCACATGGAAGATCTTGACTTTACAGAGTGAAAGAATAGTCATTTGAAGAAGCTACTGAAGGCAAAAGGAGAAGAGGGTGGCAGAGGGTGAGATGGTTAGATAGCATCACGGGTTCAATGGACATGAATTGAAACAAATAGAGAAGAACAGGGACACCTGGCAACTACAGTCCATGGAGTTGCAAAGAATTGGACATGACTTAGCAACTGAACAACAAATCACTGAAGCACCAGATTAGAGGTAATACTTAAGGATAGGGTGTCATCCTGCAGAATACATGAACCCCCTAATCAATGTGAATTGTATAGAATGGTGTGCTCTCTATATAGAACACATGATTGGAATAGCAGTAGGGGTAATCCCACTTACCATCTCAACCAATGAGTTATCGAGGGAATTTCTTTCTTTCAGCTTCAAAACTCTGGGCTCTACAGAGCTAGAGATTCTGATTCTAAGAACATAAATATTTCCACCATGGTCACTGCAAGAATCAATTAAACTTTAAGCTACAGTCACACGTTGGGCCTCTTGTGACAAGAGTTCAACAAGCAGAGAAAGGGATCATCATCATCCTTTCAGGGGCAATTGACTCTGGTCATCTGAAGCAGGTTGGGCTGTTGTCACATACTGGGAAAGAGAGGAATATGTATGGCACCAAGAAAGACCTATGTCGCATCTCTTGCTAACCTCCTAACCAACTGTAATGATAAATAAGTAAGAGCGGTAGTCATGCTTGAGAAAAGAGCACAATGACCAGGGGCTCAGCTCCTTCAACGATGAGTATCTGGGTCGCCCACAGGGTATGTGCCCTGAGCCAGCAGAACTGCTACCCAAGGAGGAAGAGAATCAGCAGTCCGTTGCAGAGAAAGGATTCGATGAACCTCAGGCGTTGCTGAGAACAGCTCTATGGATAAGGGCTGTAGTTTGACACATTAAAATTTCTCTTGTACATTTCCCAAGGAAAAGAGGCTAACCAGAATCCTAAAGGCTCTATTCCCAGATAGGATGAATTTTTTTGAGAAGAAACCAGGTGTTTCTTGCGCAGGAAGTGCAAGGGGTAACCGGTGGATGCTGTGTTGCACCGCCAGATTCTCCCCTTCAGTTCTGAGGACTCATCCCCCAGCTGCCAAGACTGTTAGCTACCCTCAGCCTGCCGTAGAGTCCTTCTTTAGGAATTGCCCTCGGCTAAAGGGAGAGACCTCATCTAAGAACAACCCCACCCACAGGAGTCAACCTGTAGCCAATGAGTGGTCAGCATAATGACAAAAAGCTTGGCCCACTCGCCTCAATTTGAGACAGTTCTAAAGGGAACCCCAAGTTCCAGTGCTCCCCAGGATCAGCTGAGGTCATTATCATAGTACACTGCAGGTCCACTGCTTCCTCTGCCCTTCCTCTTCCTTCTGCTCGCCCTTTCACAAATGTTGAGGATACTCAACCAAACTTTCTGCACATGAACCTCTATGTCCTTGAAGCAACATGTGAAACACAATATACATTAAAATCCTAAATGTTTTAGGATGTTAAGATTTCTCATTTTCACACACTTTGATGCAGTAGTCTCAAGTCTAAAATAGTCTAAGGAAATAATAAGAGATGAAATCAGACTTTACTGTTGTGACAGTATAATTTTAAAAACTAAGAGAGCAATACAAATAATAACAATATGGAACTCTCTGCAGTCATTACAATTCATATTTTTGAAAAATATATTGTGACATAGGAAAGTGTTTACAAATACATTTAGTAAAAAGAATACAGAACGATAAAAATATACATGGCTCACAAACATATTACTTACAGAACTGTCAAGCACAAAAGAAATTAGATGACCAACTGGTAAATGTGTGAGGAAAAGCCAGGAAAAGTCAAATTTTGATTTATTGAGTAAGAATTCTATCTCATGTTGATATTGATTTTCAGATAAAAGTGAGTTTCCCAGCACTGGAAATTTCAATAATAATGTAAATGACCACTTGGCAAGCTTGATGTAGAGTGGAATTTAGTATTAGTTTAAGTTTTAAGGTACTATATGGCCCTCTGGAATTCCATTCCACAGTGGGTATCAGAGCTACGTGGTTTGGGTCTGCTTGCCTTTGCTTTCCCTTGGTTTGCTTTGCTTTGCTTGGTTTTTCTGAGTTAACAGCTTAACTCTTGAAGACTTCTGATTTCCTTGGCTGTCTTTGACAACTCAGTGAGAAGGAATTCGCTTAATAATACCCACCTCAAAACCCTACAATCTTTTATCACAAGCATTAGATGAAAAGAATTCAATAAAAAAAACTCACTTCAGAGGATACCACCAAGAATCTCTAGGCAATAGGAAGGAGTAACCTAGCCCTAATACTGAGGAAGGGGTGTGCTCTTTAAATATAAGGCTTTACCTGTGGATAAACTAATTGTGATGCCAAGTTATGTCTTGTGGTTAAGTAATCCCCTGTGCATTTTCTCTCACTTTCAGCAGAGCCCAACCGCACCAAAGATGTTCAGAGAATCTGACCCCCTTCCACCGCCAAGCACAATTTTCTAAGTCTAAATAAAGATCAAACATTCTCATTTTCCCAAATTTTGACCCCCACTCCCCAAATAGTTCAAACACCTGGAATGAATAATTTGAAGGTTTTAAGACTGAATGGCAACACACCATCCCTACCACTACTCCACACCCCTGAGACTACAGCCTGTCTGTAGGAGACACCTGAACTCCAAGGACAGATAAGCCCTGTCTTTGTCTTCTTCGTGCCCAGCCTTCAGTGAGGCAGGGTGGTGGGCGGGGCGGTGTTTGCCCCTGCCCTGTCCTTCCCAAACAAGGGTGCCACCTAGCCTGGTCACAGGTGAGGAGTTCCTCAAAGCAGATGGGGCCTCAGATTTTTCATTCTCAAGAAGTCACCAAGGGATGCTGACCACCTCTCCTTCCTTTTCACCTCACTTTTTTCTATCACATGATTAAAATGCAAGAATATACCAAAGGAATTGGTTTGAGAACTAAAAGTAACAAAGGGACCCTCAAGTGATCATGTGGTAAAATAAGAAAGCTAACAGTGGAAAAGAATAGTATAATGAATTTGAAAGCGAAAGTGTTAGTCGCTCTGTTGTGTCGACTCTTTGCAACCCCAAGGACTGTAGCCCCTCAGTCTCCTCTGTTCATGGGACCCTCCAGACAAGAATACTGGAGTGGGTTACCAGGCCCTTCTCCAGGGGATCTTCCTGACTCAGGAATCGAACCCAGGTCTCCTGCATTGCAGGTGGGTTCTTTACTGTCTGAGCCACCAGGGAAGCCCATAATGGATTTAGTTCCTCTCTATTCTGCCTATAGAACTGGAGATATCTCTTTGATGTAGAACCACTGAAGAAAAGCCCATGTGGAACTAGAACACTTCTGTTTATTCAACAAATATTTCAAAAGCATTCGCTCTGTGTCAGGCACTATACTGGATGCTGTGTCAGGCACTATATTAGGTCTATAGACCCCACCTGCATGAAGATCCTATTCCAGCAGCTCGGAGATTTATAAGAAGACTGTTTCACAACACATGGTAGGCCAGACAACACTGTCAGACACAACAGTGCTCTGAGCTCATCCATCCCTTAGTCATTCCCAGAAGTGCTGAGAAAGGGAAGTGCTGAGAAAGGGAAGTACTAACCAGAAACATCCCGAGAGAAGGATTACCTGGAACAACCCAAAAAAATCTCCAGAGCTGCACCTGCCTCCCTCTCCACCTTTGCCAAGCAGAAGATGAGATTGGAGAGAGCAGATGCTAGGAACTCCAAGGAAGTGCTGCTGTTTCAGCTTGAACAACAGTCCCAGGTGCGACCACAGCTCTGGGCAAAACTGCAAAGCAGGCGAAGTTGGACTTGCAACCACCCCAATTCTTCTTGCCTCATCATCAACCTCCCAGACACCACTTGCACTTAAACTGCTTCAAATCTCCCCCCAATCCCCCAATAAGCCTAGACATGCCATTAGACTACTGTCTGATTAAAAATGCAAATAAGGTTTAACCTCACCAAGGGTGCCTCCAGAGCCCCCGGCCAAGACTCAACTGAGACAGGCTGAAGTGGTGTAATGGAAAAAGCATGGGTCTAGGGCCAGAGAGACTTGGTTTCTCCACCCTTGTTCCACCACTTACTATTCTGTGACCGCAGGCAAGTTACTTAACCTCTTTCAAGTCTCAGCGTTCTTAGCCATAAAATGTAGATAGTAATGTCTGTCCGAGTACATTTGGGGAAAAATTGAAATACAAATGAGCTCCTCATTTCTTATCCTGTCCTTCCTCATCTTGTAAAGAGAACCTATAAACTCAACAAAAGTAAACTAGGCTGTGGCTGAGACCCTGTGCTGAACAGGGACCCTCACCTGCAGTTTGCCATTGTTGGTTGCTTTGGCCAGGAGGTAAGAGAGGGGCCCTGGGGCAAAGTGCAGTGGCCCAGGGGATCACATTAACAGGAGCCAGGCCTCTGGGCAAAATGGCTGAAAGAAGTCAGTATTATAATCCCCTGATAAAGAGCATGAAAAGCAAAGTGCATTCTTAATGGCTTCCAAAAGTTCTGGGTTCCAAATAATGTGTCCTGGAAATAATGACAAGAAGAAAGACTGGACTTGGCTTTATTTCTCCAGGTGACATCATCAGGATTTGTGACCTGTTTCCTGGCAATAGCACGGGCCTGGCCTCCATCGCTGCTTCTGACATGAAGTCAAGGCCCTGACCCACATCCAGCCTGGACGCCCACCGATCCCCATCAGGCAGCCCCCGCTCGGTTCCATCTCGGCCAGCTCCTCCCTCACCACCAGTCAGCTCCTCTTCCCAGCCTCCGTGTCATTCATCCTGTTCTTCTCTCCACCTAGAAAGCCGTCCTTTCCTATCTGCCCTTCACCTTCCCCCCACACCCATGTTCCAGCTCACATGGACCTTCCTCCAGTGATAGAAGGCAGAGTCCAGGATCCGGGTCTGAGGACCAGGACCTTATCTAGAACCTACAGACCTGGGACTCACTCTGGAATGTGGCTCTCAACTAGGTGCCCTTAAAATTCAATCAAGGAGCTTTTAAAAATAGACAGACACCCAGAGTCCATCCCAAACCTACCCACCCAGAAGACCTTGTGAGGAGTGTAGCTGGGCACCTGTACTTTTTAAAAGTTTCCACCCTGGAGTCTCACATGCAGCCCTAGCTCAAAACCACTGCTCTCCGATTAAGACTTTTCTAAATAAAAGAAATTGGATACCATGGTATTACTTCAAAGACTCTACAAATAGAGCTGATGGAAAATAATACAAAAAGCAGTGGTTGGACAACCTGAACATTTACAAATCAAAGGGCCCAGGTAATAAGTAGTTTGGGATGTTCAAAGACCTGGGTAAGAAACCAGTGAAAGGTTTCATTATTTCTTAGAATTTATAGAGGGGTGGAAGGAGTCAAAACTGAAAGATCTGAACATTTATCCTGAAATTAAGCAGCACTTGTAGGCCTGTAATTAACGAAGTAAGGGTAGTAATGGTTTAAAATATGATTTGTAGATATATCCAGGGCAGTGGAATTCTCAAGAAATAACCCAAAAAACTTGCTTAAGGACAAAGAATGCAAAACAACATGATATCTTGCTTTTTTTGTTTTAGAAAGGGTAACCATATGATAGGAGAAAAGAAACACAGCAGATGTTACATTTTTGGACTCAAGTTGCAGTATTTCATACAGCAACTCATGAAATTTTAATTGCTAACATGGTTCAGTTGGCAGGGAAAGCAAGTCATGTGGATTGAATATGAACAAAAGATTATGAAGGAAAGGTGAATTTGTCAGAAGAGTCTTCAGTAAGAGGTGCTCAGCAGGGTGTCCCAAGGTCATTGCTTGCTCACTTTAGATTTCCTTGTGCATTTTAATTAGCAATGTGGGAGAGACAACGAGAGACCTCTGAAAGGGATCTTAAGAAGACTTGCAAAGGGGGATGTCGCCAAACCGTAGGTAGGAGTCCAAATTGAGAGGGATAAGCCCACAAGGTTTAACCTATGGACAAAACAACTGAGGGCTGAGATTATTTATAAAGAGGTGAACAAGCTCACTGGAGGGACACTAATCAGAGTTCCTTTTACTACAGAAGCAAAAGGACCCATATCACAAAAAGGTTTCCATTAATGGAGTAAGAGCGGACACCACCATGGTGAGGAGGTCATGGACCCAGTAAGCCTGCCCCACCCACCTCATCCTACTCAGCCTTCCTATCAATATCAGCCCAACATGGGCAGAGGCAAAGCCTGTCAGTATATTGATGACCAGCATATTGATGGTTTCTGTCTAGAAAAATAAAATGTTTAAAGAAATGTCTATTGGCCATTATTAAGCACTGGCACACAGACCCTTTCACTGTGGCCCAGCCAACAAGCAAGACTCTCCATAACATAGATATTTGTGATTCCCACCAAGCCCCATGCCCCTCTGGCTCACTACTCAGCCAGGGAAGGCAAAGATCCCCTTCTCCTGGGAGTCCCCCTACTCCTTGGGAATGTTTCCTGCAGAATTCTGTGGTTCTGACTTTTAGTGAGTCAGTCTCAGGCCCAGAGGGCCCAGTGTCAGGTAGAAGGGATTGAACAGGTGAAATTAAGTAGTCAGGCATTTTAAAGGACATGGAGAGAAATGCAGGATCCCTTAAGAAGGGCAGACACAGAGCAGTTAAGAGCACAGATGTAGGAGCTGCAGTGTCTGGGTGTTAAGTACTGAATTTAAACAGCTCTCGCTGCCCTAGTTTCTTCATAAATAAAATGGGTGCTAGTGAGCATTCAGAGTGAAGCACTCAGAAATGCTTGGTGACTGCTAGAAAAACAAGTCGAGCAGAGATAAAGATCCCAAGAAGCATCAAAAGGCATTCTCAACATCCCTAGATGGAGAAGTTTCATACACCTAATTCTGTTGTTTACTTCTCCAGGGACTATTTCCCATTTCTCCTGTCTTGTGTAGACTAATATACCTCTGACATTGTTCCTGCAGCTTTGTATCCCAAGGAAGATGGAGAATAACAAACCAACAAAGTATGCAGTGAAGTTGGATGGCTGCCAGCAGTGGGCCTTTTGGGGCAAACAGTAAGGAAGGGGTTATGGGTGGGGATGAAGGAAAAATACTCACGAATAAGACTCCAAAAGGACCAGTCAATATTTCTGAAATTAACAGATGCTTCTTGCTGACTTTAGATACATCTTTTTTTTGTTTTGGACCTTCTAGACAAACTGAGCAGCTGCTGAGATGTTGAAAAGTTAAATCTGAACTCAGGGTGCCTGAACACAAGCAAAAAACAGATGAGCAAGTGCGCCGCTGATCCCTCTTCCGGTCACACCTCCCCATCAATCAAACGTCCTCTGCTGTGACCACCGTCACCGTTGCCAGAATACAAAGTGGATGCGGCTCAACACCGCTTCTGCCACAAAGGAGAGAGGACTGGATGAGGGGGCCTTGCTTACCCAGTGGGGAGAGGTCCACATGCAAGGGCTTCTTAGCACACAAATTCCAACAGGAGAAGAAGAAAAGCAGGGAACCCTTCAGTGATAATATAAACTATTGTACTTCAGCTACTGGCCCCAAAGGCAGCTTTGGATGCCATCTTCAGATCTCTTGAGATGTTCCAATATCTAGAATATAGGAGGGTCTCAAATCATATCTACAGAATGAAAGAAAAAAAATGAAAGAACACATGCAAGGTGGTGGCTGGGTCACCGTAACCCCCTCCCAGAGAAGACAGGGACAAAGCCCTTTGCTAAACAGGGCATAGAATGGTGAGAGGCATCCTGCTTGTTACAAAGAGAACTGGGCTTGGCATTGAGCCTCCAGACCAGATTTCCCAGGGGTCCGGTTAAAAATGTAGATCCTAGAGCTCCCCTCCCTAGGAACTGGGATTTTGGGGTGCGGTCCAGGAATTTGCCATTTTAACAAGTTCTGCAGGTAATTTCAATTCAGGTAGCCTGTGGTTCATAGTTTAAGGAAAAATCTCTCTAGGTCCCACCAAACTTGAGCCTTCAGAGATGATCAGAGCGCTGGCCACCTAGGGGGATCCTACAGTCTCTCCAAAATTAGTGAATGTCACAACCTGCAAGACCTAAATGCAGAAAGAATCGCACTACAGAGGGCGGCATGGAAACCCACTCACCAGCAAACAAGCCTCAGATCAGCTAGGAGAGGAGTTTCTGGTGCAGCTGAGGGATAAGAACAGAAAGTGAAAATTGCTCAGTCATGTCCGACTCTTTGCGACCTGATGGACTATACGGTCCACGGGATTCTCCAGGCCCCAGTACTGGAATGGGAAGCCTTTCCCTTCTCCAGGGGATCTTCCCAACCCAGGGATCGAACCCAGGTCTCCCATGTTGCAGGAAGAACAGAAGAATAACATTATCTGCCCCTGCCCCACTAAAATTCTTGTCACATGAAGTAAGAGCCTTCTTTCTGCATAAAAGCCTGTGTCCCTCAAAGAGAAAGGTCCTGGAAGATGTAAAGGTTTTTTTATGGCTCAGTTTTATTAAGAGGACAGAGTCAATCTCCCTACTATAAAATATAGGTAAATTGAGAGCTGAGTATCCCTCAAAACATGATAAAAAGTAAATTTTTATGTTAGTGCTGGCTAACTTCTAACGGTGGAGTTTTTGGAAGAAGAATTTGACAAAGAAAGAGAAGGGGCTTTGAAATTGAGGGATGTTCCACGGAAAAGCCAGCTAATTTGGGGAGGGGTGTGTCCTTGAAGGATCAAATCTGAGACTCATACCCAGAGCTCAGGCAGCAGCCCCTCCCTGGAGCAGTTCAATGTCTCAGCATGTGTTTGTGAGAGAAACCAAACAACAGGACCGAGGGGAAACTGGTGAGTTGAACTCCCAGCCTTTCTCAGCGGAAGTGAAATGCAATCTGCTTGTTGGATCCAGGGGAAGGGACCAGAAAGACAACGCCCAGCCCTCACCTGGAAACTGATGGAATGTAACCTGTCAGCATGGGCTCTCCTCTCTGCAGCCACCTGATGCTCTACCTGCCTCCAAACCAAGAGTCTTTTCCAGTTTGTTCTGCTAGCATTTGTTAAGTGCCTAGTGCATACCCTAGGAAGGGCAGGAAATGATCCATTTGCTAGCATGTATTTACCTGTCCCTCTAGGGTAGTGTCCAGCCTCATAGTGGAGACAAGAAGACATCTTTAAAGTCCCTTGTGGAATTTTAAAGGACAATAAAAGAACAGAAATTCAAAGTACAGGAGCTGAAAGCACTAGCTACTCACCAATGGGTTGTATCCCAAAAATTTCTTTTTAAATTCATTGTTTAGAGGCCCAAACATGTTTGTTCAAAGGACAGGGGTCCAGTCTGAACTAATGAATTCATAATGCAGCTAAAACCATGCTGTGCAATAAAAACAGGGGAAATACTTCTGCTCCATTATTAAAATTAATTGCAAAATAATTTAAAATAAATACTAATTTTAAAAACTAAAAATCATTTAAACAAAAATACTTAAGTTTTCTTGTGAGAACAGCCCCAGGAAATAAAGTTTAATTTGAATTTTATGAAAAGGAGGAGGTATAAAAGTATGAAGAAATCCGGACTAAGAGGACGTTAGAGTCTTATCTCACATTTTTTTTTAATGAAATTTTCTGTTTATAAAAATAGTACATTTTGTCATGGAAGTTTTGAAAAATACGTTAAAATTAAAAGCAAAAACTATAAACTACGCATGGCCAACAGGATATAACTATTATTGACATCCTAATGTATTTCTGTACAGGAGTTTTGTTCTAAACATAGAGGCATGTATTTTTAATTGCAAAATAAAAATACATTTTTGTATCTGCTTTTTCACTTTTTACTATAAAATCATCCATCTTATTACAATACCATCAACACTGTATGTTAGCTTTCTTCTTAATCCTTGCCAAATTGATAAACCAAAACTCAAGTCTCATCTTGATTTCTATTTATTCTATCACTAGTGAGATTACACTTTGATTTTTCCTTTGATTAAATGGTGATTTGTATTATTTTATATGTAAATTATCTTTTGTGTCTTGCATCTACTTTTCTGCTGGATTATGCATAGTTTGGAGTTGAAAAGATTATGAATATATATTAATATCTCCTTGGTCATATATACATTACAAATATTTTCATTTAATTTTTACTTAATTCATAGCATCACTTAACACATAGAATCTTTTATTTGTATATAGTCAAATCTAAAACATGTTTCCCTCTTCAGATGGCATATTGCTGAATTTTTATCTTTTGAAAAGATGATGCATTTACATGATTACAAGACCAAATCTGTAGAGACAGATACACACAGAGAGGTCTTGCCTCTATCCCCACCCTCCTCACCCAGTCATACTGTCTTGTCCTAGTGCTTTTTCTTGCAAACTTTAAAACAATTATTTATTGATCCCTCCAAATTTGTTCAGAGTATTGCATTTTGAAAAGGGTTGTTTTTTCCCAGTAAATTTTCTAATTGGCAATGGTTGATAGAAAAGAAAAACTGTTGACTTCTGAACATTTATTTTGAATACATTCACCTTATTGAACTAATATTTTTCCAGTTGATTGTCTCGGATTTTTAGATCGACACATCATCTTTCCTATTTATACTGGTTAATTTAATCCTCTACTTCCAAGTAGTATATTCTTATTCTATTTTATTCTATCTAAGTAAGCCACCATTTTTCTTTGTGATATAATTGTACTACCTAGGCTTTTTAATCATATGAATCTTTTCCAGCTCTTCAAGTGAATCAGCAATGCAACCTCTGGGGTTGCTGTCATCATTTATATTAACTAGGATGGGCTAAGTTTTACGGCCTTAGAAAATAACCATAAAATCTTAAAAGCGTGGAACAATGAAGACGTAACTTCTCACTTAGGCTCTAAGTTTGTGGTCTCAAAGGCCCATTTCACAAGCCCATGTCGTCCATCATTGTCACTCAGGTTAGGGGCAGGAAAGCTGGAAATATATGCATGGGTTCTCACAGCCTCTGTCTGCAAGGGACACACATCATTTCCCATCACATTTTACTGGTCAAATCAAGTCATACAACCATGCCTGCCTTCAAAAGAGCAAAGGAATTCTATCCTGCTTTTGCCTAAAAGCAAAACAACTTGGAAGTATGGGTGGACAGCACTAACAAACCACCGTTTCAGCCTAAACACACTGTGCACACCCCAACAGTGCGTGTGAATAGATTTTTCACTGTTGATGATAGCTTTTCAAATGTTTCTTGTGTTTTTCGAGGGTACAGAAGTGATTCAAGTTCATTGTATTAATTATATGATTTTCAAATAGATTCTCTAAATCCAATAATGCTCACCTTCCAGTAAGATTAGAATCCATACAAAGATCAATTTTTTAATTTATAAATTATTAGGGCTTTTAGTTACTTATTCTCTTTCCCTTGTATGTGTACTCAGTTGCTCAGTTGTGTCTAACTCAGTCATGTCCAACCTGTAGGCCACCAGGTTCCTCTGTCCATGGAATTTTCCAGGCAAGGATACTGGAGTGGGTTGCCATTTCCTACTCCAGAGGATCTTCTCGACCCAAGGATTGAAACCATGTCTGTTATACCTCCCGCATTGACAGGCAGATTCTTCACCACTGCGCCACCTGGGAAGCCTCTTTTCCTCTTAGAGAGCCTAAATTAATTAGAAGTTACTATGATTTATTGATGGTTGATTCCCAGATTTAGATCCCTAGTCATATACAGCACAGCTGCTGCTGCTGCTAAGTCGCATCAGTCGTGTCCGACTCTGTGCGACCCCACAGACGGCAACCCACCAGGCTCCCCCGTCCCTGGGATTCTCCAGGCAAGAACACAGGAGTGGGTTGCCATTTCCTTCTCCAATGCATGAAAGTGAAAAGTAAAAGGGAAGTCACTCAGTCGTGTCCAACTCCTAGCGACCCCATGGACTGCAGCCTACCAGGCTCCTCCATAATTATAAATTCAAGTAGTTCCCAGAAGGCCATAGTTTACTTTCAAATCTTACACATTTCAGAAAATTTGGGTAGTCCAAGGTAGGACTACTATTGAAAAATTACCACCAACTGGGAGGCTTAAGCAACAGAAATTTATTTCTCCCAGTCTGAAGGCTGGAAGTCAAAGCTTCAGGTGTCACCAGGGTTGGTTTCTCCCAAGGACTTGCTCCTTGGTGTGCAGACAGCTGCCTTCTCATCTCACCCTCCTCATGTGGTCTCTCCTCTGTGCCTGTGCATCCCTGGTCTCTGGCTGTGTGTCCAAACATCCTCTTCTTACAAAGACACCAGTCGTATTGGCTTAGGGCCAATCCTAATGGCCTCATTTTAACTTAATCATCTGTTTAAGGCCCTATCTCTAAACATAACCATTTTCTGAGGTTCAAGAGTTAGAGTCCAACATACGAATTTGGGGGGAACACAATTCAGTCTTTAATAATATCCTAATGTTACCCAATATTTATCTTGCTAATTCATGTCATTATTTTCATATTAAAAATCCATCTCTCATTTTTATTAATAAATTCTTACCTCTTTCTTTGTACCACTAACTGCACAGTCAGTCAGGGGCAAGGGCACCCAGTTGACAGCCTAGTAGCAAAGGTGGCTGGAGTGGTGAGTTTCTGTCTTTTATCTTGGGAGGTGGGGACTCATATAACTGGGTTTTTTTTTGGCAGTATCTGTATTCCTCTCCATATTTCAGCCTGCATAGTGTAATACGTGTATGCCAGCCTCAAATCTAGGGGCATCAATTACCTCAATAGAAAATCTACACTCCAGGGTTAGCTATTTGGCAATATTCAGGAGGTAAAAACAAATATTCCAGCTATCCATAATCTGAGCAGAGTCCTTACCAGAGCAACCTTGAGTGGGCTTTGGCAATACTACATTATTTCAAATAGTTCTCGGCCGCCCAGAGAGTCTATGGGTTACCTTACAGATCACTTTTGTGACAGATCCCTTTTCTGCTTAAATTAGCCAGAATCCATCTCCTTGCTGTCATGTCATCTGACCGATACTCTTTTTATAGTATACTGTATATAGCACATAGTATTTCTAGAAACCATATGTAGTTTATCTCCTCTCATACAACTAAGTCACAGGTTGATCAGCTTACCTGTCTACATTTGGGCATGTTAGACCTAAAGCAGCAAGGGGAAGAATTAGAGAAAGGTATCATGTCAGAGGGGCTTCTCTGGGGGCTCAGCAGTAAAGAATCTGCCTGCAATGAAGGAGACTTGGATTTGATCCCTGGAGCAGGGCATGGAAACCCACTCCAGTATTCTTGCCTGGCAAATCCCACGGACAGAGGAGCCTGGTGGGCTCCAGTCCATGGGGTTACAAAGAGTCAGGCACGAATGAAGCAACTTAGCATACACACACACACATCATGTCAGAACTAGCAGAGACTGTAGCAATTATCTAAATGCAGATGAAGAGACAGAGCCCTAGAGAGAAAAGATTGTTCAACGCCACGCCTGTTTTTGTCCTTACTGCCAAAAGAATTGTTTAAAGTAACTCTTGTAACTCATTCCATAATTCTCAGCCTAAGGATTCTTTTCATTTAGATCTAATCTCTAAACCTATCTGTGTAAGCCTGAAAATATGAATACAGTAAGTGTTCCTAGTTGTTGGGGCTGTAACTTAGAGAACAATTTTCTATTTCAATTTAGACCCATAACCCAAGGTGACAGAGGAAGACATGGAGAAAAGGAAACACAGTTGGGTCTTTATTAGATACACACCAGAGCCAAGGAGTGTTACCTGCGCTGCCCGTGACCTTGGCAGGGAACCCCCAGCCTCAGCAGTGATTCATTACTGCTGATCGCAGTAAGAGTGACTGCTCTACTCCATCTCTGTATCAAACAGCAACTCAGCCAGGCTTTAGGTCAGTTCCTATTAGGTGGCCACGGAAACTTCCCTGACTGGGGGGCTGAGAGGGGAACAAGGTCCTGGTACCTGAACCTGCCCTGCGTATCTTCCTTAAGCAGTCCAGGCTAGCCAGGGGGAGCACTGCTATTTTTTATGGATGTCATCTGCGGCCATTCACTTCTCTTTGATGGTCATTCAGCTATAACTACGGTTGGAGGGTTTTGGGTTTTTGCTTTGAGTTTTGTGTTTTAAACCTACACTGTTCAAAGAAAATATATTTTTCTTGGACCACAACAGAGCATGTTTTCTGAATTAGATAAATTTTCACAAAGGATTAGTCTTTAAACACCTATGAGCTTAAAAACAGACTGAAAACTACTTCCTAAATATCTTTTTGAAATTTAAAGTGTTTCTGTGAGTGTGTTTAGTTTTTGTGAGGGGAGAGAGAGAGGAGGAAGGTTAGCATAATTAAGCAGATTCAGAAAAAAAATTAACTATTTCCCATATTACTCCATGCTCTGAGACTTATTCCTGTTTTGTTTTTTCTCTAAGGTATTTTAAATGAATACTTTTATCTAAATGAAGGTATTTTGAAAATAGAGCTTATTATCTACTTTCCATCTGGGAAAGGAGCTTTCTAGGCAATTTTAAAATTTCTATAGCATTTTCTTATTTTGTTTGTTTTTTTTTTTTGGTGTACACATTACTAAATGAACCATGAGTCAGAGAAAAGTTCAAAAAAAATGAGAAAATACTTTGAATTAGCATTTGTAATTTGTTCCTTCTTGTATTTTCCCTAATCAGTTTTGTAGAGTTTTATTAATTTTTGAGACTCAGTCCTGTTGATAATAAAACTTATCCTGGATATGCATTCCTTCATTCATTCCTCTTTTATTCTCAATAGTTGACTGTGTACATTCCTATTCAAGGCTCTGTGCTAAGAGAAATATATAGGAAGGAACCTGGAGTATTTAAGAGAAGGATGTTGATACACATACAAATTGAAAGTACCATGATTTGAGCTTCTGAGATTTTGGACTAATTAAACCTCAGGAAATGCAGCATCCAACACAGGAGATATTAGACAGAACAATCCACAGTAGATTTCATCAGCCAAGAAACCTCAATTCATTATGTCCATGCAAGGAAAAAGTTAATTACTGGCTTTGGTTAATTGCTTTCTTGGCTCTGTAGTGTTATCTTACCACAGAAGGCAGGGGAAGCCAAGAAAGAGTTGAAAGAACTGCTCTTCCAAAATACACTGGGGAGAATAAAAAACACAGATATTCCTCTCCAGGGCCCTTGGTCAGATCCTCCTGCCCAGATTCTAAAACAGTTTAGTGAAAGCAAAAGTGGTGGCTGTGAATGTCAACACATTAATTGGTCTTTCCTCTTTATCCGAAGACCCAAGCCTTTCTGAACAGTCTTCTGAGACTAAGCTTAGATACCATTTCTTCACGAAAACCTTCTGCAACCTCTCCACCCCCTACCCCATTCACACAACAGGCCAGAAGATGCTCCTTCTCACTCCCATGCATCCTTGCTTACCCCTCACAGCTCATCCCTCAACGTCAGTGTTGTAGGTCTGCAGGTCTCCTCCCTCACAGGCCTGGTGGCCAAACGGCAGGTCTTTGGCACAAAATAGGCACTTAAAAATGACAAATGCTTACAAAAATGATGAGATTTTCAGAGCATGCCTTTACAGGAAAACATAAAAAGAAAATACTCATTGTATACATTTAAGTAATAAAGACTACACTAAGGCAGTTAACATTTATAAACAGAACAAAATCTGGCACAAAGAAGATAAAAGAATGACCTGTCCTACAGGGTAAATGTAACTCACACCATCTTCCAAAATGCCTAAAGGGAGAAATTAGCCTAAAGGCAACTCTAATCACTGAAGACATAGGGTCCATTATTTTTAATAGCGGGAAGCATTTCAGAACAGGATGTTGACACACAGGCACACTGAAGGCATCATGAGTTAAGCTACAGAAATCTTACACCAAGGAAAGCGCTAGCTGTTGGAGTTCACTCATCAAACTTTGCAAGATTACTGCACGCAGAGAATGTGTGAGGTTACAATCAAATAAACAAGTTACATGGAAATGTGAATTGGTATACGTAATTATCATTGTGCTCCACAGTAGTTAGGTATCAGCGGTAAGCAATTCATGTAGATTATTATAATAATTAGCACAGCTAAATTATACTTTCCTTTCCCCCTCTGGCTTGGTTTATTCTCCGCTCCGTTGAGAAGCACCAGCGTCCACAGTGGTCCTGAGCGTCTACAGTGCCTCCCACACCTACACAGGTGCAGACACCAGGACACAGGCACCTGTGCACCCAGCCCTGAGCGTCTTTCACAAACTGGCTTGATACTGTTCAGTGTGATGCTCCCCATTTTCCTCCCTATCCAGTCTCCTTCTTATCCCCCTCAACCAGGGAGGACTCAACTTAGGTTGGGCCTGTAAAGTATACAGTTTAGAGGGTTTTACTTAATTGAAATAGTATCAAATTTCAAATTCAAAGGTAAAAATGAATAATTACTTAAAATGAGAAAAGTCACAACAAATTAGAAAATACTTAAAGTAACAAATGCCTCAAACATCACAAAATCAAAAAAAAATTGTATTATACACTTCTATACCACTTTTCCATAGACTCCTTTCTGACTCCATACCTGTCAACATTTGTTTCTTCTTCATGACACACACACATCCACATCAGACACTACATATGCCATGACACTACCTTTAACCCTACACCTTCCTGTTAGATACGAGGTGGGCACTAGGAATACTCATGGAAGCCATCCCAAGGCAGGACAGCTAGTCATTAATTCACTGTATGTAGAAGGAACTGCAAACCACATAAATAGATCTCTTTTCTATGTCCCCATTTATTAGATCCAGAAAATTCCTGTGGTCACTCTAACTCTTCAACATGAGAGGGAGAGTGAATGAAACAAGTTAGAATGGAAAATTCAGTGGACTTAGCCAATTGCAGTTCAAATATCTTATTTTTATAAATGATACCAAGCATATGACCATGTGAAGATATCAGTGGGGCCCCTCTATGGCCTTGGAAGGAGCCCAGGGACAAGAGAAGCCCTGAAACTTAAGTTCCATCGACTTGTTGGTAAGAATACCTCTGCCCTCCTCCCACGCCCCATCCCCCATGGAATTCAATTCCCAACCTACCTACAAGGCCATGAGGCTCAAGACACCCAGCGCCACTCTTAGAGGAAGGACAGACAGACCCATAAGGGAATCAGGAAGGGTGAAGCCACATAGGTGCCCTCTGCCTTGAAGTCTGGGGACAATGGGGGACAGAGGGAGTGGCGATAGAGTTCTGAGATAAGTCAAAATTCTCAACTCAAACAAGTAGACTCCAGGTCATTGAATAATAGTGAACTAAGTGCTTGCCTGGTGGCTCAGATAGCAAAGAATCCACCTGCAATGCCGGAGACCTGGGTCTGAACCCTGGGTCAGGAAGATCTGGAATGGCAACCTACTCCAGTATTCTTGCCTGGAGAATTCCAAGGACAGAGGAGCCTGGCGGGCTACAGTTCATGGGGTTGCAAAGAGTCGGACACGACTGAGCGACTACCACTTTCACATCCGAGTGCTTTCCATGTGTTACTGCAGTTCATCCTCACTAAATCCCTAAGGAGAAGTGGAAGGGAAAAGGAAGAGGAGGAGGACGGAAATGAAGAGGAAAAGGAGAAGGAGATAAAATAGAAAAATGGAAAGGGAAGAAAACAGAAGGAAGGAGGCTGGGGAGGGGGTGGAGAGAGAGAAAGATGTCCTCCCTGTACATCTCTTCCCTGGGAGCGATAGTGCTTATCTTTGGCATCATAATAAAATTAAAAGCTTTTTTCAGACTACACACTCATCCTTCTTAAATTAGAAAGAGTGACAATTCCCTTGGCTCTGTTCTACAAAATGCAAGTTGTCATGATCTCACTATTAAGAAAGGGATCAGGGAAAAAACAACCTCCCAAGAGATGGATATCACTTAAAACAAATGCCCGGGTAATCCAGCCATTTGGGTGCTGGCCACATTTCCCAGTGTCATGTGAGTCTTTCATCCAGACTGAAATTGGACGCCAATCTCCATGTCACATTTAATCTTCAAAATTCTTCACACAATAGTTGGGATTTTCTTTATTTGTGCCTGTCTTACCCTTTTAACTGACACTCATAATTTGCTTCCAGAGGGAGAAAAAATAACAATAGTAAACTTGGAAGTATCACTTAATCTGGACTGCACATGGAATAACTGTTCAGAAAATTTGAAAAATTATCATTAATAAATGGGTGGCATGAAATAGAACATCAGAAAAGTTAAATTCTTTAGGAGGAATGTGTTTCATTAGCGTCAGAAGTCAACTCCCTCAAAGCAGTCCTGGAAACTCCACTGTGTCACAGCCTGGCAGACTCATAGACTTCCTCAGTGACAGGGACCTCTGGAGGTCATTCCATTCCAGATTAACTACCAAATCCATACTATTGGTGAAGACAACCAGAAAACATTTTGCAATCTGTCTCAGGCACATTCTGATGCATTACCATTCTCACTTTTAGGAAATCCTTCATCATTTCCAAAGATACTGGTATTGCTCCACATCCTTTGTGGAAGTAACAGGATCAACACCTTTAAATTTTCAATACCAAAAAAGGCACCGAATTCAAGCACATTCTACTCTTCTGCAAGCTAGCTTGCCTTTTTTTTTTTTTTTTTTTAAATCTTTAACCATCTCTATGGCTCTAATACCCAACCAAGGTGCTGCCTGGGCCTTTCATTTGTGGTCAGAACAACTAAACATCTCACCCTACAAAAGATTAGGTTAGTACTGGGTAGAAGGATTATTTCACAATTCCTAGGAACCCCGAAGACCAGATGCCTCAGCTTCCATAAAACTTGCTTGAGAATCAAAGTGATTCTTCATCGTGTCCTAGGCTGGGTAAATCTGAAGTGATACCACGTTTCTAAACACATGTTGTGTTTCTAAAGCAACGGACAATCCTGACTTCCAGCCAAAGTGTAACACTCTCCTGGGAGCAGCAGTAAACATTTCAGTCAACTCGAGAGTGGGGTCCAGGAGGATTGGGACTCAGTATGAAGGGAAGAGGAGGGAATACACAGTGCAGGTGTGCCTTTGGTTAACTAACATCAAATCTCTTCTACTGTCTTTCCTTCCTCTTTCTTCGCTAGCCCTCTTTAACCTCCCACCTCTCCCAACTGTGGGCACACACCTTGCTGTTAACTGGCAAATTGGGAAGCATTTCTGCCAATTTAACACTAAAACATTTTTGAAACCATATGAAATGAATTTCAAAGGGTGAAACCCTTTGAAGGTCAAGACTTTAAGCTGGAGGTATGAGCACTTGAATTGTTTTCTGGACTTCCCCCCAGTCAACACGCTCAAAAGTCACTTCACCTCCTTGAACCAACCTCTTCAACTGTTAACTAAGAAGTTGGACCAGAAGGCTCTTTCTGGCTTAAAAAAGTTCCAAGGTTTTATTTTGGAGGAACTTAAAGTCCTGGTGGAAAGAGAAGAAACTAGGATGCAGGAGGTATGCTTTGTACTCATTAAATCGAGTCCCAAAGATGACTATGCCTTCCCAGCTCCCTTCCCTGTTAGTAAGTGCCCGTGGATGTGTGGTCTTCTTGCAGGATGACAAACAATGAAAAAAAAAGAAACATTTCTACAATGAAACTCAGACCTTATTGATCTTATTGATGCCCCAGAGAGGCATTTAGATGATAAAACATAAAAAGTTGAATAGAGAATAAAGTTTGAGGATCTAGTGGATAACACGGTGACTACAGTTGATAACACCATATCGTACTGTTGAAATCTGCTAAGAGTAGAATTAAACTCTCTCACACACACAAAAGGTAGCTCTGTGAGGTGATAGATGTGTTAATTAACCCAATGAACAGAATACTTTCACAATGTATCATATCATCACATAGTATGCTTTAAGTATTTTCCAAGTTTATTGGTCAATTACACCTCAGGGAAGCTGGAAAAAAGTTGAATAGAGAGAAGAGTATGAAAGGGGAGTCAGAGAGGCTGGTCTCAAACGCAGGGCTTTCCATCATCCACCCTGGCCAGCCCTGCACCCCTCATTCAGAGCACTAACCGGCCTTTTATCAAAGATGACATTGGGGTTTCTCATTATTACACATTAAGAGACTGTTCTCCATGTCCCCACTTTCCTTCCTTGCTGATCTTTCCCATTTCCATCTCTAGGCTCAGGTCAAAATCTCCTCAATTTCCCAACAGATCAATTTCCCAACTCCTTCACTCCTATAAGCTTATTCTGGATACTCTTTCCTGAACCCACTGGACTATACCTCCCAGTTCCCCAAAGAAGGGATGAAAAGACACAATAACATCAGAAGTCATGCTCTGTCTCTCCAGTCAGCTGTGAGTCATGTTTGGGGCTAGCAGGGCCTGCTGGCAAAAGGACAGGGAGAGAGACAACAGTGCAACTTTTCTGGAAAGCACCTTAATAATATATGTGAAGAGTCTTTGAAAACATTTTTATCCTATGACCTGTTCTTATTTCTCTTACCCTAAAAATTCAGAAGAGGTTAAAGCAAAGTGTGTGAAAAGGCAACCTAAGCAGAGGGAATTTAAAAGCTTCATGAGTTACAATATTTGTGGCTCTAAATAACAGAAAAACAACAACTTGGCCTAACTAATAAGCTTCCCTAGTAGCTCTGACAGTAAAGCATCCACATGCAATGCAGGAGACCTGGGTTTAATCCCTGGGTCAGGAAGATCCCCTGAAGAAGGGCACAGCAACCCACTCCGATATTCTTGCCAGGAGAACTCCATGGACAGAGGAGCCTGGATGGCTACAGTCCATGGGGTTGCAAAGAGTTGGACACGACTAAGTGACACACACACACAACATAAGCACATATCCAGAGAAATCTGGAGGTATCATGGCCTTTATGGTTGGCAGCTCAAAAATGTGCTCTGACTTACAGTTCTGTTCATTTCTCTGCTCCTCCTTCTCCAGCGTTGGTCTCATATTAAGTCTGGTTTGCCTAGTAGCACCCAACATGGCTTGCCAGCATTCACACTCAAATGGAGATGGAGAACACCTGACTTCACGTGGCTCTTTCTTCCAAGTAAGAATGTTTTCCCAGAAGCCTTCAGCAAAACGCTCATTGGCCAGAACTGGGTCTCATGCTAATTTCCAAATCAATCTCTGGCCGGGAAGAGGGAGCTGGAGGTAGGGAACATAATTACCATTAAAGTGATACTCCTACCTCTTCCCACTGAGATCAATTCCCTGAGAGTATTGCTTCAACTCTGTGGGGGAGGGGTGCAATGTTTTGGGGGGTCTATCACCTCATCTACCCCAGGAGCTCAGGCATAACTGCAGGAAATGCTGGAGCTGGTCTGGGAGCTGGTGAGTTTCCAGTCTTTCTGGGCCATAAGCTGAAAATAAAGGGATGGGATTTGGAAATTCAAATATTGGAGCTCTTTCCAAGCCCAAAACTTTCAATACTTACATTCTAGTCCTCACACATTTGAAAATAAAATCGGCTTTGAAAAACTAAAGAATGGAGGGTGATGAGTAGTGTGGTAGAGAGAACGCATGTTTCCAAAGAAAAAACAAGTCAATTTAAAGCTGCAGGAGAAAGTCTCCTGAAGGAGAGGGAAGCCTGGTTGATGTTTGATTGAAAGATAAGAAACACCTGTTGGTAACTTCCTCTGGCTCTGGCCATCCAGGTGGCTGAACTAAAGCAACTCTGAACCATGATCTAGGGAAAATATACAGAGGGAATGAATATCTGATGTCTTCTTTTTAGAGATGCTAAGATTTTGGTCCATTCTAGAATACAATAGTTGGCTGCTGTTCACTTCTAGGAAATTACTAATAAAAATGCTGAACATTTCTAGCATTTTTTTAAAATTCCTACACAAAATACAGCACACCTTGCTTCTTTTTGCTAGATAAGCAATTTTTTCCTCAATTATCCTGCTCTTTTTAATCACATGCAGTTTTTAAGATAGCTATTACTGACAGTCCTATCCCTCCTATTCATGGGCAATGGTTTTAGATCAATTCCATATCCAATTAAGGGGAACTTAGAAAAATAAAATCCTATAGAAAAATGTCATATACTTAACTTTATTTTAAATATGTAATCCTCAATTATGACAACTTAGCAAAGCAAGAACCAGATCCTGTCCCTGGAAGGCCCATCCCTTGAGTCCTTGTCAGATTATTGGCCTGAAATCCCAGAACTTGCAGGTCGAGGATACACATTCACAAGAGGGAAATATCACCCATATTAAAGATATAGTTTTTCTTTCCCCTTTTCCCATCCTGCTTCTCCAAGAAGTATTTAGGTTTCTGAGGAATATTTTCAGCACACGTTGACCAGCAGGAATGTGGGTGCACTCCCATTAGTGACCCAGCCACCCTTTCCCCTGTGATCCTTCCTTTCCACCAGAAAAACTGGAGTACCACAGCTTGGGCAAGGCCTCTGTGTTGGAGGGCCTCCGTGAGCTTTCTCTGACATGAAAGCTCTTCCCTGACTGTACAGATCACCTTCCTATTTGCAGGGTATATAACAGGTTGTAGATTTCTTCTTCTTTTGTTGGAAGAAGCCAAGTTCCAACAAAAGTCTAGAGGAATGCCTACAGTCCCTCAGTCCTGGAAGTGGCTAGCCTGAAGGGTCATTCCAGTAAGCCTCTGCTCTGTCCTTACAGCTAAGCCTATAGCAGGAGATGATCTAACAGGGGCAATGTATCCTGCTTTTGTGCACCTCTTGTAGCCCCCAAACCCTCCATTCACCTATATAAAATTAACAAGTAGGCCAGAGGAGCAGGGGACCATCATGCCATCTTCTGAAAACTGTTCCTAAGTACCTGGTATTATCAGTAGACAGTGGGGGGAAAAAACAAAAAGAAAGAAAAGTCACCTTTCAAGGAGCTAACAGGATGCTAGGAAGGAGAAAGAAGGGGAGGACATGTATGGCTGCTGACTCTGGAATTGTCAGATCTGTTTGATGAATCATTATCCATGACTTTCACGAAAGGAATCTGATTTGACGAATCATCCAATAGAGGCTTTTATTTCTGTCTCCCAGCATTTGAAATCTGTCAGGTTTAGTAACTACTTAAGCAACAAACAAACAACTGTCTTAGGAACATACTTGTCATCTTCTAGAGGTGTTTGCTGTGTACTGAGTAACTAGAAAACACTGTCACCCACATGCCCCTTGTCACACAACACTCCCACACAAGAAAAGTGAAATTGCCAGTTGGATCAAAGTTTACACATGTGTGGTGTTGGGAATCTGGCCAGGTGTGAATGCTAAGGAGGGAAGTGAACCCAAGGGCTTCCCCTGGCCGGTGGCTGAGATCCTTATTTGGTGAAGCTAATAACCTGCGCCCTGGGTCCCAGGGCCAGCCTGAGAGTCTGGGATCATAGCAGGGGAAGTGTGGCTGCTGACGTCCCAGCCGAAGAGATGAATGGAATTCCAGGCAGCTGGAGTCATGCTGGCTTGGGACGGTGGCTTGGACACCAGACTTCCAATGACAGAAGCATTAAGCAAGCGGCAGCACTCATGGCAGTTGGTGCACCCACAGAAATGTAACCCACACCTCAGTCTCGGGAGCCTAAAAATGAAAAGTACGTTGTGGGGCGGGCTGGAGGGGGTAGGAAATAAAATGATAGGAAGAAGGTAATTTATTACTCCATGAGTCTATTCTGTAAATAGTTCAAGACCCTGGAGCCAGATGGTGCTGCAAATCCTCCAACCAGGAGTCACGTTAAGCAGCACGAGTGGGCACAAAAAACTGTTTTTCAAGACACAATTTCCAATTTGGCTTCAGGAAAGTGGGTAAGAGTAAGTTTCCTTAACATTCCTGACTAGAAAGAAGCTATCCGCTCGCGCCCCCTTGATCAGAATTCGCACATCGCCCCCAAGCGACCAGCCGTGGAAGCGCCGCAGCAATTGGGAGATGGCACTTTGGCGGGGACTCCGGCGGCAAGCCCCTGCGGAAAGGCTGCCCCGACGCGCGTGGGAAGCCGAGACCGATACCCGCACTGCCAGTGCGACACCCATTCACGTCCATCGGGGGACAGGCGGAGGGCAGGCGTGGGGCGAGGGCAGGGGCGCGGCGCTAAGCGGGTCCCGTGGTCCCCACCCCACCTGGATGGATGGACGAGGGTCAACAAGTACCCAAGCGGGAACTCCTTCAACTACTGATTCCCTCTTGGTCCCATTTACCTGGTTGAGCTTATTTTTTTCTGTACAAACGGGTTCGCTCCCCAAGTGTCCACCCTTCAGCCGTCACGCAGGCATTCAAGGGGACGAGTCTGCCTGAAAGCCTCTCTAAAGGTCTTGGGTTGGGGGGCTAGGGCCCCGTCGGCTCGGGTTGCGCACGGAAAGCTTGGGGCAGCTCGGCGCCAAAGTGCTGAGCCCGGGAGCGCCAAGGCCGCGTGAGCGGGCACCTATTTTTCTGAGAAGTTCCAGTGCTCCTGGGCCCCGACCCCCGCTGCCCCCCTTCACCTTCTAGCTGGAAAGTTGTGCGCCAGGCAGCGGGGGGCGGAGAGAGGAACCCAGACTGGCCCCCCTCCCGCTTCCTGCCCCGCGGCCTCCCATTGGTCAGAGGAAACCCCAGGAATGTGAGCGCCCCTTTAAAGGCGCGCGGCTCCTCCGCTTCGCCAGCCACCGCACTCGGGCCGGCCGCAGACATCTCACTCTGGAAAGCTCTCCCAGCCGCAGCCTCCGGATCCACGGCCTCCACCCCGCGCCTCTCCAGCGCTCAAGCCCGTCGCTGCGCCCCTGTGCCGGCTCCGGCCGCTGCATCCGTGTCCGCACAGGTAAGGAGTCCCGGGCGGCCGCCGAGGACGAGCGCCGCCCGGGCCAGCCACCTGAAGCTCCCTGGCGTCAGCGCCTTGGGACCCCGGATCTCAATACTTTCTGCCTTCCCCGTACTGTCGCTCCGAGCCTCTGGGGACTCTTCTTGTGGAAGGGCTCCAGAGCCATCCTCTCCAGCCTTGGGCTCACAGACTAACCCACCAGGACACCCCAAGATTTTCTTCTTTTCCCCAAGTCCTATCAGTCCTCTAGAAAAGGACTGCCTCCCTGCGCCCCTGAACTACATCTCCTGGTGCACTGTTTATCCTTCTCAAGGAAAACCCCCTCCCCAGTGGTTGGTCTTGCCCCCACCACCTCTTTAAAGTGGTAATCTCCCCTCAACTCTTTCTTCCTGATGCTCTCCCCAAAGTAAATACGTTGCCCCTCCTTTCAGCAAATGTGGGCCCGAAGGGGGATCCCCAGGGCCCCAGCCCCAAGGCCAGCCAGGTTTTGCCCACACTCCCTGCTTGGCAGCCTCTGACCTCGGGCTCTGTGCTTCTTGCTGCAGGCTCCTTGCTGGGCACAAATAGCTCCACCATGGGGCTGGCCTGGGGACTCGGTGTCCTGCTCCTGTTGCATGTCTGTGGCTCCAACCGCATTCCAGGTGAGTCTGTATAATACCCTGTGCGGGGGGAGGGAAGAGGAGAGGTCGGGTTACCCCAGGTGCGCTTCCCTCCCTGTGTACGCCTGTCTCAGCTGCTTCTCCCTGAGCCCTGACCAAACCTCAGGATGCCGGTTCCCTCTGACTGTGGCTGTCAAGAGCTTTCGTTCCAGCCCTCTGCCTCACCCCCGCCCCCAGAGCTGAGCCTCCACCCCACACCCAAGCCGGAGAGCTCACTATGCATCTCACTATGCATCCTGCTCTTGTCCAACAGAGTCTGGGGGAGACAACAGTGTGTTCGACCTTTTTGAACTCACCGGAGCTGCCCGCAAGGGCTCTGGGCGCCGACTGGTGAAGGGGCCTGACCCTTCTAGCCCAGCTTTCCGCATCGAGGATGCCAACCTGATCCCCCCTGTGCCTGACAAGAAGTTCCAAGACCTAGTGGATGCTGTGCGGGCGGAGAAAGGTTTCCTCCTCCTGGCCTCCCTGAGGCAAATGAAGAAGACCCGGGGCACCCTGCTGGCTGTGGAGCAGAAAGACCACTCTGGCCAGGTCTTCAGCGTGGTCTCCAATGGCAAGGCGGGCACCCTGGACCTGAGCCTGACCGTGCAGGGGAAGCAGCACGTGGTGTCGGTGGAAGAAGCACTCCTGGCGACTGGCCAGTGGAAGAGCATCACCCTGTTTGTGCAGGAGGACAGGGCCCAGCTGTACATCGACTGTGAGAAGATGGAGAATGCGGAGCTGGATGTCCCCATCCAGAGCATCTTCACCAGGGACCTGCCCAGCACCGCCAGACTCCGCATTGCCAAAGGAGGTGTCAATGACAATTTCCAGGTGAGGCCGCTTGGATTCCTGATCCACGAGGTCGACTGCTAGGCAGCTTATGACCAGGAGGGTTATAACAGGAGAGGCAGGGGTTCCAGTATAGGAAATATTGCCTGTGCACTAAAGCAGTGGTTCTCACACAGTAGGGAACATCAGAATCACCTGGAGAGCTGACTAAAATGTATACTGCTGCATTCCACCTCCAGAGTTTTGGATTCAGTGGATCTGGGATGAGGCCTGATAATTTACATTTCTAACCGGTTCCAAGGTGAAGTTGGTGCTGATGTTCTAGGGATCAGACATTGTAAACCTCTGAAGGAAACAAGAAATAGTTTCCCTGTAACTGCTTGTTTAAACCTTAAATACTCTTTATGCTCTTCTCAAGAAAATAATTTCAAATGCATTGCACCAATTATAATATTGCTTGAAGTGGATACTTTTTATGAGCAGGATAAATACCACTTTGCTATTTGCTTCCTCATGGGGATGTAACTGATCCCAAAGAAAAGATTAAAATAGTGGCTATTTGCTGCTGCAGTGTCTTCCTTGCTTAAACCTCTAGATCTTTGTGTCTGTGGCTTTGAAACTCCCACATTTAACTGTCTGACACTGGAGAGTGTCATTGTATCCTCCAGTCTCAATATCAGATTCCATTTCCTGTATCCCCAAATAGGCCAATAACTGAGTTCTTTGTAAAAGACTGCAGACTTGGCAGAAGATACAATTAAGATTTTTGAAGTTATTTTGTAATTCCTCTGAATTTGGCAATTCACCAACAGTTATTTGGTGTGTTATTTTGACACGGTGATCTTGAAAGGGAGTTCTTTTCAAATTTTAGAACATCTGTTGTGTGCTCATTCTAAAATAAACAATCCCCCCTCCCCCTGACCCCCGGGGCCCCACCAATACTCTACAAACAGTGTGTATCCTCTGCTCACAGGGGGTGCTGCAGAATGTAAGGTTCGTCTTTGGAACCACACCAGAAGACATCCTCAGGAACAAAGGCTGCTCCAGCTGTAAGTATCCCTCTGTTTTTAGGACATATGGGGAAAGTGAGGGCATTCCACCCAAAATAAGCTGAGAAACTTAAGCAATGGTGCTTGTGCATGAATTACCCCAGGTAACATAGTTACCTTTACATAAAGGTGACCTCAGTTTTCACATTTAACGGTCCCCTCCTTTTGCATCTCTCAGCCAAAATAAAATGTCTTTTACAGTTAGGATAACTAGGGGCTGGCTGGTGGGAGCATCTACTTGAAGATATTCTCCTACTTTCCTCACTGTGTTCCTTTGTGCCTTGGCAGCCACCAGTGTCTTTCTCACCCTTGACAACAACGTGGTGAATGGGTCCAGCCCTGCCATCCGCACCAACTACATTGGCCACAAGACAAAGGACCTGCAAGCCATTTGCGGCATCTCATGTGACGAGCTGTCCAGCATGGTCCTGGAGCTCAGGGGCCTACGCACCATTGTGACCACGCTGCAGGACAGTATCCGCAAAGTGGTCAGTGGCCTCCACCCCTGCCTGTTAGCAGGAGCCCTGCATGTGTAGCCCCGATGCTGCTGAGGGACCGACAGTGAGGCTAGATGCTAATAACCTTTCTCCCCCTTTTAGACCGAAGAGAACAAAGAGCTGGCCAATGAGCTGAAGAGGCCCCCACTCTGCTACCACAACGGAGTCCAGTACAGGGCTGGGGAGGAGTGGACGGTGGACAGCTGCACCGAGTGTCGCTGCCAGGTAAGGCTCTCGGCAGACCGAGGCATGGACTGATGGCACACTCGCTGAGGAAAGATCCAGATGGCTGCGGAGGCTCTTTTCACGTCCCATGGCCAGTCTTTCTCTTAAGATGCAGTTATGACATCTATAAAATCGTTTAAATGCTCAGAGGTTTTCAAAGTCTTAATTACACCCCAGGCTAAATCTAAAAGAATAGATCTGTTTAAATATCTCGGTAACTTACCTGCTTTAGTTCAAGAGCTAAGTGTTGAATATCAGGTAAGTAAAACCGAGTTGGAACTTTTCCCCCCAACCTGATTCATATTCAGCTATGACATGGAGATTCTTTAATACAGTACTGATTGCTGTTCAAATCACTTAGCCCAACATCGTTAGAACTATCCACTTACCTCAAATGGTACTGCCTGCAGCGTATGTGTCCTTCTGGCTCACCCCCTATCCAACACCAGGAGCAGAAGGGTTTGCGGGGTGTTACCTGGCTCACTGAGCAAAGTCAAGCTTAAATACAAATCATGGATTGCCAGATTTGGGAGCTACCTTTACTAAATTCCCATTCTTGTCCAGTATTATACAAAGCCATATTTATACATGAGAAAGTAAGATGCTCGTTGATCTTCTTTTTCCCATAAAGATGTAATTTAAAAATTTTAAAGTCCTGGCTGAGTTTCAGGAGTTTGATTTTAGACACAGAGTAACAGATCTGACTCATGATATTAGGTAGTTCCAACTGCATAAATTCATGCTGTTCTGTGCATGAAGTAACTAATGGCAATTGAGAAGAATTCTAGAGGGATGGAGTGACAAGTAACCAGCACTAGAACTGTCTCTACAGTACTGGTAGCTGCCAAAAGACATGCAGATCTTTTATTAAAATCATTCCCTAGAGCATTTATAGCCCCAACGACATTTCAACTTGTAATTGAAATGTTTCGGTATGTAAGCTTCTGTTTGCAATATGCTTAGTTACCCATTTCTCCTTCACTGTTGCCCTGCAGAACTCAGTTACAATCTGCAAAAAAGTGTCCTGTCCCATCATGCCCTGCTCCAACGCCACAGTTCCTGATGGAGAATGCTGCCCACGGTGCTGGCGTAAGTTCCTAAAATTGTATAACCATGCTTCAGCGACTGGATCGGTTGTACATAATGCTGGAATACCAGTCCCGGATCTGTCACATGTTTTCATTCAGCTTCTTGCTGCAGCATCTGGTTAACTGATGGCTTGTCTGCTGTACAGAGCCAAAAAATGCCATTATGACTAAACTTAATTACCGCCCTGGAGTATGGTGTAGACAATAATCAATAGTATAGTTTATTGAGTATGATTCTGTGCTTTGAGAAAAGAAGAGATGAACTGGTAGCAGCAATAGCTTTAAGTTGACTGGATTTAGACTCTGACCTTATGGCCTAGAGTCAAGAGAAATCTGCTCACCGGAGAAACTGATGGACTTAACTGGGCCTGAAATTTCTACCCATTTTATCTACAGGCATAGGAGACCTAAGAAAAAATAGTTTGAATCTCAGGGCTCTGTGAGAAATTGTATTGTTTCATGGTACCCAGTCCCTGGGTTTGCTGCCAGTATAATCAATCACTTTGCTGAGACACTGTAGTAAGTACAAGTCATAGAAATGATTGATCACAACTAAGATGCAGAAAACAGGAGAGTAGCTCTCACCCTTCACATCCACACCCCGACACTCCCCATTTCCTACGCACACAGATCACAGCTCAAGAACCAGTTCCCTTCAGAGACGTCAGTGACATTGGAACTGTCATAATCATTTGTACATCGCTTTCTGTTCAGCATTCACCTCAGATGTGGGTTAAAGGGAACAAGGCTAGCTAGGGGCTAGCAGAGCGCTCAATTTTGAGTCAGGGATTACTAGGAAAACTTCCAACTGATGGCAAGAGAAAACAAGTTCGCTGTCTCCTATTGGATACACGACGTGACTGTAGTCATGGCGCCTGGGCAGATGGTAAACAAACACACTTCCCTCTTATGAAAATATGTGCAGAAAAGGCCCCAAATGCTAGGATGAGAGGAGCAACCCGCTGACTGACCTCATGACTGATCCGGGGCCAGAGCCAACAGTGGCTCCGCTGCCTTCACATTCATCTGCCAAACACGTGGGTCTCTGGCTCTCCTGAAAGTCAGAAGTGACTCCTATAAGTTGCCTAAAACCCAAGTATTCTTGGAAGCCTGAGGCTGGAAATGCCTACCAAGACATCTTAAGTCAAAAAAGGGAAACTCATTTGAAATGCAGACTGGAGGAAGGAGGCCAGGATGACTAGAAACATATGTGGGGGAAAGGTTCAGCTGTACTGACCCAAGCAAAGCATGCAATTACCCCAAAGCTGTGCAGAGAATGACCACTTGGCCACTGGCCTAACAAACATATTGCTTTTCACTCTCTGGCATGGGAAGAAAGTCCTGAGCAGAGCAGCCCAAAGAATAGCTTGTTTTCATGACAACACACTAAATGCACCCATTTGCTCAGCAGCCAGCGACTCTGCAGACGATGGCTGGTCCCCGTGGTCTGAGTGGACCTCTTGCTCTGTGACCTGTGGCAATGGAATCCAGCAGCGTGGCCGCTCCTGCGACAGCCTCAACAACAGATGCGAGGGCTCCTCTGTGCAGACGCGGACCTGCCACATCCAGGAGTGTGACAAGAGATGTAAGTGTTTGGCCACTTGCGGATGTGGAGACCTGACTTGTTCTTGTTATCACCAACAGCAACTCCTGTGCACAGACGTTGAGGGCACAGGTTCTAGGCTCTGATCTAATCCCTTATCTGTGCCTTATCTAATCCCTTATCTGTGCCTTATCTGTGCACCCTTGAGCACAGCTTATCTTCTCTGAGGATCTTTCCTTATCTGTAAATTGGGGGTAAAAGTAGTTTAAAGAATATTTGTTTGGCGAGTTTGAAGATTTGGTTTAGAGGATGCGTTTAAAGTGTTAACATAGAGCTTGGCTTGTGGGAAGCACCATATAACCATCAGGTTTGTCCTTTAGTCAAACAGGATGGCGGCTGGAGCCACTGGTCCCCATGGTCGTCTTGTTCCGTAACATGTGGAGACGGTGTGATCACAAGGATCCGGCTCTGCAACTCCCCCAGCCCCCAGATGAATGGGAAGCCATGTGAGGGCAAAGCCCGGGAGACTAAAGCCTGCCAGAAAGACGCCTGCCCCAGTAAGTGCATGCGTCACCCAGCAAGATGCTGGCAGCTCCACCCTGCTGGCTGCCTGGCATCCGTGGGTCACGGATGGGGGAAGGTTGCTTCCTAGAGAAACAAACAGAAGCACAGTCCTACCAAGCACAGAAGCTTCTCCTAACAACAAATAGAACCGTTTCAGACTCGCGCTCTTCCCAGACAGCCTAACCATGTGTCAGGGTCATGGAGGTTTCTTGAACCCACTCAGGAGAGTCTCCTGTGAAGGTAAAGTGTTTGAAAATTGGTCTTAGCTTTGGCCTGTGGTTCATTTTCTTACAGTCAATGGAGGCTGGGGACCCTGGTCACCATGGGACATCTGTTCTGTCACCTGTGGAGGAGGGGTACAGAAACGCAGCCGGCTCTGCAACAACCCCACACCCCAGTTTGGGGGCAAGGACTGCGTTGGTGATGTGACAGAGAACCAGATCTGCAGCAGGCAGGACTGTCCTATCGGTAAGCCACACAGTGGTGCGGTCAGCATTCCTGGGGCTCCAATTTGGACGGTCCTGAGTCTCATTAACATGCCAGATGGACAACATAATCTCAAAAGTTAGCAATTACACAGACTCTGCAGTATTACACGCCCACTTAAGTAACCAGGATGGCAGTAACTGCAGCTGAGACCCAAGTCTGCCTGTCACTCTTATCTCAGATGGATGCCTGTCCAATCCCTGCTTTGCCGGTGTCCAGTGTACCAGCTACCCTGATGGCAGCTGGAAGTGTGGTGCCTGTCCCCCAGGCTACAGTGGAGACGGCGTCGAGTGCAACGATGTTGATGAGGTGAGGAGCTGGGAGCTACCAGACCTAGGAAAGCACCTCATCGGCCTTGGTCATTTCTTGTGGCATTGTTCTCTAAACATGAACAAACCTGTTTCTCCCACAGTGCAAAGAAGTCCCTGATGCCTGCTTCAACCACAATGGAGAGCACAGGTGTGAGAACACAGACCCTGGCTACAACTGCCTACCCTGCCCACCGCGCTTCACTGGCTCACAGCCCTTCGGCCGGGGCGTGGAGCATGCCACCGCCAACAAACAGGTAGAGCAGAGGGGACCAGTAGACGGGGGTGAGGGAGGGTGTCCTTGGCTGAGACAGCTATGAAAGGGGGGAATGCCACCTCACACCCTGGAAAACGGGGGAGGGGTGAGTGTCAATCTAGCTTTTAGAAACAAGACTAGAAAATGAATTGTTCATCCAGCAGAGAAAATCGGCCCATCACATTTGACCATGCTGCTCTGGAGTAAGTTGTGAGTGGATGGACTTGTAAGTGCCAGAGTGATGTGCAAGTTCAACGAAAACACACATAACGCCATGTCAGCCTATAACCTGGCATCGACATTCCCAGGGGAGGATGGGGAGGATTCACATTCTTCCCATGGATCTCTGTCCAGAGGCAACAGGGAGCTAGGGACCCTCCAAGGCTCTGCTTTAACATCAGAATGTTGTACCCTCAGGTATGCAAGCCCCGAAACCCCTGCACAGACGGGACACATGACTGCAACAAGAATGCCAAGTGCAACTACCTGGGCCACTACAGTGAACCCATGTACCGCTGCGAGTGCAAGCCTGGCTACGCCGGCAACGGCATCATCTGTGGGGAGGACACAGACCTGGACGGCTGGCCCAACGAGGACCTGGTGTGCGTGGCCAATGCAACTTACCACTGCAAAAAGGTAGCACCCTGCCCTCACCCACCTCCAGAAAACCCTTATCAAGGGAACGAGCTGAGGAATTTTAAATGCTTAAACTTTGGGAATGGAACTGAAAGATTAAATCATCCGAAGGGCAGAGGAACACGAATTCTTATTAAATCACTTGGTGCCAAGAACATGAATGGGGCAGGCCCTTTGGACAGTTGTGTTCCACAGTCAATTATGTTGTCCAAAATAAGTTCACTTCAAATGCCAGCAGAGCATGTATAAAGTTTAGAGCATTTGTACAAAGTGTGTGTGTGTGTGTATCTAGTGCGTGAGCTGAGCAAAAGGCTTGCAAACTACAGCTGCCACGTGTCTTCTCTTTCCAGGATAATTGCCCCAACCTTCCCAACTCAGGGCAGGAAGACTATGACAAGGATGGAATCGGCGATGCCTGTGATGATGACGATGACAATGATAAGATTCCAGATGATAGGGTAAAATTATTTTCCATTCCTCTTTCAGCTTCTGTGTTCAGCAACAGCCTGTAACCCTTAAGATTCAACAAAATTACTGATATCTGGTCATCAGAAATTATTCATTGTGATTCTGTAGTTTTCAGATACAGATGTTGCCAAGAGAATTTTTAAATGAGGATTTTGTTTTTCATCACAGCCTGCCCTTTCCCTAGTTGGAGCAAAAAGTTACAATGTGTGAACAAATGACACTTTGCTCCCCATATTGGTTTCAAATGTCTCCTCTAGGTCACAGTAAGGTTTTCTCTGCGTGCAATTAGAGTAGAGATGTTGAGTTTCTATTTACATCTCACTGACTCATAACCAACAAAAATTCATTTTTCATTCATTATGTCCTGGCTTTTAACTTTTGCGGTGATCATTTTACAGGGGACTTAGTATATCCACCAAGTAGAAAATGATTGTTGCAGATTTTCACAGGTATATATAGATAGATAGATAGATAGATAGATAGATAGATAGATAGATTATGCATGTGATTTGAGGCTAGTTTCATAGACCAGGTTGTACAATGCTCTGCTTCTTCTCTCGGCAGGACAACTGTCCATTCCATTACAATCCAGCCCAGTACGACTATGACAGAGATGACGTGGGAGACCGCTGTGACAACTGCCCCTACAACCACAACCCAGACCAGGCTGACACAGATAACAATGGGGAAGGAGATGCCTGTGCAGCGGACATCGATGGGGACGGTGAGGCGCTCCCTGATTCCGGCCAGCCCGCAGGCAGCCGTGACGGCACTCAGCTCGCAGCCGTGAACAGCGCTGGCTGTTCGTGTGCAGTCTAGTTGAAACAGCTGAGGCTAAAGATTCCAGCTCTTACCTATCCCGTGTTCTCTGCAGGTATCCTCAACGAACGGGACAACTGCCAGTATGTCTACAACGTAGACCAGAAGGACACTGACATGGACGGGGTTGGTGATCAGTGCGACAACTGCCCCCTGGAGCACAACCCAGACCAGGTGGGTAGATTCCTCCCAGAATCTTTCAGTAAACTGTTAGAATATCCCTTTCTAAGCCTCTTTTAAAAATACAAGAGTTTAAGTTCAAATACTTTCCTTACCATGGCTATCAGTGATCTCACAGCCAATTACAACATTTTCATGTGAACAGTTTGCCTGACCTAAGCTATTTGAAGAGTTCCATAGGTCTTTAGCATGACACTTTGTTAACTTCAATCTTATCCTCTATAAGAAGCCCACATGATTTGCTCAGTAGAATCTACCATTGTTAAAATAAATTATACAAAGCAGAAATCTGTGACTGACAACTGTACAGGAATATTAATCATATTTGAAACTAAGAGATGGAAGAAAATATCCCTAAGCAAGATACACAACCATTTTCATGGCTCATGATATAATCTGACTGCAAGAAAATCAAACTAAAAATATTTCCCCAAACTGGAGAAATCTCTGTATCTTTGTCATTCTTTGAGTGTTTTGGCATTGCAAATAGATAATTCTGTACCAGTGCTAGGGAGTGCTGCGAACAGACATAGCCAGAACAAGTTCCATGTCTGAAGGTGTTTCTTTTCTGGTGTAATTGCTCATCATTATTTTCTTGGTGTAAAACTTAAGGCCTTTTTTTTCCCTAAAAGCCATTATTCTGGAAATTTAGAAACCACCTTTTTATAAATGCAAATATTTTTAAAAGATTCAAGAAATGAGAAATCCAGAAACTCTCCTAATTGCTCTTATGACTTTCTCTAAAACAAAAAGCACCAGGATGAATTGCTTTGGGGCAATAGGGGAAATAGGGTAAAGCATGAATGATTTGGGATAGCACTCTTGATCAAATGGCATTGAGGGTCCTCTGTTTTGAATCTGAGTCTTACTGTATATTAAACTTCAATGCCATTTAACCTCCCTAGATAAGGTGTTGGTTCCTCAGATAATAATAAAGTTTATAACAATTAATAAATCATGTAAAAATCTTAGTGGCAAAGAGCATAAATACTGGCAAGCAAAATTGCAATTTGTGTATAAATAATCTGTAAGCATTCCATATGTACTGAATAATATAAAAAAGGTACTCTGAGAAATATGGTTTTGAAAAAAAATTAGAATTTTTACTTCACCTGAGCTAACACTGGACAGTCCTTATGGACTAGATGTGTAAAACCAAATACCTAAAAGAGAAGAAAATGATTTATCTCACCATACAGATTACCCAGTATGTATGAAAAGCAGTGTCGTGTTGCCATGATTTAATGACCTGGAGTAGAAGTTGACGTGTCAACAATTTACTAATTGAAAATTTGAATAGAACATAAATTGTACCTAGAGCATTCAATTCATCATTATGATATAAGTAGTTAATATGGCTTTCTATCCTTAGTGACGAAATGATGCTTTCTATTTAATTTTATTTAGAAAGTTTTCTATTTTAAAAGAACTCTCAAATATCCCTTTAAAAACTGTCTAATAAAAACAAGGATTGAGAATAAAACACTTAAGATTTGTTAATATAGATGTGAAACCTCACTGGTCTTATCAGACACTGGAGAATCTCCATAAGTTTTCTTTCGCAAAAGTGATTCCCATTCCAACTTACCCTCCGTCTCTTTCAGCTGGACTCTGACTCAGACCGCATTGGAGACACCTGTGACAACAATCAGGATATTGATGAAGACGGCCACCAGAACAACCTGGACAACTGTCCCTACGTGCCCAATGCCAACCAGGCTGACCACGACAAGGATGGCAAGGGCGATGCCTGCGACCATGATGATGACAATGATGGCATTCCTGATGACCGGGACAACTGCAGGCTGGTGCCCAATCCTGACCAGAAGGACTCTGATGGTGAGTCACTGGAGCCACTTTTAAAGACAGTAACTGAAACCAAGGCTGTCTGGATTGAGGCAATAAAAACAAAGCTGAATACATCTGAGGATGAAGAGACTAAATGTTAACTTTGACAAGACAGTGAATTTCTGGCACCTTCATGGTATTTTGGAATTTCACTGAACTCTTGCCTTTTTGCCCTTAGGTGATGGTCGAGGTGATGCTTGCAAAGATGATTTTGACCAGGACAAGGTGCCAGACATTGATGACATCTGTCCCGAAAATGTTGATATCAGTGAGACTGATTTCCGCCGGTTCCAGATGATTCCTCTAGATCCCAAAGGGACATCCCAGAATGACCCTAACTGGGTTGTACGCCATCAGGGTAAAGAACTCGTCCAGACTGTCAACTGTGACCCTGGACTTGCTGTAGGTGAGTAGAGAGTTCTTTAAACAAAAGGCCAGTGTGTACAGGGGAAAGAAGCAAATGTAAAAGCAAGCAGTTGCATGTGGCCCCATGAGTACTAAAAATGGCTGGGAATGTGACAGAGAACCTCCTGAGGGCTGCAGGCTTTAACCTGGGTGGGCCTCCTCTTCCAGGCTATGACGAATTTAATGCTGTGGACTTCAGCGGCACCTTCTTCATCAACACCGAGAGGGATGACGACTATGCCGGCTTCGTGTTTGGCTACCAGTCCAGCAGCCGCTTCTATGTTGTGATGTGGAAGCAAGTCACTCAATCCTACTGGGACACCAACCCCACGAGGGCTCAGGGATACTCTGGACTTTCCGTGAAGGTTGTGAACTCCACCACGGGGCCTGGCGAGCACCTGCGGAATGCTCTGTGGCACACAGGAAACACCCCTGGCCAGGTGAGAACAGTGCCCTGCAGGAGGGGAAGGGATGCTGGGTTTGGCCAAGCCTCCCACCAGGGAGTCTTAGACATCAAGTTCCCAGCATCACCAACTGTAGTATTAAGCTCCACATTGTAAAAACCATCCTAGCATCTGAGAGGGTAGCTCATTTCAGATCAGAGGGCTAAAACAGTTTTAGCCTCTTCAAACAAACAAAAATGTCAATGTCCCTTCTCTTTGCTGATATGTACATTCAAGGTCACATATTCAATGATAAAAGCCCTTGGGAAAAAATCCTACATTGCAGCTCTCTAATTTAGGCCAACTCAGTACCTTTCAAGTACCATTCCATTTCGTGGACTCTAACATAAATTTCATAATGAAGTTGTTTCAACCTTTGTTTTTCCTTTTCCTCCAGGTGCGTACACTGTGGCATGACCCTCGTCACATTGGCTGGAAAGATTTCACTGCCTACAGATGGCGTCTGAGCCACAGGCCAAAGACAGGTTTCATCAGGTAAGACTGCTCTGATTAAATGTCCTTTAAGTCGTACTGACAGGCAGGGAGGAGAGGACCAAAAGTAAGGGTGGCCCTAATGTGATTTCCTTTTTTCCTGCAGAGTGGTGATGTATGAAGGGAAGAAAATCATGGCTGACTCAGGACCCATCTATGACAAAACCTATGCTGGTGGTAGGCTAGGCTTGTTCGTCTTCTCTCAAGAAATGGTGTTCTTCTCCGACCTGAAATATGAATGCAGAGGTAGGAGCAAAAGGACAGTGAATATACAGTTGAAATCCCTAGTTCAGACCAGTATCAAGAATGCCAGTCATGTGAGAGGCTGATTTAAAGGCTGTATAAGACACAGGGTTATTTCTGTCTTGCTGTTGAAGACACAATGATAAAAATGAAATAATGAAAGCCTTAGAAAGCAGAGCATACGTTCTGGAAGGTTATGCTATATCAAAAACCTAGCAACAGTTTTTAAACACGTTAATGTATAATTTTATAAACTGCAAATCTGAAAATATACTTTTGCCATTTTAAAAGTAGAGCTGTGCCAAGGTTGTTAATGTATTAGTGGATGTTAAGATGACAGTGCCTCAGTGAATTTGTTTATGTATTTAGGTGTTTATATATTTATTTCACAGATTCCTAATCATCAAACTGTTGATCAGAAGACTGATCATAACCAATGCTGGTATTGCACCTTCTGGAACCATGGGCTTTAGAAAACCCCCAGGATCGCTCCTCCGCTCCTCGCTGCCTGCCTTTGCTCTCTGCTTGCATGAGTGTGGACTCCTAGAACATGTGACTTGCCTCAAGAAAATGCAATTTTCCAAATCAGACCCTGCATTCAGCCTCTGACTGAGAAGAATCTTCCAAGGAGACAAACAATGACTTTTGGTTGGCTTTTGCAAAAGCAAAAGCATCCACATGCTTTGGTTGGAAGATGCCTGTCCCACTCTGCTTTTGTCAGAGCAGAATGCGACTGTGAGGCCAGCTCTGAGCAGTGGACTCCAAAGTGTTTTCAGGCATGTGAGAGAAGGGAGGACTCACTAGAATTGACAAACAAAACCAGCCCTGACCTACTCCCTCTGGAATAAGGGGGGCGGGAGGCCAAAGCCCAAAGGGAAGGACGCATACCCAAGAGACGATTGTATGAAGAAAATATGGAGGAACTGTTACATTTTTGGTACTAAATCATTTTCAGGGGATTGAAAGACTATTGCTGGATTTCATGATGCTGACAGTGTTAGCTGATTAACCCACATAAATAGGCACTTAAATAGGAGCAGGGAAGGAAGGAAAAGACTGGCTTCTGGACTTCCTCCCAGATTTACACCCCTTAACACATCACCTGTAGTGACCAGAATAGGAAGTCGGAGTTAAACCAGCCCAAGGCAGTGCTGGCTGCCGCAGCTTGGTTGTATTGAAATTGTCAGTTGTATTCCAGATGTAGCGTCTGCAGATGTAGCAGGAAAATAAGAAAACCTACCATCTCAGTGGCACCAGGCTGCCTCCCAAGGGATGGGCAGCCCGTGCTTGTATTTTTATGGTTAGAAAGGCACAAAATTATCAACTAAGACATTCCTTTTCTCTCTTTTTTCCTGAATATCGTGGAGTTTTCCGGTTGTCTCTTTTGGACTATAGTTTTTTTAAACAAACACTTTACAATGTAAACTATTTATTTTTTACTTATTCTGGGGGATCTGTCTGAAAGACTATTCATGGAACAGGAAGAAGCGTAAGGACTATCCATATCATCTTTGCTACAAGTCATTATGACTGTAAGATTGTAAATACAGATTATTTATTAACTCTGTTCTACCTGGAATCTAGGTTTCATATGGAAAGTGTTTGAGAGCAGGTAGTTGAGATTGATCAGCAAATCTTTCACAGGAATGGCACAAGGAAACCAGCATAGGAAGCTGCTCTTCACTTTGTGCTTAGACTGAATGATTTGGAATTCTTTTTTCCTTTTTTTATTCCCAAGTGGAATTACTTGGTTGTCCATTTGCAAGTGTTTTTAGTTTGCAAAGAAAGCCAAGAGGCCATTAATACTGTCTTATTCCATCCCTTGTGCCGATTTCCAAGGAAATGAAAAGCATCTATCTACATTTATTATTTTTGCCTTTTTCCAAAAGAAAAAAATGACAAAGGTGAAACTTGTATACAAATATTACCTCATTTGTTGTGTGACTGAGTAAAGAATTTTGGGATCAAACAGAAAGAGTTTAAGTGTCTAACAAACTTAAAGCTACTGTAGTACCTAAAAAAAAAAAAAAAATCAATGTTGTATATAGTATAAAAATTATTTGCAGAAAAGTATTCCCAATAAGGAAATAGCATTGAAATGTTAAATACGTTTTCTGAAAGTTGTTTTTTTCTATCATCTTATATACCGTTGCTTTATTTTTTATAAATTATTTTCTCCATTGCCTTTGGAATAGATATCTCAGATTGTGTAGATATGCTATTTAAATAATTTATCAGGAAATACTGCCTGTAGAGTTAGTATTTCTATTTTTATAAAATGTTTGCACACTGAATTGAAAAATTGTTTGTTTTTTGTTTTGTTGATTTGTTTTTTGCTTGTTACCCTCCTCCCTGTTTTTACTATTTGCCAATACTTTTCTAGGAATGTGCTTTTTTGTACACATTTTTATCCATTTTACATTCTAAAGCAGTGTAAGTTGTATATTACTGTTTCTTATGTACAAGGAACAACAATAAATCATATGGAAATTTATATTTATACTTAATGTATCCATGTTTATTTGTTTTCTGGCCTTATGTTATGAGGAATGGGTAAATTCTGTCCTTAAACCAATAAAGCATACACAAAAAGAAATCACAGTAATAGTAACATTCACTGTTCCTATACAATTTAAGAAGACTGAGTTGCTTAGATGACGTATTTGCTGGATTTGTGGAATAAAAGAACAAAACAAATTAGCCTGTCATACAAAATCAAGCAATAAGAAATGACCACCTCCATAAGATGTGGGACTCAAAAGGATATAAGTTTATATTTTACTAATGTCACTAAATGTCATTTATTGAATCCTTTTCAAAGCCCAGTTCTGTTCCTGAAAACAAAAAGGAAAACAGGAGTGAAGTATATACTCACCGCTACATCGCCTGAGGACACCAGGCGGGCAACGACTGCATGCTGTGAAGAAGCTTTACAAACATTAATGAAGGACGGACTGTCCTTGAAAAGTTGGGTCAAATTCTATAGATACCACATTTTGGAGAAGGACTATGCCTCTGGTCGAAAGATGACTTAAGAGAGGTAGAATTGGGGATAAATCCCAAAATACACACACACACACACACACACACACACACACACACACATACACACACATATAAAATATCAACTTATTTTGTGAAGAGAAGGCCAAAGCCTTACAATAAGCAGAACCTGAGCTCTAGGTGTGCTAACCATGAATGTAGGCTACTGGCCAATTTTTAGTTTTAAAAAGAATTTTTTAAAATTTTAGAATAAAAATTTTTATGAGTAGATTAAAGGCCTCACTTTGAGGTCCATTAAGCAAATAGGACAGAATCTTTTTTTTTCCCCTTATTGACTTTTCTCTCTCATTCTAGATATATAAGTATAAATTGCATAGTCATATATAAGTTGCCAAGTCACTTTATGGTATCTAGGTGAAGAATCAGGGACTGGAAGGTGTTGATTATAATCTTTGGAAAACTGATTTGAAAGAAATATTCTTTGAAACATGACATCATTCATTCTCAGAGCAGCTCAGCACGTGAAGTCTTGGGAGAGAATTCTAATTCACTTTTAAGTAACAGAATAAAAGTAACTGATAGTATCAGGAAAGGACAGAAGAAACTGGGAACTGGAGCTTTCTTACCAGGCATGCTCCGTATGCACTCCAAGACTGACCTTCGAATCAGGTTGTACTGAAATAAAGGACTTGTTAAAAATTAAAACTATGCCATCAGGGTGATAGCTCTCTCCTTCTATAGGAGTTTATTGTCATGCATTTCAGAGTTGGACTAAAGGGCAATAAACTCTAGGTCCTATGGGAATTTACAATAAAGGTGGTGTCAGTAGTTTTCTTCAGGAGTCATAAATAGAAAACCTCAAATTTTAGGATCCTAAATTTATTCCTGAAATGAATTAGTTCTTGCTCTTTTGTACTTTTCCTCTACCTTTTCTGGGGGCAAACACTCAGGTACAGAGGGAAACTTAAAAACACTGCTTTTTAAAGAACATTTTCTTTCTTATCAAGGTAATCTGTCATTTAATTTGGAGCCTTCACGTTGAGTATATAATACCAATTCAGCTTGCCAGTTCTTTGTTAGAGGTAGGTACCTTCAGTTTACATGCTATAGAAGGGTCTCCTTCCTTTCAAGGGTAAAATTAATTACTTAATCATTCTGTTTTCCTACCCTCTGTTAAACTTTTGTAACATAAAGGTCCACTATGCCCCAAATACCATTTGGAGGAATATACTATAAAGCCATAAACTATCTCCTCACCATCTATCTCCCTCTCCTCTTCTCTCCCTCCCTCTCCCTCTCTCTTTCTCACTCACACACACACATACATATCAATCAAATACCAGAAGCACATGGGTTTGGAAAAGACATAAAAGGTTCTCATAAATTCAAGTTACTGACTTATAACTAACAAACCCTCTCTCTTAAAATAGTAATACATCTTTTTTAAAACCAGATGATCTTTATTTGCCGAATTCTAAAAGGGAAACTCTTGAAAGAAGATAACAAACTAAACGTCATATATGAAATAATTCAGTCAAACTTCTGCTTATGAAAAGTACCACTACTAATAAGAGAGCAAGGATAGCCTAACATTGTTAGTTTGGAAAAAATCATTCTTCTTCACAGCATACTATATTTACTTAGCAGGCATTAGAGAGGAGGAAAGAAGGTAAATCAGGGCAAAACTACAAGTTATGGTCAACAAACCTGTCTAAACCCCAATAAAGTAGTAATGTGTAATATCAACTACAAAACAATCGTAAAACTTCAATTAATTTTACCACAGCACACATACATAAAATGTTGGTTTCTATAATGCAATAAAAAACAGTTTTCCTGGGAATTTTAATGAGGAAAAATCAGTGAGCAATTTACCACAAGTCTCAAAAATATCAAAAAAATATGATCCAGAAAAAGAGAATCTAAACGTTAAAATCGTCATTTGAGGAATGGTCTCTATAATGCATTCATTGAATTAAAAGAATTTGGAAAAAATGTGGTTTAACTTAATTTACCAACTCTCTTAAAAGCACTACCCAGCAAGTCAGTGCTTAAGATTCTTTACATTCTTCTGTCACATCTTCAGTCTCCTGTTCATCTGCACATTAAAAAGAATAACCAAATTTGTCAGATATCTTGCATAATTAAGAAAAATTATCAGCCTATGTTTTATAAATATTAAATCCTTTTACATATAAGATGAGTCACATTCTTATTTAATATTGATTATACAATCACCACTGTGCAACAACTATTAAATTTATTTTAATACTTATTGCATATTAAAATCAATATTCAAAATATCCAAAATTACTGCAGACAGTGACTGCAGTCATGAAATTAAAAAACAGTTGCTCCTTGGAAGAAAAGGTATGACCAACCTAGAAAGCTGAGTGAAACTAAAAGTAAATGTGACAGGGTAGATAAGAACCGATTGCCTTTCATTTCTTCAACATTAGAAACAAATTGTGACACCAGCCGAAGTGGAATGTAAATATTCTTCCAATCTTAGTAAGAAGCTTTTCATATAAGGCAGACTTGACAATAGCACCAAATAAAAGACAATAAGAGAGCATCAGGAGAAACTGGAACCCTCAAACACTGTTGGTGGGAATGTAAATGAGGCAGCTGACTTGGGAAACATTTGGCAGTTGCTCGAGAGGTTACCACAGACCCAGCAATTCTACTCCCAGGTATATCCCCTAGAGAAACGAAAATATGTTTGTGCTCAATCCCTCAGTCATGTCTGACTCTTTGTGACCCCATGGACTATAACCTGCCAGGTTCCTCTGCCCATGGGATTTTTCAAGCAAGAATACTAGAAAGGGTTGCCATTTCCTCCTCCAGGGGATCTACCCAACCCAGGGATTGAACCTACAATCTCCTGCATCTCTTGCATTGCAGGCAGACTTTTTTTTTTTTTAACTGATGGCTGAGCCATCACAGAAGCCCCAAAGGAAAATATATATCTACCCAAAAACCTGCACACCACAATTAATAGCAGAATTACATATAACAGCCAAAAAGTAGAAATAACTCAAATGTCCATCAGCTAATGAGTGGATAAAGAAAATGTGGTAAATCCACACAAAAGAATACTATTCAATAACAAAAGAGCAAAGTACTGATACAGGCCACAACATGAATCAATCTTGAAAACATTATAATAAGTAAGGCGTCAGACACAAAAGGCCACATATTGTATAATCCCGTTTATATGAAGTGTCCAGACTAGGCAAATTCATAGGGTCATAAAGTAGGTTAGTGATCACCTAGGGCTGGGGGGTTGGGGGAAAATGGGCAGTGACTATGAGTGGGTACAGTATTTTTCTCTAGAATAAGGAAAATATTGTAAAATTGATAGTGGTGATGAATGCAAAATTCTGTGAACATTCTAAAATCTACCAAATTGTATGGTATTGTTGAAAGGTGACCCCAAAAAGGTTATATCCACATCCTAATCCCTGATACCTACTGAAAGTCATCTCACTTGAGAAAAGCGTCTTTACAGATATAATTAAGGATCTTGAGACAAAAGCATCCTAGATTATACAGGTGGGACCTATATTAATGAACAAATGTCCTTATAAGAGAAAAGCAGAGGGAGATTTGAGACATGTGCAGAGAGAGAATGACAATGTGAAGCCAGAGTCAGAGACTGGAGTGATATGGCCACAAAGCAAAGCAGCCAAAGAATGTCAACAGCCTGAGAAAGTGGAAGAAGCAAGGAAGCATCCTTCCACAGAGCCTCCAGGCAGAGTGTGGCCTTGCTGAAATCTTGACTTCAGACTTCAGCCTCCAGAACTATGAGACGATAAATTTTTGTTGTGATCATGTGTTGTGGCAACTGTAGGAAACTAACACAGGTATTTAGAGTAGATGCCAATAAAGCTGTTATTTCAAAAATCAATCTAATATTTAACAACAAACGATTTGGAGTTTCAGAGTACAATGAGAAATGTAGTGACATTGTCAATGCATGGAAAAGAAATATTAGCACGGAGAGGAAGGTGGGATGTATGAGAAGTGCACCTCAGTATCTCACGTGTGAGATGAGGAATGTTAAGACCTCGGCACCACATCTTCACAAGTGCTAGGCCTTCTATCTGGAGTGCTCTCCTTCTCACCCACCCAGTAAGTGACCACTCACCCTCAGAAGCTCAATTCAAATGCCACCTCCCCATCTCTCCAGTCGTTCATCATTCCCTCCAGTGTTGCCAAATACTTTGTCCAGAAGCTCTTATACTTGGCCCTATATGCTGAGATTGTCTGCTTAAGTGCCTGCCTTCATCAATATTCTACAAAATAATTTAGAGCAGTGATCATGCCCTACTCACCTGATAACCTATGAACAGCATCCTTAATGAATGAATACGATGGAACCCTGGAGCAGTGGTTTTAGTCATAACTAAACAACAGAATCAACAGACCCCATCCTCAGAAACTGGCTTTAAAAAACATAGATGCTCAGAGCCAACCCCTAGAAATTGATTTAATTCTGGAATGGAAACAAGGCATTAACCTGTTGTTAAATCTCACCTGATGATTCTAATGTGCAGTCAGAGATAAGAAGTACTGTCTAAGGGATGGACTCAGTATAGCTTTACATGCCAGGCAGACCTGAGGCAGATGCCAAAGAGAGAGGTCTGAAAATCAAAAGTATACAAAGCACAGATGATCCTGTACCAGCTAGGTACGTCTCCAAATACAATACTAGCCATGAAAAAGTAGTAGAGAACTAAAGAATAAGACTTGCTTGCTCTCAGTGGTGAAGAGGAAGGTTACACACAGGAAGGAAAAATGGGATGGTTGGGGAGGTAAGAGGACGGTCTGGAGAAAGTGTCTTCATTAAAATGAGAAGGAAAAGGTAGTGTGTTCATTAAAATGAAATTCAAGAGGATAAAGCAGGGCTTGAGCAGACAGGAAAAGAAGATACTTTGTAATATTATTATTACCACCACCACCACATAGGCTGCTATTTTTTTTTTAATATACTCCGAAAATACAGTGACTAGTAAACTATCTAATTCAGATCTTCTCACACTTCAGTGTGCATATACCTGCTGGGGGGGCATCTTGTTAAAATGCAGAATCTGATACCATAGGTCTGGGACTCTGCAGCTGTAACAAGCTCCCAAGGGATGCCAATACTGCTGTCCATAAGTCTAGTCTACAGTCATGACCTTCAGTAACTCTTTCATGTTTTCATTTTACTAAATTTGAATGACGCAGTGGAATCAGAAGTTCCCAATACTTGATAAAGTGATAAGTTCATTACAATTAAGTATCAAAACTCTCCAACATGCCATTGCTCATTTTATACTACTAAATAAAACAGTAGAGAAAGTGTTATTTTATGGTAGAGAAAATAATCAAGGGGGAAATAATTCTATGAAAAGTCTACTCCAAGAAGAATTGAATTAGGGGACTATAGTCAATATTTTTTTAATAAACTATAATGAAAAATAATTCCAAAACTAATATATGTGTATATGTATAACTGAATCACCCTGCTATGCAACTGAAAAACTGTAAATCAACTATACTTCAACAAAATACATAATAAGAAAAAATAGAAATGTTGAGAGTAACTTGAAAAAATAAATTCATTAAATACAAATTTACTATATACTAAGGTCTTACATAAAACAGGAATTAACACTGGGAATTTCTAATATGCCAACTCATATTTTCATTAAAGAAACTTTGGAGGGTTAGCTTACTAAGAGCATCTGAGAAGCAATTAGTAGACCTGGAAAAGTAATTTCACAAATGATAACTAGGAGGCCTGAAGGCACACACTGTTTGAGAGAAAGAGAACTCCATCAAAGCAATGATGAGTTAAACACCACCCTACAAGCAGGACAAAATATTTTTAGTGGAAAAATATCAGCTAGCAGTGATAGTATTTTCAGAATCTCACTGTTCCGCTGCAAACCAGTAAGATTATAATACAACAATGAATATATACATTGTTGTATATATAGTACAACTCTCTCAAAACAATCTAATTCCCTTCAGACTGTTCAGGTAGTAGGACCAAGGATATACATTCATTCACATGTCCTTCAAACAAAAAAAAAATCTTCCCCAAACCCAGTTTCCCTGCACCCAGGCTCAACTGAGCAAGTTGCAATCAGATCCTTTGACGGGTAGAATTTTGAGATGAAATGTATTTGGACTATAAAGCTGTCACTGTTTATCTTCATTACCTCCACCATAGTTTGGCCCCAGGTAAATAACAGAGAGGGAACACAGCTCCATCCATCAACAGAAAATTGCACTAGAGATTTACTGAGCATGGCCCCGTTCATCAGAACAAGATTCAGTTTCCTCTTAGTCAGTCTCTCCCATTAGGAAGCTTCCATAAGCCTCCTATCCTTCTCCATAAGAGGGCAGACAGACTGAAAACGACAATCACAGAAAACTAATCAATCTGATCACATGGACCACAGCCTATGAGCTGTGCCATATAGGGCCACTCAAGATTGACGGGTGGGTCATTGTGGAGAGTTCTGACAAAACATGGTCCACAGGAAAAGGGAATGGAAAACCACTTCAGTTTTCTTGCCTTGAGAACCCCATGAACAGTATGAAAAGGCAAAAAGATAACGACACTGAAAGATGAATCCCCCAGGTCGGTGGATGCCCAATATGGTACTGGAGAAGAGTGGAAAAATAACTCCAGAAAGAAAGAAGAGATGGAGCCAAAGCAAAACACCCAGGTGTAAATGTGACTGGTGATAGAAGTAAAGCCCGATGCTGTAAAGAGCAATAATACTACACAGGAACCTGGAATGTTAGGTCCACGAATCAAGACAAATTGGAAGTGGTCAAATAGGAGATGACAAGAGTGAACATCAACATTTTAGGAATCAGTGAACTAAAATGGACTGGAATGGGTGAATTTAACTCAGATGACTATTATATCTACTACTGTGGGCAAGAATCCTTTAGAAGAAATAAAGTAGCCATCATAGTCAACAAAAGAGTCCAAAATGCAGTACTTGGATGCAATCTCAAAAATGACAGAATGATCTTTGTTTGTTTCCAAAGCAAACCATTCAATATCACAGTAATCTAAATCTATGCCCCAAGCAGTAAGGCTGAAGAAGCTGAAGTTGAATGGTTCTATGAAGACCTACAAGACCTTCTAGAACTAACACCCAAAAAAGATGTCTTTTTCATTATACTGGACTGGAATGTAAAAGTAGAAGTCAAGAAATACCTGGAGAAACATGCAAATTTGGCCTTGGAGTACAGAATGAAGCAGGGCAAAGGCTAATAGAGTTTTGCCAAGAGAACGCACTGGTCTTCCAACAACACAAGAGAAGACTCTACACATGGACATCACCAGATGGTCAACAGTGAAATCAGATTGTTTATATTCATTGCAGCCAAAGATGGAGAAGCTCCGTACAGTCAGCAAAAACAAGACCAGGAGCTGACTGTGGTTCAGATCATGAACTCCTTATTGCCAAATTCAGACTTAAATTGAAGAAAGTAGGGAAAACCACTAGACCATTCAGGTATGACCTTAATCAAATCCCTTATGATTACACAGTGGAAGTGAGAAATAGATTCAAGGGATTAGATCTGATAAACAGAGTGTCTGAAGAACTATGGATGGAGGTTCATGACATTGAACAGGAGGCAGGGATCAAAACCCTCCCCCAAGAAAAAGAAACGCAAAAAGGCAAAGTGGTTGTCTGAGAAGGCCTTACAAATAGCTGTGAAAAGAAAAGTGAAAGGCAAAGGAGAAAAAGAAAGATATACCCATTTGAATGCAGAGTTCCAAAAAATAGCAAGGAGAGATAAGAAAGCCTTCCTAAGTGATCAATGCAAAGAAATAGAAGAAAACTATAAAACGAGAAAGACTAGAGATCTCTTCAGGAAAATTAGAGATACCAAGGGAACATTTCATGCAAAGATGGGCTCAATAAAGGACAGAAATGGTGTGGACCTAACAGAAGCAGAAGATATTAAGAAGAGGTGGCAAGAATACACAGAACAACTATACAGAAAAGATCTTATGACCCAGATAATCACAATGGTATGATCACTCACCTAGAGCCAGACATCCTGGAATGCGAAGTCAAGTGGGCCTTAAGAAGCATCAGTACATACAAAGCTAGTGGAGGTGATGGAATTCCAGTTGAGCTATTTCAAATCCTAGAAGATGATGCTGTGAAAGTGCTGTACTCAATATGCCAGCAAATTTGGAAACCTCACAGTGGCCACAGGACTGAAAAGGTTAGCTTTCATTCCAATCCCAAAGAAAGACAATGTCAAAGAATGCTCAAACTGCTGCACAACTGCACTCATCTCACATGCTAGCAAAGTAATGCTCAAAATTCTCCAAGCCAGGCTTCAACAGTACATGAACTATGAAATTCCAGATGTTCAAGCTGGTTTTAGAAAAGGCAGATGAACCACAGATCAAATTGCCAACATCCGCTAGATCATTGAAAAAGCAAGAGAGTTCCAGAAAAACGTCTACTTCTGCTTTATTGACTATGCCAAAGACTTTGACTATGTGGATCACAACAAACTGTGGAAAATTCTGAAATAGATGGGAATACCAGACCATCTGACCTGCCTCCTGAGAAATCTGTATACAGGTCAGGAAGCAATGGTTATAACTGGACATGGAACAACAGACTGGTTCCAAATAGGAAAAGGAGTACGTCAAGGATGTATATTTTCACCCTGCTTATTTAACATATATGCAGAGTATATCATGAGAAATGCTGGCTGGATGAAACACAAGCTGGAATCAAGACTGCTGGGAGAAATATCAATAACCTCAGATATGCAGATGACACCACCCTTATGGCAGAAAGCAAAGAGGAACTAAAGAGCCTCTAGATGGAAGTAAAAAAACAGAGTGAAAAAGTTGGCCTAAAACTCAACATTCAGAAAACTAAGATCATGGCATCTGGTCCCATCACTTCATGGGATATAGATGGGGAAACAGTGGCAGACTCTTTTTTTTTTTTTTGGCTCCAAAATCACTGCAGATGGTGACTGCAGCCATGATATTAAAAGACACTTGCTCCTTGGAAGAAAAGTTATGACCAACCTAGACAGCATGTTAAAAACCTGAGACATTACTTTGGCAACAAAGGTTTGTCTAGTCAAAGCTATGATTTTTCTAGTATTCATGTATGGATGTGATAGTTGGACTATAAGGAAAGCTGAGTGCTGAAGAACTGATGCTTTTGAACTGTGGTGTTGGAGAAGACTCCTGAGAGTCCCTTGGACTGCAACGAGATCCAACCAGTCCATCCTAAAAGAGATCAGTCCTGGGTGTTCATTGGAAGGACTGATGTTGAAGCTTTGGCCACTGGATGCGAAGAACTGACTCACTGGAAAAGACCCTGATGCTGGGAAAGATTGAAGGTGGAAGAAGAGGATGACAGAGGATGAGATGGTTGGATGGCATCACTGACTCAATGGACATGAGTTTGAGTAAACTCCGGGAGTTGGTGATGGACAGGGAGGCCTGGCGTGCTGTAGTCCATGGGGTTGCAAAGAGTTGAACACGCCTAAGTGACTGAACTGAACTGAGAACTTGTTCTATCTGAGGACCCTAATAGGATAACATAATTAGCTTTCTTATACATAAACTAAATGCCATATTTTTCAAATATGCACAGCAAAATCTTGTGACTTGCGTTAATTTGACAGATTGAACACTCCACACCAGGTAGCCTGATTTTAGTAAGTCTGGCTAGGGCCTTGGACATAGGTGTAAAACAGACAAGCAAAAAAAATTCCCAGATGGTCTCTACGTTCATCCTGGTTAGGAATAATGCTCTAGTGGTTAGGAATAATGCTCTAGTGGTTTGTAACAGTGCTTCTCAAACTTCACTGTAATTATCACAGGGAAGCTTATTAAAGTGCAAATTTTGGTTCAGTTGGCTTGGGGTGGGGCCTTAGGCCCTGAACTTCTAACAACACTCCAGTGATTGGACAATACTCTAAGCAACAAAGGCTTATAACACGGGATGGATGTCATATGGCCCCAAAGGGTCAAGCACATGAAGTGGAGAGGGCCAGAGGGGGCCATGTTTTCCAGCAGAGCACATGCTCCTAAAGGGAATATCTGCTATTTGGCTGTCCTCCCCAGGTGTTAAGACCTGCTGATTTGCTAGAAAAGTCAGAAACCTAGGCTTCTATGAGAAATCTGATGAAATGTTAAGTACTATGTAGGCCAGCCAAATCCAATCACTGCACAAATCATTTTATGTGAATTTTCTCATTTGACTCTTATTATAATCCTAGAGGATAAGTACTAAAGCCATATTATCTTATAGATAAGGGAACCAAGGTAGAGAGGAGAGAGAGATTAAGTAACCTGCACAAGGTCATCTGCTAAAAGTCATGCAAGGATTCAAACCCAGCTCTGACTCACTCACAGCCCACGTTCCTAACCCCTAAACCAGATCATGCTGGTGGGTGGTTGAGCCAAGCATCTCTGCATCTACGTTCTAGCCATGAATCCTGCTACTTAGCTGGACTCTGTTAACTTTATCCTTTGGGTAATTAATTTTCTCCTTAGTTTTATGTTCTCAGTTTCAATTTAGAGTGACCAACCATCCCAGTTTGCCAGAGACCGAGGGTTACCCAAGACAAGGGACATTCAGTGTAAAATCAGGACACTCCTGAGCAAACCAAGACAGTTGGTCTCCTTAGTTTTCATTTAATGGTGTTATGTTAAAAATAACCCTATCTGATTCACTGTTACACTTGTTATAGAAATTTTAAAAAACATTATTCAATAAATGGGTCCTATGGGAAATTTCACTGTTTTCCTTGAAGAATTAGTGGTAGTCTTGGCCCCCTCTTTTACCGTGTGATTGGCTTTGTGTCCCTTTATGCCTTACTCTATCTTTGTTATTTGTCAACCATATTTTCCTCTTAGTTACATGAATTTGTTGAAAGCAGCTCAAATGCTTGATTAGAAAAAAAAATACTGTACATACATAGATGCCTTTTTGATTATCTAGAAATCAATTCAGCATAGGAAGCTTTAAGTACCAGACTAACCACAGACCTGGAGCACTAGTGTACCTGGTGTGTGTGTCTCCGTGGTTGATGTGATCAAAGACCACTTACTCCTCTCACACTTCCATGTGGGGAACTTTCAGTGGGGATGCATCCAGTTCCACCCCCACCATGGGAAAGAACAGTCAGTTATCTGACTGGTGAGTCCAAGGAGAGAAACAGCATGCTCAACTCATTCCTCTCTCCAAGGAGGTCACCATTCTCTGCCAGAGTGCCCTTTGCTCCTCTGTACTACTGATCCACATGGACAGGTCTCCACTGGTGAGGCTTGATGATTTTCACCTCTGCCAGAGTGAGTAGGTAGGTTTATCTTGAGGGCATAACATCAAGAAGACCATTTGGATGCCTACCCAGGTGACATCAATCCCCTACTTTTCATCAACAATAAAGCCAACCTCCTAATCTTCATTTGTCAGAATCTATACACCACTCAGTTGGTTTGACAGGAGTGGGGAAGAGAAGACGCTATTTATCGGTCTTCTGAAACCCCAACAGTAAGTGAGTATAACACTGAATTTACTGGACCTTGTAAATAACAGTAGTTACCACTAAGCTTAAAGCACAAAATGAAAAATGAAGTATTTCAGGAGGGGGCAATCAAGGTGGCAGAGTGAAAGGACATGAAGCTCACCTTCTCCCACAAACACATCAAAAACACATCTAATATGAAAGAGTTCTCTCTGAAAACAAACTGGCAGAAGGACTCTTGTATAGCCAAGGCCATAAGAAAGATACACACAGAATTAGGAAGGAAAGAAAAGCAATTGGGACAGGACCTGTGTCCCGGGGAGAGGATTCAGATGAAAATGGAGACTACTCAAGCAGACATCTGCCCTGGGGAGTGAGCAGTTCAAGCAATAGATTGGGTGCTCCAGTCTGGGGTCTTACAGGGGAGATAAGCTCCTTGGCTTGTGGGAGGACCTCTGGAACAATTAGAAGGGTTGTGGGAAGCTTAGACTGTTCATGTCAGGAGCGCATACATGCTGGCTAGGCCCAAGGCGGGACAGAGAGACATCTGCTCTAGGAGCACCTGCCTTGCCATGTGCCCCAGCCGAAGCTCCAGCCTGCTCACTCCATGCCACACCATGGCACTGAGTCTGAGGTGCCCATGACCAAGAAACGACTCAACTGTGGGACACAGAGGTGACCCAGTCCTGAGGTGGAGTCTGGGTGGGGCGGCAGTTGCCATTGTTGGCACTGATTCAAGTGGACTCTCAGAAGCCGCCCAGATCTCTGACAGCAGTCGCTCCACCACAACTCACCTCCTGATACACATCAAGAGTCCACACGGGCCCCAGTCAGCCCTGCAGAATGGTTCCACCACAGCGCAGGGGTGATAGTGATCAGTTGTGAGGGACAAAGGTGACTAGCACTCAAGCCTGCATCTGAGGAAAGACATGGTTGCCGCCACAAGTAGCACATCAGACTTCTGTCTGTGCACGGACCTTACTTATTTCAGCAGCCCCCTTCTCTGGGGCAAGAGTTCTGAACAGGGAGAGGGAAAAGACACACACTTAAAGAGAGCAGAATCAGTTAAGAAAGGAGGAGATAATAAAGATCAAAGAGGAAATAAATAGGGACAAAAAAAGATCAACGAAACCAAGAGCTGGTTTTTTATAAAGTTAGCAAAAGGGAAGGGAAGAAGTAAAACTGTCATATTTGTAGATGACATGATACTTTATATAGAAAACTCTAAATTCTCCACCTAAAACCCATTAGAACTAATAAATAAATTCAACAAGGGAACAGGATATAAGAGTAATAAACAGAAGTCTATTGTTTTCCCATATACTAATGCTGCTGCTGCTAAGTCACTTCAGTCGTGTCCGACTCTGTGCGACCCCAGAGACGGCAGCCCATCAGGCTCCCCCATCCCTGGGATTCTCCAGGCAAGGACACTGGAGTGGGTTGCCATTTCCTTCTCCAACGCATGAAAGTGAAAAGTGAAAGTGAAGTCACTCAGTCGTGTCTGACTCTGTGACCCCATGTACTTCAGCCTACCAGACTCCTTCGTCCATGGGATTTTCGAGGCAAAAGAGTACTGGAGTGGGGTGCCATTGCCTCCTTCAATATACCAATAATACTATCAGAAAAAGAAAATTTTCCCTTTTAAAACCAATCTCTTTTAAAATCACATCAAAAAGAATAAAATGCATAGTAATTAACTTAACCAAGGAGGTAGAAGACCTATACTCTGAAAACTATAAAACATTTTATATAAGAAATTGAAGATGATACACAGAAATGGAAAAATGTCCTGTGCTCTTGGATTGGAAGAATTAATATTGTTAAAATGGCCATACTACCTTAAGCAGATTTAACGCAATACCTATCAAAATACCCATGAAATTTTCCACATAACTAGAACTAATAATCCTAAAATTCATATGGAACCACAAAGACCCCAAACTGCCAAAGCAATCTTGAGAAAAAAGAAGAACAAAGCTGGATGTATAACCCCTTTAGACTTTAAACCATACCACAGAGCTACAGAAATCAAAACAGCATGGTACTGGCAGAAAAATGGGCATGTAGATCAGTGGAATGGAACAGAGAGCCCAGAAATAAACCAATGCACCTATGGTCAATTGATCTATGACAAAGAAGATGAGAATATGCAATGGAGAAAAAATCTCTCTTTAATAAGTGGTGCTGGGAAAACTGGTCAACTACATGTAAAAGAATGAGGTTACAACATTTCCTCACAACAAATATAAAAATAAACTCAAAACAGATTAAAGACATAAACGTAAGAACTGAAACCATAAAACGCCTAGAAGACAAAATAGGCATAACATTTTTTGACATAAACTGCAGTAACTTTTTTAGTCTGTAGCCTAAGGCAAGAGAAATAAAAGCAAAAATAAACAAATAGAACCTAACTTAACTCCAAAGCTTTTGCACAACAATAGAAGCCATCAATGAAACAAAAAGACAACCTGCAGAATAGCAGAAAATATTTGCAAATGATATGACTAACAAGGGTTTAATATCCAAAATATATAAACAGTTAATACAACTCAATATCACAAAAACAACCCAATCAAAAAATGAACAGCATATCTGAATAGACATTTTTCCAAAGAGGACATGCAGATGACTAACAGGCACATAAAAAAGATATTCAACACTATAATTATCAGAGAAATGCAAATGAAAATAAAATGCAATATCACCTCACAACTGTCAGAATGGCTATCATCAAAAAGTCTACAAATAACAAATGTTAGAGAGGATGTGGAACAAACAGACCCTTGTACACTGTCTGTGGGAATGTAAATTGGTACAATCACTGTGGAAAAGCATATGTAGTTTCCTCAAAAAACTAAAAAGAGAACTACCATATGACCCAGCAATTCCACTCCTGGTTCTATACTCAGGAAAAAAAAATGAAAAGACTAATTCAAAAAAACACACCTATCCCAAAATTCTTAACAGCAGTATTTACAGTAGCCAAAATATGGATGCAATCCAAGTGACCATCAACAGACAAATGCATAGGAAGTGACATATCTATCTACCTACCTACCTATAATGGACTCAGTCATAAAAAGAATGAAATTCCACCATTTATAGGAATACAAATGAACCTAGAGTATATTATACTTAAATAAGTCAGACAAAGAAAGACAAATACTGTATAATATCACTTACATGTGGAATCTAAAAGATAATACAAATCAATGTATACAGCAAAATAGAAACTGACTCACACATACAGAAAACAAGTTAATGGTTCCCAGAGGGGAGAGGGAAGGAGAAGGGGCAAGTTAGTGATATGTGATTAACAGATACAAACTACTATGTGTAAAATAGATAAGCAACAAAAATATACTGTATAGCACAGGGAATTCGAGACATTATCTTGTAATAACTACCAGTAGAGTATAATATGCAAAAATATTGAATCACTATGCTATACACCTGAAACCAATATTGTAAATCAACTAAACTTTCCCCAAAATGAGGTACTTCACACTGGAAACTTTTAATACATCTGTGAAGCAAATCCTTATCTTCAATACCACAATTGAAATTGGTCCTCAGTGTCATTAGATTTGGACCCCAATGCTTTTGAAGTGTGGTGTTGGAGAAGACTCTTGAGAATCCCTTGGACTGCAAGGAGATCCAACCAGTCCATCCTAAAGGAGATCAGTCCTGGGTGTTCATTGGAAGGACTGATGTTGAAGCTGAAACTCCAATACTTTGGCCACCTCATGTGAAGAGCTGACTGAATTGAAAAGACTCTGATGCTGGGAAAGATTGAGAGCAGGAGGAGAAGGGGACGACAAAGGATGAGATGGTTGGGTGACATCACTGACTCAATGGACATGGGTTTGGGTGGACTCTGGGAGTTGGTGATGGACAGAGAGTCCTGGCATGCTGCAGTTCATGGGGTTGCAAAGAGTCGAACATGACTTGAGCGACTGAATTGAAGTTTCATCTGACTCTATCTTTTAGAAGCAGAATTCTAAAATTCATAACAGATCTCAGTTCATGTAGGAAAAGAAAACAATGTATTTGCTGCTGCTGCTGCTGCTGCTAAGTCACTTCAGTCGTGTCCGACTCTGTGCGACCCCAGAGACGGCAGCCCATCAGGCTCCCCCATCGCTGGGATTCTCCAGGCAAGAACACTGGAGTGGGTTGTCATTTCCTTCTCCAGTGCATGAAAGTGAAAAGTGAAAGTGAAGTCGTTCAGTCGTATCCGACTCTTTGCGACCCCATGGACTGCAGCCCACCAGACTCCTCTGTCCATGGGATTTTCCAGGCAGGAGTATTGGAGTAGGGTGCCATTGCCTTCTCCGAATATATTTGCTACTTAAAGACAAAATGATGAATGATTCTTCTTATTTTCTTCCTGTCTGCTTACAGAAATCTCATTTGAATCATATATTCACACATTTCTGTTTCCTGAGAAAGAGAGGGTATATAACATAACAGCTGAATATACTGTAATTTCTCATTATAATTGCATCTTTAAAAGGCTTTTTGCCAAGAAAACTGGTTTAGCATTTAGTTTTGGGGTTCACTTTTGCATAAATTACATAATGTCCAATCTGGTATTTTAGAATAAACTGATTAGCAAGTTATTTTAATAATTGTAAATGTTGAGGTTAGTAAAAGAAAAACTCCTAGCTTCAGACAGGCTGACAAGCATCCAAAATAATAATGTAGGATTTACTCCTTAAAGTTTATCATGTAATAAACAAAAAGGAAAATATGGTTCATATATTCACATCTATGCTATCTTAAACCTCTATGGTCATAGGCTTGTTTTAGTCAAACACTGGGAATATCTAGAGCCATCAAAAGCATGTTTTCAGAAGTTAAAGGTAAATTACCATAGCTTCTTTCCATTAAGTCACATTAAATTCTAGTTCATCCCATGTTTTCATGCTCTACTTGGAGACAGATACACATCAGTGTGACTGACATTCACGCGGAAGTAGCGTCATAGCTCAGTAAAATGCTCTTCTCAACCCCCACATACCGACTCCATGAGAATGAGACCCCATACACAATACATCATCATACCCAACTGAAAAGTTTTGATTACAGTAGACAAAAAGAAATGCAGAGATTCTTTCTTCCTAATAAAAACTTTTTTTCCAAAAAGAAAACTACACTGCAATTTTAGAGTAGAACAAAGTTTTTACAGTCTATTTGTTAAGTGAAGATGGTTGGCGGGAAAAGACAGACCATACTCATTGAACTGAATTACCTGTTGTAAGTAAACTCTGCTGCTAGGTAAAAGAGTATAGCTTGTGGAATTTCACTAAAAAAAAGAAAGAAAAAAGTTCCAACTCTTTATACAGAATGTCAGGCTTGCATAATTCTTAAGCAATACCACCTACTTTCATTCATAATGCAAAGAATAAATGTGAACCACATTTTCAGTGTATTATTCTAAAACTGGGGCTTCCCAGATGGTGCTAATGGTAAAGAACAGGTCTGTCAACATAGGAGATGTAAGAGATATGAGTTTGGTCCCTGGATTGGGAAGATCCCCTGGAGGAGGGTACAGCAACCTACTCCAGAATCCTTGCCTGGAGAATCCCTGGAGCCTGATGGGCTACAGCCGTAGGGTCTCAAAGAGCTGGACATGACTGAAGCAATGTAGCTTGCACTCACATGTCGAAAACTGGATAATTTAAATGCCTTTATTAAACAGGCACTTGATTTAAGGCAGCACTTTGGACATCAGAGAAGATGTAACAATGAATCAGAAGATAGGATCTCTGTCCTCAAAAAGGTTACATAGTTCTAAGGAAGAGTATATGGGTGTGTGTGCATAACAACGAGAGACTCTGTGTAAAATGATGTGATACCCTTGGACATTTAGAAGAGAAGTAAAACTTTTAAAAGAGAGGAGCAAGGAAGGTTACATTTAGACAGGACAGGGTTAGTATTCAACTACCATTGGAGGTATACCTGAACATTCCTGAGAAGAAATAGTCTTGAGCAACATAGAGAGCACTGTACATCCTGAGCCCAAATTAGCTGTAACCTGAATAACATTTAAGGCACTACCTAGAGACTGATTATGAAGAGAACTTCAGGTCAGATTCTGAAGGCTTTGAACAGCAAGTGAAGGAATTCAAATTTCATTCAACAGACAGAGGAGAGCCATAGATGCTTTGTAAGCTGGAGAGTATGCTCATCAAAGTTGTACTTTGGGGGAATTCGTTTAGGTGGTTGACAATGGCAGGAGAAGAGACAGCAGAGCAGGGATGCCTGATCAGGTTACTGCATTGATCTAGCTGAGAGCATAGGAACAGCAAGGGAGTGATGGACATGGGAGACGTTGCAGAAGCAGAACAAACAAGGTTTGAAGACTGGAAGTAGGAAGTGAGGGAAAGGGAAGAATCAATGATGACTCACATTTTAAGCCTGGGTGATCTGAGGAAATGGAAGTCAAGAGGAAAACCTGAGTTGAGAGGGAAGGATGAGGAAATTAGTTTGCCATATCCAGATGGCAGTTAGAAATACAGAGCTAAGGAGTTAGTTCAGAATTAATAGCCTATAGATTTAATAGGTAATAGGTATAGATTTAATAGGCAACATATTTTAATCTACATGAGAGAAAAAGTTGAAGCTATTTAAATAAACTAAACAAATATAACACAGAGTATGGTAGACCTCTAACATAAATAATTGAATATTTGTATATACCAAAAAACTGTAGTATTGGTATTTTGTACCATTGGTAAGATGCAATACTGGATCAAAAAAAAAAAAAAAAAAAAAACCCTGACAACATACAAATAGCTGGGATGGGAAGTTTGTATACCGAAACTAACAAAACCACAATGATACACAGCATTCTGTGAATTCATTCCTTAGAACAAATATTCATCACAGATATTTGTAAGTTAAAATACCAAGCAAATCTACTCAAATTATTTGTAGCCATTCAAACTAATTTCATTTTTCCTCTGAAATCAACACTGCTTTCTGAATAACCACAACTACCATAACTAATAATGGCATTAGTTATCATTAAAAATAATATATTTTTAAGAGTACTAATCCCAACAATGATCTGACATAAACATTAATAAATATGTTCTTATGTTAGCATGCTCTTAACTGACCCATCTGTGACTTTCAAGGATACCTCCTTATCCTACTATATTTTGAACTATATTACCTTTATATTGAGGTGTTTAGTAAAGATTATTTTCAGTGTATTCTCCAAGCCTCACCTGGTTTGAGTTTCTCTGGAGGGCTGAGCTTCATATGTTGGTCTTCAGATGGAAGGCTCACATTGACACCATACAGTGGATCGTCCAAGAAAGAGGGCCTTTTCAGTCTCCCAATGCCCAGAGTCTTAGACATAAAGTAGTCTTCTGTATCGCTAATAACCTTGTCATCAGAAAACTGAAGGCATTTCATATTCTCTGCTTCGAGAAGAACTGGTGACATGTGATGCCCAGTCAAGGCTTTGGTGAGAAAGTAGCCTTTGGATGTTTCACACTCTGCATTCTTGGGCACATTTATGTCCTCCACCTCAGTGCTTCTAACCTTTGTTTCTGACCTGTTTAATGACTCAGAGATAATAGATCCAGAAAGTTGGGGGAACTCAGGTATCACATTCTCAATGTCTTTCTCTTCTCTTTCTGGAGACAGTCTAACTGTGGAGTTTTGTTTGAACGAGCATTCATCCAGAAGACACCTTAACTGTTCCTCAGAGAGAAGTGATGTTGAATCTAACTGATGAGACAAACCAAAAGTTTTCATAGTCAGCTGAATGAGCAAACACATTTATCTTTGGTAAGCTTTCACTAATACAATATAAATGCAAGTAACAAAAAATCCTTTACCCAAAACACCCAAATAGTACAATTATTCATTTTAAACCATTCAAAATTGCAGAGGACATGTACAACATGCCTAGAGAAGAAGCTGAGAATCAACCACACATACTAAAATCCAGGAAAAGTCCCATGACACTGATGGAAACAAATTACTGCACCAAACTAACCACTAACACTCTCTACATTTAGTAATACCTTGGGCTGAAATGAAGATATTAGAAAAACTCTTTAATTTTTTAAATTTTTTAAAACTCTTTTAATTTTTTTGTGTCTTGGGGCATCAAGCAAGGTAGTAAGTAACCTCTTCTTTGATAGAAAGCAAGAAATTCTGCCACAATACCTAGCTGGTATTTCTCTGTTTCCTCCATTTCTGGGTATGAACCCTATCACCTCCCAATTCCTTAACTCAGGCAAACAGGGTGGATTCACCTGCCCCTGGGGATTCGACACTCCTATGTCTGTCTACAACTTTCAGTGGACAATACTACGGAAGACAGAAAAGGAAGGGTGAAGGAGTGATGCATCCTGAGATGTGCAGTGGTTTCAGTGCTACTGGTCCAGACAGAGGCCAGGGGCATTCCAACATCAGTGCACTCTGGGAAGAGGGTTTGATCGTTTAATCTCTGTTTGTAAACATTGTCAGGCTTGATTGTTTCAAACAAGATATTAAGGATTTAAAAAAATTTTTTTCTCTCTTCCAGTAATGTTCTCAGGAAATAAAATTACTCAAACAAAATTACAGAGCTATGTGTTCTACAAGAATTCAACTGAACAGCATGCCCCCTGAATTGCAACAATGATTGGAAAGGAACATGACTGAAATATATTGAAAGACACTGAAAAAAATTCTCCCTCTTTAAAGAATTACCACTGTTCCTAATTTACATAGTAGATTATCTAGGATAATATTAATCCTCCTTTACAGGGGAGTGAATTATCTGACAACAAGAAGTCCCCATAAGAAAACCTAATCATGACTTGTAATGACCTTAACTTCCACTTCAATAAAGTAAAACAATGTAATTGGTCTAATCTGTAGTACACAGTAAGAATTGACTAAATATTCTGCATTTACAAAGTATTGGTGGGGAGCTATCATGGAATTAGTATAGTTAATTCCCCATAACTGTGTAATGCCTCTAATGTAGCTAACAAAAAGTAGCATGTAAAAAGAATTTCATATCATGCTTTTAAAATATATCAAATGTTTTTAAATTATATTTAACTTCCATATAGTAAAAACCAAGTTTCATAGTGGCAAGTACCATTAAGAGTTTGAAAGCGACAAGAAATTGTCTGGGAATATATTCTTAATAATCATCTGGGACTCAAAATTCAGGTAATTCACCTTAAGGTTAATGTGAATGACAAAAAAAAAAAAAATAGGAGTTGTAGCTTTTCTAGAGAAAAAAAAAGAGTTGTATAATATATTAGCAAATCCTACTTTTAATCACTAGACATTTCAGGTATCCAGATGTAGTAATTTATCCATTACTAGCAGCATTTCTTTCACCCAACTATGTAAAGCTAAACAGCTAGAAGATTAAAGCAGACTTTATATGGTACCATATAACTAAAATATACTTTCAAAAACTGCTTATATAAAATTCCCTGTAATTAGTAAACAATTCGCTAGGATTTAGAAAGGGTCCACTGATTGTTATCCTCAGCAAAAATCAAACCAAAGGCTTAACATACGAAATTTCCAGACCCTAGAAAAAAAACAGTCCATACTGGAGCAAGAGAGTAAAGGAATATGGAAGGAGGTCTCTGGGAGGGAATAAAAGAGGGGGCAGTGGAAAATACGTAGATTATGTGATATGTTTGATCACAGCCCCAAATAATATTGATAGGCTAAATGCTTAGAAGTTTGAAAGATTTATTTAAACAGAAAATTAAGTCAAAGGAAAAATAATTATGAACTCTGAAAAAACAAGAAGCTATGTGAAAAGAAAGAAAAGGCAGTTTTTCAGAGGTTACAGAAAATTAAGCAAAAGAAAATAATATATATATTAACTCTACAACAAACAAAAAAAGTTGTACAAGATAGGATATTACTTACAAGCACTGAAATTGAAGCTGTGATCAAAAATCTCCCAAAAAACAAAAGCCCAGGACCAGATGGCTTCACAGGAGAATTCTATCAAACATTTAGAGAAGAGCTAACGCCTATCCTTCTGTTTCAAAAAACTGCAGAGAAAAGAACACTTCCAAACTCATTCTATGAGGTCACCGTTACTCTGATACCAAAACCAGACAAAGACAGCACACAAAAAGGAAAACTACAGGCCAATATCACTGATCAACATAGATGCAAAAATCCTCAACAAAATTTTAGCAAACAGAATTCAGCAACACATCAAAAAGCTCATTCACCATGATCAAGTTGGGTTTATTCCAGGAATGCAAGGATTCTTCAATCTACACAAATCAATCAATGTGATATACTACATTAACAAATCAAAAGATTAAAAACCATATGATAATCTCAATAGATGCAGAAAAAGCCTTTGACAAAATTCAGCACCATTTACGATTAGAACTCTTCAAAAAATGGGCATAAAAAGAACCTACCTCAGACTACATCTGATAGACAGAGTGCCTGATGAACTACGGACAAAGGTTCATGACATTGTACGAGAGACAGGGATCAAGACTGTCCCCAAGAAAAAGGATGCAACAAGCAAAATCGCTGTCTGAGGAGGCCTTATAAATAGCTGTGAAAAGAAGAGAAGCTAAAAGCAATGGAGAAAAGGAAAGATATACCCATTTGAATGAAGAGTTTCAAAGAATAGCAAGGAGAGATTTTTTAAAAAAAGCCTTCCTCAGCAATCAGTGCAAAGAAATAGAGGAAAACAATAGAATGGGAAAGACTAGAGATCTCTTCAAGAAAATTAGAGATATGAAGGGAAAATTTCATGCAAAGATGGGCTCAATAAAGGATAGAAATGGTAGAGACCTAACAGAAGCAGAAGATGTTAAGAAGAGGTGGCATGAATACACAGAAGAACTGTACAAAAAAGATCTTCATGACTCCGATAATCACAATGGTGTGATCACTCACCTAGAGCCAGACATCCTGGAATGTGAAGTCAAGTGGACCCTAAGAAGTATCACTATGGACAAGGCTAGTGGAGGTGATGAAATTCCAGTTGAGGTATTTCAAATCCTAAAAGATGATGCTGTGAAAGTGCTTCACTCAATATGCCAGTAAATTTGGAAAACTCATCAGTGGTCATGGACTGGAAAAGGTCAGTTTTCATTCCAATCCCAAAGAAAGGCAATGCTGAAGAATGTTCAAACTACTGCACACTTGCACTCATCTCACACGCTAGTAAAGTGATGCTCAAAATTCTCCAAGCCAGGCTTCAGCAATACGTGAACTGTGAACTTCCATATATTCAAGCTGGCTTTAGAAAAGGCAGAGGAACCAGAGATCAAATTGCCAACATCCGTTGGATAGTCAAAAAAGCAAGAGTTCCAGAAAAACATTTCTGCTTTTTTGACTATGCCAAAGCCTTTGACTGTGTGGATCACAATAAACTGTGGAAAATTCTGAAAGAGATGGAAATACCAGACCACCTGACCTGCCTCTTGAGAAACCTGTATGAAGGTCAGGAAGCAACAATTAGAACTGTACATGGAACAACAAACTGGTTCCAAGTAGGAAAAGGAGGACTTCAAGGCTGTATACTGTCACCCTGCTTATTTAACTTATATGCAGAGTACATCATAAGAAACACTGGGCTGGATGAAGCACAAGCTGGAATCAAGATTGCCAGGAGAAATATCAATAACCTCAGATATGCAGATGACACCACCCTTAAGACAGAAAGTGAAGAATTAAAGAGCTTCTTGATGAAAGTGAAAGAGGAGAAAGAAAAAGTTGATTTAAAGGTCAACATTAAGAAAACTAAGCGTGGACTCTGTGGATGAGGGCAAGGGTGGCATGATATGGGAGAATGGCATTGAAACATGTTAATTATCATATGTGAAATCAATCGCCAGCCCAGGATTGATGCTCGGGGCTGGTGCACCGAGATGACCCAGGGGGAGGGAGTTGGGAGGGACTCAGGAGGGGGGTTCTGGAGGGGGAGCATATGTACACCCATGGCGATATCATGTCATTGTATGGCAAAACCAACAAAAAAAAAAAAAAGAAAACTAAGATCATGACACCTGGTCCCATCACTTCATGGGAAACAGATAGGAAAACAGTGAAAACAGTGGCAGACTTTATTTTGGGGGGCTCCAAAATCACTGCAGATGGTGACTGCAGCCTGAAATTAAAAGGCACTTGCTCCTTGGAAGGAAAGTTATGACCAAGCTAGACAGCATATTAAAAAGCAGAGACATTACTTTGCTGACAAAGGTTCGTCTAGTCAAGGCTATGGTTTTTCTAGTAGTCATGTATGGATTTGAGAGTTGGACTATAAAGAAAGCTGAATGCCGAAAAATTGATGCTTTTGTAGTGTGGTGTTGGAGAAGACTCTTGAGAATCCCTTGGACTGCAAGGAGATCCAACCAGTCCATCCTAAAGGAGATCAGTCCTGAGTGTTCATTGGAAGGACTGATATTGAAGCTGAAACTCCAATTCTTTGGCCACCTGATACGAAGAGCTGATTCATTTGAAAAGACCCTGATGCTGGGAAAGATTGAGGGCAGGAGGAGAAGGGGACGACAGAGGATGAGATGATCGGATGGCATCACCAACTCAATGGACATGAGTTTGGGTAAACTCTGGTAGTTGGTAATGGACAGGGAGGCCTGGAGTGCTGCAGTTCATGGGGTGGCAAAGAGTTGGACATGAGTGAGTGACTGAACTGAACTGAACCTCAACATAGTAAAGGCCATATATGATAAGCCGACAGTTAACATTATTCTCAGTGGTGAAAAACTGAAAGCATTCCCCCTAAGATCAGGAAGAAGACAAGGATGTCCACTTTCACCACTATTATTCAACATAGTTCTGGAAGTCGTAGCTACAGCAATCAGAGAAGAAAAAGAAATAAAAGGAATCCAGATCAGAAGTGAAGAAGTAAAGTTCTCACTGTTTGCAGATGACATGATACTGCACATAGAAAACCCTAAAGATAGTATCAGAAAATTATTAGAGCTAATCAGTGAATTTAGCAAAGTTGCAGGATACAAAGTCAATACACAGAAATCACTTGCATTTCTATATAGTAACAATGAAAAATCAGAAAGAGAAATTAAAGAATCAATCCCATTCACCATTGCAACAAAAAGAATTAAATATCTCGGAATAAATTTACCTAAGGAGACAAAAGAACTGTACACAGAAAATTATAAGACACTGATGAAAGAAATCAAAGACGACATAAACAGATGGAGAGATATTCCATGTTCCTGGGTAGGAAGAATCAGTATTGTGAAAATGACTATATTACCAAATGTAATTTACAGATTCAATGTGATCACTATCCAATTACCAATGACATTTTTCACAAAACTAGAACAAAAAATTTCACAATTCATATGGATACACAAAAGACCCTGAAGAGCCAAGAAGTCTTGGGAAAAAAGAATGGAACTGGAGGAATCAACCTTCCTGACTTCAGATTATACTACAAACCTACAGTCATCAAGACACTATGGTACTCGCACAAAAACAGAAATATAGACCAATGGAATGAGATAGAAAGTCCAGAAATAAACCTATGCACCTATGGGTACCTTATATTTGACAAAAGAGGCAAGAATATACAATGGGGCAAACACAGCCTCTTTAATAAATGGTGCTGGGAAAACTGGACAGCCACTTGCAAAAGAATGAAATTAGAACACTTCCTAACACCATACACAAAGATAAAACTCAAAATGGATTAAAGACCTAAATGCAAGACCAGAAACTATAAAACTCTTAGGGGAAAACATAGGCAGAACACTCAATGACATAAGTCAAAGCAAGATCCTCTATGACCCACCTCCTAGAGTAACAGAAATAAAAACAAAATTAAACAAGTTGGACCTGATTAAAAGCTTTTGCACAGCAAAGGAAACTATAAGCAAAGTAAAAAGACAACCCTCAGAATGGGAGAAAATAATAGCAAGTGAAACAACTGACAAAGGATTAATTTCCAAAATATACAAGCAGCTCATGCAACTCAATGCCAGAAAAACAAAGAACCCAATCAAAAAGTTGGGGAAAAGACCTAAACAGACATTTCTCCAAATAAGACATACAGATGGCTAACAAACACATGAAAAGATGCTCAACATCGCTCATTATTAGAGAAATGCAAATCAAAACCACAGTGAGATATCACCTCACACAGGTCAGAATGGCCATCATCAAAAAAGTCTACAAACAATAAACGCTGGAGAGGGTGTGGAGAAAAGGGAATGCTCTTGCACTGTTGGGAATGTAAACTGATACAGCCACTATGGAAGATGGTATGGAGATTCCTTAAAAAACTAGGAATAAAACCACCATATGACCCAGCAATCCCACTCCTAGGCATATACCCTGAGGAAACCAAAATTGAAAAAGACACATGTATCCCATTGTTCATTACAGCACTTTTTACAATAGCTAGAACATGGAAGCAACCTAGATGTCCATCGACAAATGAATGGATAAAGAAATTGTGGTACATATATACAATGGAATATTACTCAGCCATAAAAAGGGATGCATTTGAGTCAATTCTAATGGGGTAGATGAACCTAGAACCTATTATACAGAGTGAAGTGAGTCAGACAGAGAAAGATAAATATAGTATTCTAACGCACATATACAGAATCTAGAAAAACAATACTGAAGAATTTATTTACAGGGCAGCAGTGGAGAAACATACATAGCAAATAGACTTATGGACATGGGGAGAAGGGAGGAGAGGGTGAGATGTATGGGAAGAGTAACATGGAAACTTACATTATCACATGTAAAATAGACAGCCAATAGGAATTTGCTGTATGTCTCAGAAAACTCAAAGAGGGGCTCTGTATCAAACTAGAGGGAAGGAGATAGGAGGGAGTTTCAAAAGGGAGGGAATATATGTATACCTATGGCTGATTCATGTTGAGGTTGACAGAAAACAGCAAAATTCTGTAAAGCAATTATCTTTTAATAAAAAAAATTAAAATAAAATTTAAAATATTATACAAGGAAAAAGATAGAGCTGGTTGGAATTTCATTTTAACATTTCAAATTTTTATTTTTAAATTAATTGTATTTAAAATTTTGAATAGCACTTTTATTTTTGTTTTAAGTTACTTTAAATTTTCTCAAAGTAATAAAATGTTAAAGAAATAATTGTTTAAATGTTTAAGCAAATATGGTAGCTCCTTGTCCTATTTGTCCCCACTCTAGTTTTGTTTTTCAGATTCAACCCCTTTTAATTCCTTAGCAGTTTTGCCCTGTCATTGAACTTTATACTGTTTCTTAATCACTTTCTTTCCTAATTAATCAGTTTTGTATCAATACCTCACATTTCATATCAATCATACGATGCTACTGTATTATTACATCAATTGTATGCTGACTTATTTTAATGGTAGCCAAAGATTTAACTTTGTTACTTCAAATTTCCCTTCTCTTTCCTACCATTTTTCCAAAACAGTCAAATCACAATTTTTGATCACCCTGGTCATCACTATTTATATTAAGACCTGTGTTTCCTTATTAATTTTCTGTTTTGATAATCTGTCCATTGGTGTGAGTAGGGTGTTAAAGTCTCCTACTATTATTGTGTTACTGTCAATTTTTGCTTTATTGTCTGTTAGTGTTTGTCTTATGTCAACCAGTTATATCTTTGGGTATCAGAAGCCTATCCAGATTTCACGGAGCCTGAAATTTATATAATCTTGTAGCAGGGAAAAGGTACTTCTTCAAGAAAAATAATACAAGAGTACAAATAGAAAATAGGTATAAGAGTGAGTTTCTTTTTCTTTAGAGTGTGAAAAAGATCACAGCAACTTAACAGAGGCTTGGAAAATCAAGTTCATCTTTTATGTTATATTTTTAGATCATTTACCAAAAATGCTTATATAGAAGTGTTTCCTGATTGCAACCTAGCTTCCTCTCCCCACTCAAGGTTCATACAAGAGAGGGGTCCTGGAGCTTTAAGTCTCACTGGTTCCATTGTACATCTACTCCTGAGTGCTCCAAGATAAAGTGTAACACATCTCAGTCTGTATATACAGAAATCTGGAGGAGGGCATGGCTACCCACTCCAGTATTCTTGCCTGGAGAATCCCATGGACAGAGAAGCTTGGCAGGCTACAGTCTACAGGATTGCAAAGAGCTAGACATGACTGAAGTAACTGATAATGTGCACGCACGCGCGCGTGCACACACACACACACACACACACATACACACAAATACACGCAGAGAAATAAGCTCAACTACAATCACCCCGATCCTCTGGGGGAAGCAGTTCAATGGGAAAGAAAACATAGAAGACTAGAACTTGAGCTTTAGTCCAAGCTTTCCCACCTTGTTCTTGTCACTTAAGGACCCATTTCATACAGCTATGAAATAGGGAACTGAAGAAGATGAACTCTGCATTAACTTCCAGCTCCAAAATTGCTTTTTATGAGTAACTACTCCAAAATTAAAAATAAATATAAGAATGAGATGTTCAACTGTACTTCAGAATGTGACGTGGGTAGAATTTATGAAGACAAAACATCACAAAAAGAGAACTTTTATTTCTTGAATCTCTTCACAATACCAACCTTAAACTCAAAAAATAATGAAAAACACTCTAGTCTCAAAATATTATAAGTAAAAGTGAACCAAGTATATTAAGCCTGCAGATTAAATTAAATTCATCACAGTATTTCTGAGTGGTAATATATCAGAACCTTCAACACAAGCCATCTTTCTCATCTTTTGATTCTCTGCAGAGCCTTGTCCACAGTCTAAGCTCAGTAAACCAGTATTGTGGGAATCAAATGAACTAAGGTTGCTGAGTGTTTTGAAATGGCTAAGTACTACATTAATATAAGTTATTTACAAATGCTGAATGGGACTAAAGGTCTTATAACAAATATCCCTAATGACGCTTGATAGTGTAAGGGCCATAATCCATATCCTTCACCCAGTTTGCTTTGAAACTCTGAGCTAATGAGCTCCATAGCTGAACTACTCACTATGCAAGCACAGTCAAGTAACCATCTGTTCACGTCCTTACCTCAAAGTATTCGTCTTTCATTCCAGCTCTAATTTTCCAGTATTTCATAAACAAGTTATTTATTCATGCTATTCCTGTCCTTTATAAAATTCATCATAGAGCATTTCAGTCTTCATTTTTCCAGACCAGAGCCCAATCTATTTTCTCTCCTTCTATGAAAGCCCCTCTTTTCCTGTCCTCACTTTAGCAGCCTTTTTATGAATCTTCTTTCTTGTTTTAGCCAAAACAGACACACTCCAGGGTCAATGAGTAAATGTATTGGATTTTCTCATTAGGAAAAAAAAAATACTATAGCCCACTTGTGGTGTTAGTTCTCATGCATAGGGCCAGATATTGCCCTATGCACCTTACATGTAACAAATTCCTTAAATCTTCATAACAAATCTATGTAGACACTATTGCTATTCCCATTTTATATATGAAGAACCAAAGCAATAAGAAATTAAGAAAACTGTCCTTGGTCATACAACTAGTAAGGTGTGGAACTTGAATCCAAGTAGTCTGGGTCCACCTACCTGTTTAACTACCAGGCTACACAGCCTCTCACTATAAATAAGTTCTCCCTCTACCATTCTCTACATGTCCTTTTCCAAACTGAGCTTCATTCTTCAGTCCATTCCCTCAGATATTAAAAACTCTTCCTGTAGATTATTTCACTTAACTTTGGATTTTATTACCCACACTAGCTTAGTATCTTACCTAGATTTACACAGTGTCCTCTCCTTCAGCTCGTTTCAGAGAGAGAGAAAAAAAAAAGACAACCTCAGCTCCATTCCCAGGGTGCCCACTGTTTACACTTCTCCACCCATATAAACACCAGTTTGGTGTAGGAGCTAAATCTGATAGGGAGTGCAACTTGTAATTGCTGGAGAGGGATCACAGACTGTAGATTACCTCACCCTCATCCCTGCCTCCCATGCTATACTCTGTATCTGGAGTTTACCCAGCCATAAAAATCTCTCCTCATTTTGCACTGGATTTATTGACAAGGCAATGAAGATTATGTCTCTGGTACAGATAACCAAAAAGTCAAGCATTATAAACTAGCAAAGGCAATTTCGTTCTTTGATGTAAGCTTTTGTCTGATGTTGGATTCCCCCCCACCCACAAATGTTAAGCTCCTGAAGACACACCCTATAAAGCCAATAAGATTATCACAAGTGAGAAAAGGGTGGAAAACCAGAACATCCTAAATGATTAACAGCAAGAGTATGGAAGCAAACAGCTTTCAATGACATCAAGTTCTACTTTAAAAGAAGCAACTAGAAAACATTCCACCTTTTGCTTAATTCCCAATATATAAGTTTACAACTCTTTGTTGCAGCCATTGCTGGCAACACCTAGGTAGTGGTATAATCAAAGGATTTTAGCTACAAGGAACAGAAATCCTTCTCTCAAGAAAACAAGGTAGGGAATGATGAACTAACCCTTTAGCTTTTGCTTGTCTGGAAAACTCTTTATCTCAGGCAGTAGAGGTGAGTATTGATGAAAGATATAAGAAGTCATCTCATGGATGGTTTGTTGAAGTAATCAACAAGCAGGAAATGAACTATCAACAGGCCTCTCTGGGTCTGGAGCCGAAAAGCCCCCAGGAACCAAAGTCATTTGCTTCATCTTGTTCTCTTACTAAGTCCCTGTGTCCTCAACTGCTTGTTCGATCCATCCTCCTCTCTGCAAATCAGCTTTCTCTGTTTATTAATGGTTTCTGCTCTCTCACAACCTCAGCTTGCCCAGGTAGCATGAATTAACTCTGGCCTGCACTCAACAGGACATTAAGAGTCTAACACCCACCAATGACTGACCATGGTCTTTATGTCCATTAGCTCAAATTTTTAAGCAAGAGAACTGAGTTGGTCATTGACCAGGTGACAGACTGACCATGTCGGTTTCAAATGCTCAACCACTCGTCCAATCACCTGTGCTGAGGGTCACATGGTATGAACTTGGCCATTCAAGTCCATGTTTTGGGGTAAGGGGTATTTCCCAAACAAGAAGGCATGAGCAGAGAGGGATCTATTGATCATTGTGCAACTTTTGAAATTGCTATTAAGTAAATAACCAATAGAAGGGACCTGACATTTAATAAAGTATAAAGGGTTAAGAACCAAGATGTTGCTGAACTTCACCAATCTCCTTCAGTCTGAGCACGCATTGAATAGCTCACTGAGATATAAAAGCAGAAATACTTGTCAGAAAATAATCACTTGGGATAGAATAGAAAGACTTACAGTTGGACTACAGAACAGCACTTGCAAGTTGACACACCATCAATCTGCTCATACAGACTCAACAGAGTCATATCACTAGCTGCAGCTCTTAAGGTTAAAGTCAAAAAAATGATGGGAGTAAGTGATTAGTATTTCATTTAATGTCTGCTTCAACCAGGACGCAGTGCCGAGGATTCATAGAAGGAATGAGCTTATTCATCCTGCCCCCCTTAGCTCCTTTCCTCTTGATCCTATTCCTCTCCCTTTCTCTCTTACACTGAGACGCCCCAACTGCATAGAGGCAAGTCTGGCAGGTACAACACTCTTTAGGAGGTCACAAAGGTCCTGGGGGCCAGGCAAGATCTGGCATATTTTCACCCAGAATACTAAAAAGTTGTCCGGCCAGAGGAGAATTTGAACTCTAGTTAAAAGGAAAGCAAAGGTCATTGCCAGAGAAACTATGTAAAACATTAGGAATGAGGGCTGAGGCAAGGTTTGTAAACAGGAAAATGAGTCAGCCCCCAGGTCAGAAGCTGGAGAATCTGTGAAACAGCTCAAGGCGAGTGGCTCCAAAGTGAGTTCATGAATGTTGCAGTGGTGCTGGAAGCCTGATTTGAAGCAAGGCCTGCATGTCAAAGTGACTGTGTAGCACAGAACACTGCCCTTGCCCACGCCACCTATCTCCCCCAAATGGCTGGGCAAGGCAGGGCCTGGAAGGGTCTGCCTGATGTGTTTGCTCAGTGAGAGGCTGCTGTGCCCCCGAGCACTCAGTGGTGGCTTTTTCCCAGTGTAGGTACCAGAGCTGGTCTCCATGAAATCAGGCTTTCTGTTTCTAAGAGGATGAGAAGGGTGGGAATGCCAGCAGCTTCCCAGTGTATAAAGGAAGGGTGGGCATGGATGGGAGGAGCTAGAAGCAGGGTATGGGATTCTCCATTCCTCCAGTTTGAAAAGGGGCCAGGAACTGAGCTTTAGTTGGGGACATAGTCAGAAGGGTGCAGATGGAGAGCTAGATCGATTTCACAACTTTGGTTTATAAAACAATGGTGGGGGAAGGGCTCTCATCTTTCCATTCTGGGGGGAAATTATGATTTGAGGATTGCCAGTAGTTGCTATTTTCTAGAACAGAAGCAGCAGATCCACTTCAATCAGATTCCCCTTGTACTGAGCGAGTCATTGGAATGGCCCCTCTGTCACTTTTTTTGCAGAAACAAGGCTTGGGATCCAACTCTACAACTGGAAAGAGCCTGGCACTCCTGCCCTACATTCTCCCAGCAAAACAAAGCTTAACCAGGATGTTGTTGGCAATGAGGTGGACAAGTCTGCACGTAACGCATTTTTTTTTCTGGTCATGGGGAGCTGGACCACCCACCCAACCCCCACTCCCTAGAGAAATAAATCCTGCATGTCACATAAAACAACCATGTCTCACTGCTAGGCAAGATTGCTGATTTATTGGACAGTAACAGTTGTGAAAATCATTTGCATGGTTTTCTCCACTCTCAGTTTGAAGTTTATCTTTCCTGATAAACTTTGGTAGAGATAAGCTGGGCCAGAGGAGGCATGATGGGGTCAGAAGTCAAGAAGGCCACTAGCTATTTAAATGCTTAAATGTGGGCCAGAATCCAGATCAAGCCTCACCCTTTTGTCAAAGGTCAGCTGGGACTTGAGTCAAGTTCGAGAGATTTGGTATCATCAAAATAGATAACCAATAAGGACCTACTATATAGCACAGGGAACTCTGCTCAACACTCCGTAATAACCTAAAAAGAATAGATGCATGTATAAGTATAACTGAATTACTTTGATGAAACCTGTCCATGTGAAACTAACATTGTTAATCAACTCTACTCCAATAAAAACAAAAAGCCCAAAACACAAAAACCTAAAGAACCTCTATATGCCCACAGGGCTGCCTCTCCAGGACTTTAAATACTTCTCTTGACATCATCTAAACTTCCCATTAAGGAGAAGGTGATCTCAGAACTCTGTCTCTGGGATCTTCAACATGCACTCTCTAGGCTAGCCTGCAGGCAGAGGTGCTGTGGCTGCAGGACCATCCCCAACAAGCGCTCCTCTAAGGTCAGGGGAGCATATCCAACAGGTGTTGAGGAGGATAACTGACCGCCACTCGCACCCAGGCCACAAGAGCACAAAGGAGGCTCTCTCTAGGGGTGCGGAACAAAATGGAGATACAGCATGGCCCTAAAGGCAGCACCTGGCCACCTCACAAGGCCTGTCAATGGGTTGAACAGAGCCTACAGGCTCTGACCAAGAGGACTTTTGCTTTCCAGAGAGAGCGGCCATCAGCGCCACGTTCATCAGCTGCTCCGAGAACAGTTCTTCTGCCTTTCGCTGTGAAGGATCTCACTATGGTTGTATTATCTAGACAGCCCTAAGCAGAGAGAACACTCAGCTGGACCCTACCAGTCACCAAACAGGACCCTATGTGGCCTTTCCAGAACATAATTCCCTCCCCCATGTCCTCTGCCTGTCTTTTGTCTGTAGAAAAACTTTAGTCAAAGATTACGTTTAATCAGAGAAGTGAAAAAAAATGCAAAGGCAAAAGATAACAGTCAAATAGGACCAAACAGTAATCGTTCAGCCATTAAACAAAGTCAAGGATCTTTAGCTCCTCCTCAAAGACTTCATATAATATTCTGATCCATGTCCTTTGAGCTGTTTTGCAGGTACCAATGCCCCCACCAGGCAGAAGAAGTGAACTGTACTTTGCCACAAGCAAGGATTTCAGACTGGTTGTAATCAGAAGACTGATGATGGTGACTTCCTATTACCTCACTTCCAACCAGTCAGAAGGAGGTCCACGAGCTGATCATATACCCCACAAACCCCCTCTCTCACTCTGTCTTTACAAAACCTCTCCCTGAACGTCTGTGGCGAGTTCCGATCTTCTAAGCACAAGCTGCCCTGGACTGTCTGCTCGGTGCCCCATGGTGAACACGGCGCACGCCTTCACCATAGCCCGGTGCCGTTCGGTTGGCTTTAATGTGCCCCAGAGAGCAGACTCAAGTTTGGTTCCATAACCCAACCCACAAGAGTGACATCCCTCAGAGAGATGCCCCAACTCTGGGAACTGGAAAGGAAAACTATCTCCTTGAACGTACAAGAAGTCCCCTAGCAGCGCAGACAAGCCCAGGGACCAAGCTGCACCGGCATTAAAATGCTCCAGCACGACGGTATTGTTTGTCCATCACTGGGGGCTGTGCGCCTGCCTGCAGCAGGGCAGAGGGGATCTAACAAGGCTCATGCTGCCCCCCAGCTATAGATTCAGGCACGCTATTGATGCCTCTGCCACAGCCCTCCTGTCACCCTCAGGCACATCGCGCCCCTCTAGCCTCTCATCCAGGGCTGTCCTACTGAGGCTGAGCTGTGACGTGCTAAAGAGGTGGGAGATGCTCAGCTGGCCGCTTTCACGCTTGTGCAAATTAGTTGGCCCTTGGAGTAGATTTTTGACCGAGAGTGGAGAACCAGTGAATAAAATCCTTTCCCTTCCTCCCTCTGGGAGGACTGCCCTAATATGTAGTCCCCATATGGATCCCCTCTGAAGACATCCCTCAAGATGAAACAATCAGCTATACTTGCTGTGGCCAGTTATACTGCCCCCACCCACTTCTGCTTTTCTAGTACTATTATTGTCAGTTAAGAGACAGCTTGTAAGTTTCAGGCTCTGCTCCTGCAGACTGACACAGTCACAATAAGCCACAGCTTCCAAGTCTGGGCAGGGCTGTCGAAGAGGCAGCTTGAGCTGCACAGGATGAGCCTGGGAGCAGTGGGCCAGCAGCTGCACCCCAGCCTCGACAAACTGGTCAGAGGCTTGCAAGGCAGAGCTGGCTGGGCACAGGCATTGCAGAGCTATGGCCAGCACTGTCAAGGTCATAGGAGGCCAAGTAATGCTTTGGGATCCTTGGGGTTTATGGCTTAAAGCTGGTTCCTACTGCCACAGCAGAGCACTGGAGAAAAGCCCTTGGAGTCCTGGGAAGACATCTGCCCAGGGCCATCAGAGATAGCAGAGCTGGAGGGATAATAGGAACTGGAGCCAAGGGGAGACAGCTGAGGTTTCAGTGTCAAGATAAACAGAAAATGGCCAACACAAGGCCATGGTACGGTGTTCCGTATGAAGTCACATTCACTGCCAAGACAGGGGAGGTCTGCCTTCATTCTGGGTGGGCAGAGTTTAAGACCAGGCTCAAAAGAGAGTTAAGCAGGAGCAGACCCATGAAGACTTTAGAGCATCTGCCTGAAGTGTCAGCTTCAGCAGTTACTGATGGAGCAAAACGAAGTGCTGGGCAAGCTGTGCAAATACATGGCATTTGTCCTCTTCTTAAATGCTTCTCCTTCCTTCATGTTGTTTTCCCACAGCTGTTGACATTCCATTTGGTAAAGTGCCCCAAGTTAAATGTTCCTTAGGCTGCATGCTATCTTCTGGGGGGAAAAAAAAGCAACAGAAATCCCCAGGAGGAGGAAAAAACACCTTTAATAGCAAGAGTAGGAGCCCAAGGCTGCTGTTTATGAGTTTAAACCCCAGCTCTCTCATTCCCAGTTGTTCCATTTCATACTGGGCAGAGTACTCAATTTCTCAAAGCCTCACATGTCCAAACTGTAAAAGTGAGACTCTAACAACCCACTGGCTCCTGACAACTGGTCGTGAGGAGTACTAACAGCCAATAATAGGCAACGAGAATGAGACACAAGTGTGAGGCTGCTGGCACTGCACCTGATGCAAAGTAGGGAGGACTTCAGTCAGTGTCAGAACACCAGGAGGAACAATGAACTTGATTTGAAAAGCAGGGGCTAGATGACCCACTTATGAAGTTGCCTACTGAAATCTGCACATCTCAACTTTCAGTGGCCCCTACCCCCTAAGAGTCTGTCTGGGGGACCAGGAGTAGAGCTTTTCAGGTTGTGTCACGGTAGTTTGCAATGACTAAACTGTCCTCTCTACTCTAATGACTTCATATGGGGCTTCCGCAACCATCAGATGCCAGGAGAGGACACACACAAGCAACAGGCTGAAAGTGAATCTCCATCACCCCTGCCAAAGCTGACACTTCAGGCAGATGCTCTAAAGTCTTCAGTGCCAGAGAGCACCACAGTAACCCAAAAGGACCAGAGAGGGGATGGTTTTAAGACACTTTTATCAGTGCTCAAATAATCAATGTCAGGACTCAAGATGAATTTTGTGAAGCACAGGAATATAGGTGAAATGGGCTTTCTCATGCAGAGGACATGTTTCCCTCTCACCAATGTCCCCTCCTTGCTCTACTCCCTGCCCTAGGGCAGCTGGAGACCCCATGGCTGTCTCCTCAGCCCTCTCCCCTGAGCACATCCTTCTCAAAAAGTACATTCAATTCCAAACCTTTTTAAATGTCTCACTGCCCTCCCATCAAAACTTGCCTGTGCCAAGATGTTTCCTCATTACTCCCCCTCAGATAAAGCAATCTAGGTCCATGGATATCATCTTCGCAAGGAGCAAGCTCTTCACATAGAATGACTTAGTCCGAAGGGGCAATTCTAAGAATGGGAATCCAGGCCCCACAACTGGCAGATATTTGGGAGATCCCATTTTTAGCAGTCTCAAAGAAGTCACACAGTGAGGCCTAGTCTAGGCTATAAAGTGGTCAGTCCTGTCTAATCTCATCAGATCTGATTTTCCTCTTATGTGTAAATCTAGGGCCAGAGAGTTAACTCCATGTTTAACTTGATAATCAAAGAGAGTTTTTTCTGGTCACAAATGGGTGACCTGTAGCTTTTCCCAGGGTTTCAACAGTGCTCCTGAAGCTTTACCCTGTCTAGACATGTATCTGAAACATCTAATTACCCCATACATTCTGCATGGCACACAAAGCCTGACATCATTACATAAACATGAAGCTCCCTATTAATATTGCTGCTCAGTGAACTGTCCTTTTACATTTGCCAATCTGAAAGTGAAATCATGCTACCACTGAGACTTAGGATAATATGCTAGAAACAATAACTGCTAAATTTTGCTATGACCCAAATTGTGGGAGTTAAATTCTCCAGAAAGTAAACAAAAAAAAAAAATCCCTGTAGTAAATTGGATCCAAACTTATAAAAATCTAAATTGCTTGATGCATATTTTCTCTTAAATGATGAATTTAATTGTCCCTTCCACACAGAGCAAGAAGGCATGTTAAAAGGATAACTCTTTCCACATGTCTGGCCATCGAGTCCTACATTAGGCAAGTAGCCATTCCAGCCATGGTCATTAATTAGTTGCACTAGGGTTGGGTGTGGAGTTGGGGTATGGATAGAGTTTATACGAAGTCAAAGACTACCCTTGGTTTGTACCAAGAATGCTGTGTTAATTATTTCATTCCATTCTCCCAAATACCCAATGAGGGAACTGGGAAGTCATTCTTCACATTGAACAGGTAAGGAAACTAAGTCTCAGAGAAATTAAGTATCTTGGTCCAAGGTCCAGATGTAATAAAAAATGAAGCCAGAATATAAACCCAGGAATTTTCATAATCTTACTGGGCTTCCCTTGTGGCTCAGCTGGTAAAGAATCTGCCTGCAATGTGGGAGACCTGGGTTCGATCCCTGGGTTGGGAAGATCCCCTGGAGAAGGGAAAGGCTATCCACTCTAGTATTCTGGCCTGGAGAATTCCATGCACTGTACAGTCCGTGCAGTCGCAAAGAGTATGACATTACGAGTGACCTCCACTTTCACTGTCTTCACACAGATGCTCAGAAGAGTTGGTTAAGCTCCATTTTCCAGGGGAAGCACTCTGGCAGTGGTATGGTACCCTGACAAGTCCCCTCCACACTCTACATCTGAAAACATTATGCAACAAAACAGCCTAGGAGAGCCCATTCCCCTTCACAAACCTGAAACAGAAGAATGATCAAGAACCTCCTTTCAGTGTCTGACAGTTGCTCCCTTCCCCCCCAAAACCTGGAGTGCCAGGTTATATCAGCACAGCACCCCCTTCATCTGCCCTTCCTGAGAGATGTTAAGTTTCTCAAGACTGGACTAGATTCTTCCCATCTCTGTGTTCCCAAGTCTGTGGCACAAAACAGACACACAGCAAAGTTTTACTGGTTACATGAGACCTTCTTTGGGTGCTCCTTCACCTTCGACACTAGCACTCACTTTAAACTAAACTCAGTGACTTAGCCTGTCTCCCCAGGATATGGCCCAGGCCCTTCTCACCCCTGTGTCCTGTTCCCTCTGGACACCACTCTCTCCATTTGGCTTTGGAAGGTAAGGGTTTAATGGGTTAATGAAACTTCACTTAACTATTTGAGAAGACCAGATAAGAAAGCTTTAACTAGCAAAGAATCCCCAACATTTCAGATGCAGCCAACAGCAGACAGGCAGGCCAAGTGGCTGAAGGGAGAAGACACTTGAGGCATTCTCTACATCACACTCCACGGGCAATGACTCACCCCATCTACGGAAGCCCCCTCACCCCTCCGACCCCATACCCACCGGCCAAGGAAAAATGTTTCAGAGTCACAGAAATTTCCAAGTGCAGTAAAAAGCCTATATTCCAGGCCTATCACTGCGATATTCACTACATGTTTGGCATAGAGGCTTAATTTGGTCTGCCATGAAAATAGAACTGAATAATAATCGCAGTCTTTGATTGTGGTTAGGTTTAATTATGGAAATTTGCTCATGTATTTATATAGAAAGCCTCACATGCACAGCAGAAAACCATTTCTTTTCATAAGTATTTATAGGGAAAGAGACTTCTAAAAAGGTTGTTTATTAGGAAGTAAATATTTCAAATAAACAAGGCAAAATAGGATCCCCACCTTTCACAGGATATATTTTCTAATCATGTCATGCTAACACTCTCTCTTTTGATTTCCAGTGATGAGCAAGGATTAGCTATAGCCCCAGCTCTAGGTGGGGGTGCTAGGTCACTTATTTAGAATGAAATATGCAGGGTATCAAGACAAATAAGTACAATCCATGTTCAACATGGTGGTGTTGGAAACATCACCTGATTAAATGTGTAAAAATATCTTCCTGAAAAAAATTCGACAAAAAGGAATAAAAGCTTTAAATCTTTGTATTTTCTGATTTTATGATACAGAAAATACTGTCAAATCAGACAAAATAATAAACAGCCTCTGTCTCCTTTAATCGAATTTCAAATTAATGTTTTAACTTCAAGTATGTGTGGTAAAAACACAAGTTCCCCTAAAGCTGCTGCTGCTAAGTTGCTTCAGTCGTGTCTGACTCCGTGCGACCCCAAAGACGGCAGCCCACCAGGCTCTCTCATCCCTGGGATTCTCCAGGCAAGAACACTGGAGTGGGTTGCCATTTCCTTTTCCAGCGCATGAAAGTGGAGAGTGAAAAGTGAAAGTGAAGTCGCTCAGTCGTGTCCGACTCCTAGCGACCCCAAGGACTGCAGCCCACCAGGCTCCTCCGTCCAAGGGATTTTCCAGGCAAGAGTACTGGAGTGGGGTGCCATTGCCTTCTCCATCCCCTAAAGCAGCCAATAACAATTAATTTTAGGATGACAGGCTAAATACAAAATGCATTTGGAAGAAAATGAAAACAAAGGGAAGTTTCACTAGAAAAATGATACTGAAGAATTTATTTACAGGGCAGCAATAGAGAAACAGACATAGAGAATAGACTTATGGACATAGGGAGAGGGGAGGAGAGGGTGAGATGTATGGAAAGAGTAACATGGAAACTTATATTACCATATGTAAAATAGATAGCCAACAGGAATTTACTGTATGGCTCAGGAAACTCAAACAGGGGCTCTGTATCAGCCTAGAGGGATGGGATGGGGAGGGAGATGGAAGGGAGGTTCAAAAGGGCAGAGATATATGTATACCTGTGGCTGATTCATGTTGAGGTTTGACATCCTTTGTTGGATGTAAATTCCCTTACTATAATTATCATTTTTAATGTCCAAACTTTTTCCCACATAGACCATCCTTATAAAATGCCAAAACAATTAATAAGTCCAGTTTTTTAATTATTAAAATGCATTTTTATCTGAATTCACCAGTTAATTAAGCCAGAGACTTTTTCATAACTAACTTGTTAAAATAATTTTGTATTTATAAATTATAAATCTATCAACCCATAGTATAATTATCATGTCATAACTAACACACCATATTAAAATTAACAATATAGATCAATGGAACAAAACAGAAAGTCCAGAGATAAACGCACACTCCTATGGACATATCTTTGACAAAGGAGGCAAGAATATACAATGGAGAAAAGACAATCTCTTTAACAAGTGGTGCTGGGAAAACTGGACAGCCACTTGTAAAAGAATGAAACTAGAACACTTTCTAACACCATACACAAAAATAAACTCTAAATGGATCAAAGATCTAAACATAAGACCAGAAACTATAAAACTCCTAGAGGAAAACATAAGCAAAATACTCTCCGACATAAACCAAAGCAGGATCCTCTATGACCCACCTCCCAGAATATTGGAAATAAAAGCACAAATAAACAAATGGGACGTAATTAAAATGAAGAGCTTCTGCACAACAAAGGAAACTAAAAGCAAGGTGAAAAGGCAGCCTTCAGAATGGGAGAAAATAATAGCAAACGAAGCAACAGACAAACATTTAATCTCAAAAACATACAAGCAACTCCTCCTGCAGCTCAATTCCAGAAAAATAAATGATCCAATCAAAAAGTGGGCCAAAGAACTAAACAGGCATTTCTCCAAAGAAGACATAAAAATGGCTAACAAACACATGAAAAGATGCCCAACATCACTCATTATCAGAGAAATGCAAATCAAAACCACAATGAGGAACCACTTTACACCAGTCAGAATGGCTGCCATCCTCTCCAATAAATGCTGGAGAGGTTGTGGAGAAAAGGGAACCCTCTTACACTGTTGGTGGGAATGCAAGCTAGTACAGCCACTATGGAAAACAGTGTGGAGATTCCTTAAAAAACTAGAAATAGAACTGCCATATGAGCCAGTAATCCCACTGCTGGGCATACACACCGAGGAAACCAGAATTGAAAGAGACACGTGTACCCCAATGTTCATCACCGCATTGTTTACAACAGCCAGGACATGGAAGCAACCTAGATGTCCATCAGCAGACGATTGGATAAGAAAGCTGTGGTACATGTACACAATGGAATATTAGTCAGCCATTAAAAAGAATTCATTTGAATCAGTTCTACTCAGGTGGACGGAACTGGAGCCTATTATACAGAGTGAAGTAAGCCAGAAGGAAAAACAAAAATACAGTATACTAACGCATATATATGGAATTTAGAAAGATGGTAACGAGCACCCTGTATGTGAGACAGCAAAAGAAACGTAGATGTATAGAACAGTCTTTTGGACTTTATGGGAGAGGGCAAGGGTGAGATGATATGGGAGAACGGCATTGAAACATGTTAATTATCATATGTGAAATCAATCGCCAGCCCAGGTCTGATGCTCAGGGCTGGTGCACTGGGATGACCCAGAGAGAGGGAATCGGGTGGGAGGTGGGAGGGGGGTTCTGGAAGGGGAACACATGTATACCCATGGCAGATTCATGTCAATGTATGGCAAAACCAACACAATAATGTAAAGAAAATTAAAATAAATAAATTAAATTTAAAAAAATAAAATAAAACAACAATATATAACTACAAAGGCAGTAGAAATGAAAATCTTTAGATGTAGTTATTTTAATAAATACATGATATTGAAGATTCATCAGGGATTTTAATGCTCTGTTTCTAAACTGAAACCACTGCACATTATCAATCTAATTTATTTCAAATATATTTCATGTTTAAGAGCTAGATATTAAAAGATTAGTTACCAGCTGCATCATCTCCAGCTGCATGTAATCTGAAACACTACAGTTGGTTGCCATGTATACTGTACAAAAAGTGGGAAAAAAAAGTAACAGCAAAGTAGACTATTGTCACTCCTAAATGATCTGAGACTCTCACACGTGTATGCTCAGTCACCTCAGCTGTGCCTGACTCTTTGCAATCCTATGAACTATAGCCCCCAGGTTCTTCTATCTATGGAATTCTCCTGGCAAGAATATCGGAGTGGGCTGCCATTTCCTCCTCCAGGGGATCTTCCCAACCCAGGGATCAAACTTGTGTCTCCTGCATTGCAGCCAAATTCTTTGCTGTTGAGTCACCAGAGAAGACCCAACCTGAGACTCTCATGACCCTCAAATCTGCAAATACATACACACATATGTGAGTTCCTGGCTTTCCCCTCAGTTTATCCACAAGCTCCACCATTCCATCTACCAGAATCTCTGCTTCATGCCCTGCTGGCCCTCATCATCACTGGATGAACTCTCCATGCTTTTCTCTGTAGAGAACCCCTTCACCTGTACAAAGAGATGACACCTTCTTGCCTACTCAAAGTCACTGTTTTGACAATTCTCCCCATCCTCTTCTGCATCACCATGCTCCCCTCTCCCTCCTGAATTATTCCTATGGGCATACAAAAAGTCTGTTGCTCTACACCTTAAGAAAACACCCAACTTTGACCCCATATCTGTCTCCACCCACCACTCCATTTCTCTCATTTTCTTTACAATGAAATTTCTTTAAATGCTCTTACTGTCATCAAATCCCTCTCCCTCTAATGTCTCCTAAGCCCATTCCAAATAGGATTTAGTCCACCACTCCACCTAAATTGCTCTTGCCCATGGAACCAATGTCTTCCACATTGGTTATGGAGGACAGAACCAACAGGTCTGTCCCTATCTAACCAGACCTCTCAGCAGTGTAAGACAGCTGATGACTCTGCACTTGGCTTCCAGATCACTGCTCTCTCCCGATTTTCCACCTTCTTCACTGGTTGCTCCTCCTCACTAGCCCCTTGGCCAGTTTTTCCTGATTTCCCCAATCTCTTTACCTTGGTGAATGCCCCAGGGCTCAGCCCTTGGATCAGTCCTCTTTTCTACTAATCTCACCACCTCAGTGATCCCGTGCATCTGTACAAGGCTGACTCTCAAATCTATACCTCTTGCCTGGAGCACTCCTCGAACTTTAAATTCTTCTGTCCCACTTCTATTGAACATCTCCACTTACATATGCAATAGATCACAACAAACTGTGGAAAATTCTTCAAGAGATGGGAATACCAGACCACCTTACCTGCCTCCTGAGAAATCTGTATGCAGGTCAAGAAGCAACAGTTAGAACCAGACATGGAACAAAAGACGGGTTTCAAATTGGGAAAGGAGTACATCAAGGCTGTATATTGTCACCCTGCTTATTTAACTTATATGCGGAGCACATCAGGCAAAATGCTAGGCTGGATAAAGTACAAGCTGGAATCAAGATTACCAAGAGAAATATCAATAACCTCAGATATGCAGATGACACCACCCTTACGGCAGAAAGTGAAAAGGAACTGAAGAGCCTCTTGATGAAAGTGAAAGAGGAGAATGAAAAAGCTGGCTTAAAACTCAACAATCAAAAAACTGAGATGATGGCATCTTGTCCCATCACTTCATGGCAAATAGATGGGGAAATAATGGAAACCGTGACAGGCATTTTTTGGGATCCAAAAGCATTGCAGATGATGACTGAAGCCATGAAATTAAAAGACGCTTGCTCCTTGGAAGAAAAGTTATGACTAACATAGACAGCATATTAGAAAGCAGAGACATTACTTTGCTGACAAAGGTCTGTCTAGTCAAGGCTGTGGTTTTTCCAGTGGTCATGTATGGATGTGAGAGTTGGACTATAAAGAAAACTGAATGGTGAAGAATTGATGCTTTTGAACTATGGTGTTGGAGAAGACTCCTGAGAATCCCTTGGACAGCAAGGAGATCAAACCAGTCAATCCTAAAGGAAATCAGTCCTGAATATTCATTGGAAGGACTCATGCTGAAACTGAAACTCCAGTACTTTGGCTACCTGATATAAAGAACTGACTCCTTGGAAAAGACCCTGATGCTGGGAAAGATTGAAGGCAGGAGGAGAAAGGGACGACACAGGATGAGATGGTTGGATGGCATCACAGACTTTATGGACATGAGTTTGAGCAAGTTCCAGGAGTTGGTGATGGACTCCTGGGAAGCCTGGCATGCTGCAGTCCATGGGGTCACAAAGAGTCAGACACGACTAACAGACTGAACTGAACTGATGTGCCTGAAGTTTAACATGCTCAAAGCCAAATTCCCGATCTCACCCTTAATTCTGCTCCTCCCATAGTCTTCCTGTCAATTAATAGCAACTCCAGCTTTCCAGCTGCTCAAGTGAGAAACCATGGAGCCATCCCTGGTTCCATTCTTTCACACTATGTCTACAATGCATCTGGAAATCTTATTGGTTCTACCACAAAATACATCCAGAATCTAGCTTATTCTCATGTTCTCCATGCTATCATGCCAACGTATCATCATTTCCCACCAGACTGCTGCTTGTCCTCCAGACTGCTCTCTCTGCTTCCCTTGGCTGCCCTACTGAGCATTCTCAACCCTGAGAGTCCTATCAGAAATGTAAGTTAAACCAGTGGGTGCTTTTCTACTTAGAATCCTCCAATGGTCCACAGCTACCTCAACATAAAAGTCAAACTCCTAGGAGTTTGGTTCCCTTATCACCATTGTGTTTTTAATCTCCTACTTTCCTCTCAATTCAATTCCTCCAGTCACACTAACTACCCTTCTGTTGCTTGAACATGAAGGGCATGCTCCTGTCGTAGGGATGTTGCTTTTGCTGTCCATCTTCCTGAAATGGCCACCTCCCAGATATCTTCACAACTTCTTCTCCCATGTCTTTCAAGCATTTGCTCAAATGTCACCTTCTCATTGAACCCCTCCCTGACCTCTCTACATAAAAATACAACAGCTTCCTCTGTACTTGCACTCCTGGTGTCCCTTCCCTGCCTTATTTCTCTTCATACACAAGACTTCCTCTTATATTTTCTATAACTTTTTTTCGTTGTTACCTGCCTCCTTCCACTAGAATGCAAGCTCAAAGGGGACAAAGATGTTGACTGATCATTTCACGACTCTATCCCCAGAAAAGTATTTTGACATAGTAGAAGCTTAACAAAACTTGACTAATGAAATACTTTTTCTTAGAAAGGTATGTGCTGCACCTGTACATGCTCATATCATGACTTAAACATCCTTTTTTATTCTCCAGTAAAATTTGACCTCCTACTTGATGAATGATACTGGCATTATTTGGGATCTTTGCTCAAATAATTTGATAAATCACTTTTTCTTACGTCTGTAACCAATATGTTTCTTTTGGACAGTCTAGTGTTTTTAATTTTTTTTTTTAATTTAAATGCCTTCAAATAAGAATGTAAGAAGGTGTATATTCTCTAGTCTGCCAGAACAACCCTTCTCTCTACTGTCCTACCCTTATCTATACATTTAAGTAACCTTCTTACTTTTGGAAGGAATAACACATAGCAGTACCTGCATAGAACATATTATAGATTTCATAAACTACTACCATTTCTTTTTTTTTTATTCTTTTTTTTTTTATTGTTTTTGCCATGCATTGTCATGATATCACCATGGGTTTACATATGCTTCCCCTCCGGAACCCCCCTCCCTCCTCCCTCACCCCCGGGAAATCTCGCTGCACCAGTCCCGAGCATCAATCCTGGGCTGGCGATTGATTAGACATATGATAATTAACATGCTTCAATGCCCTTCTCCCATATCATCCCACCCTTACCCTCATCCACAAAGTCCACGAGTCTATTCTATACATCTGCGTTCCTTTTGCTGTCTCGCATGTTGGGTTCTCGTTACCATCTTTCTAAATTCCATATATATGCATTAGTATACTGTATTGTTGTTTTTGCTTCTGGCTTACTTCACTCTGGATAATGGGCTCCAGTTTCGTCCATCTGAGTAGAATTGCTTCAAATGAATTTTTTTTTAATGCTGAGTAATATTCCATTGTGTATATGTACCACAGCTTTCTTATCCATTCGTCAGTTGATGGGCATCTGGGTTGCTTCCATGTCCTGGCTATTGTAAACAATGCAGCGATGAACATTGGGGTACACGTGGCTCTTTCAATTCTGGTTTTCTCAGTGTATATGCCCAGCAGTGGGGCTGCTGGGTCATATGGCAGGTCTATTTGCAGCTTTTTAAGGAACCTCCACACTGTTTTCCATAGTGGCTGTACTAGTTTGCATTCCCACCAACAGTGTAAGAGGGTTCCCTTTTCTCCACATCCTCTCCAGCATTTATTGCTTGTAGACTTTTGGATGGCAGCCATTCTGACTGGTGTAAAGTGGTACCTCATTGTGGTTTTGATTTGCATTTCTCTGATAATGAGTGATGCTGAACATCTTTTCATGTGTTTGTTAGCCATTTTTATATCTTCTTTGGAGAAATGTCTGTTAAGTTCTTTGGCCCACTTTTTAATTGGGTTGTTTATTTTTCTAGAATGGAGCTG